>JAJPUD010000555.1:545834-567319 GCA_023553655.1 Myrmecobius fasciatus
CCAATAGAAACACTGCTGGGTCAAAAGGTATGCACAGTTTGATAACTTTTTGAGCATAGCTCCAAATTGCTCTCCAGAATGGCTGGATCCGTTCACAGCTCTCCCAACAATGCATCAGTGTCACAGCCTTCCCACATCCTCTCCAACATTCATCATTATCTTTTCCTATCATCTTAACCAATCTGAGAGGTGTGTTATGGTAATTCAGAGTTGTCTTCATTTACATTTCTCTGATCAATAGTGATTTAGAGCCCCTTTTCATATGACTAGAAATAGTTTTAATTTCATCATCTGAAAATTGTCTTGTTCATATCCTTTGACCATTTATCGATTGGATAGTGGCTTGAATTCTTATAAATATGTGTCTATATATTTTAGAAATGAGGCCTTTGTCAGAACCCTTAAATACAAAAAAATGATTTCCCAATTTATTGCTTCCCTCCTAATCTTGTCTGCACTGGTTTTGTTTGTACAAAAGTTTTTAACTTAATATAATCAAAATTATCTATCTGGTGTTCAATTAAGAATTCCAGTTCTTCTTTGAACACAAATTCCTTCCTTCTCCACAGGTCTGAGAGGTAAACTATCCTATATTCCTCTAATTTGCTTATAATAACACTCTTTATGTCTAAATCATGAACCCATTTAGATCTTATCTTGGTATGTGGTGCTGTGGTGGTCAAGCCCTAATTTCTTCCCTGCTAGTTTCCAATTTTCCCAGCAGTTTTTGTCAAATAGTGAGTTCCCATCCCAAAAGGTGGGGTCTTTGGGTTTGTCAAACACTAGATTGCTATAGTTATTGCCTAGTTTGTGCTGTGATCATAGCCTATTCCACAGATTGTCTACTCTATTTCTCTGCAAGTACCAAATGGTTTTGATGACCATTGC
Organism: Myrmecobius fasciatus; assembly: GCA_023553655.1. NCBI lineage: Eukaryota > Metazoa > Chordata > Mammalia > Dasyuromorphia > Myrmecobiidae > Myrmecobius > Myrmecobius fasciatus. Next base: position 546,723 of record JAJPUD010000555.1, read on the forward strand.
TTTATAATATAATTTTAGATCTGGTATATCTAGGCCACATTCATTAGCATTTTTTTCATTAATTCCCTTGAAATTCTTGACCTTTTGTTCTTCCAGATGAACTTTGCTACTATTTTTTCTAGATCTGTAAAATAATTTCTTGGGAGTTTGATTGGTATGGCACTAAATAAGTAAATTAATTTAGGTAGTATTGTCATTTTTGTTATATTCGCTCGGCCTACCTATGAGCACTTGATATTTTTCCAACTTATTAGGTCTGACTTTATTTGTGTGGAAAGTGTTTTGTAGTTTAGTTCTTATAGTTCCTGAGTTTCCCTTGGCAGATAGATTCCCAAATATTTTGTTCTATTGATAGTTATTTTGAATGGAATTTCTTTTTGTATCTCCTGCTGCTGAACTTTGTTGGTAATATATAAAAATGTTGATGATTTATGTGGATTTATTTTGTATCCTGCAACTTTGCAAAAGTTGTGAATGTTTCTAGTAATTTTTTAGTTCAGTCTCTAGGATTCTCTAAGTATACCATATCATCTGCAAAGAATGAAATTTGGTTTCATTACCTACTCTAATTCCTTTCATCTCTTTTTCTCCTCTTACTGCCAAAGTTAACATTTCTAATACAATATTGAATAGTAATGGTGACAATGGTCAGCCTTGTTTTACTCCTGATCTTATTGGGAATAGGCCTAATTTATTCCCATTACATATGATGCTTGCTGATGGTTTTAAATAGATGCTACTGATTATTTTAAGGAAAAGCCTATTTATTCCTATACTCGCTAGTGTTTTTAATAGGAATGGGTGTTGGATTTTATCAAATGCTTTTTCTGCATCTATGGAGATAATCATATGGTTTTTGTTAGTTAGGTTATTAATATAATTGATTATGCTGATAGTTTTCCTAATATTGAACCAGCCATGCATTCCTCATAGAAATCCTACTTGGTCATAGAGTATTATCCTGGGGATGACTTTCTGTAATCTCGTTGCTAATATTTTATTTAAGATTTTTGCATCAATATTCATTAGGGAAATTGGTCTATAGTTTTCTTTCTCTGTTTAGCTATCAGCACCATATCTGTATTATAAAAGGAATTTGGTAGAACATCTTTCCCTATTTTTTCAAATAGTTTATATAGTATTGGAATTAATTGTTCTTTGAGTATTTGGTAGAATTGACATGTAAATCCATCTGGCCCTGGAGATTTTTTCTTAAGGAGATGATTAATAGCTTGTTCTATTTCTTTTTCTAAAATGGGTCCATATAATAATTTATTTCCTCTTCTGCTAATCTGGGCAATCTATATTTTTGTAGATACTCCTTTATTTCATTTAGATTATCAAATTTATTGGCATAAAGTTGGGCAAAATGACTCCTAATTGTTGCTCTAATTTCCTCTTCATTGGTGGAAAGTTCTCCCTTTTCATTTTTGAGTCTAACAATTTGGTTTTCTTCTTTCCTTTTTCTAATTAAATTAACTAAAGGCTTTTCTATTTTGTTTGTTCTTTTCATAAAACCAACTCTTAGTTTTATTTATTAATTCAATAGTTTTCTTATTCTCAATTTTATTAATCTCCCCTTTTATTTTCAGAATTTCAAATTTGGTATTTAATTGAGGGTTTTTAACTTGGTCTTTTTTTAGCTTTCTTAATTGTAAGCCCAATTCATTGATCTTCTCTTTCTCTATTTTATACAAGTAAGCATCTAGAGATATAAAATCATCCCTTCCAACCACTTTGACTGTATCCCACAAATTCTGTTATGCTGTGTCATTATTGTCATTCTCCTGGATGAAATTATTGATTGTATTTATGATTTGCTCTTTCACCCATTCATTCTTTAGGATTAGATTATTTAATTTCCAATTAAGTTTTGATCCATTTTCTCCTGGCTTTATATTGTATGTGATTTTTATTGCATCATGATCTGAAAAAAAAGCATTTACTATTTCTGCCTTTCTGCATTTGTTTTTGAGGTTTTTATGCCCTAACATATGGTCGATTTTTGAATATGTTCCATGAACAGCTGAGAAAAAAGAAAACTCCTTTCTGTCTCCATTCAATTTTCTCCAAAGATCTATCATACCTAAATTTTCTAACATTTTGTTTACCTCCTTGTTTACCTTCTTTCTTATTTATTTTGTGATTTGATTTATCTAATTCTGAGAGAGCAAGGTTGCGTTCCCACACTATTACAGTTTTGCTGTCTATTTCTTCTTACATCTCTCAACTTCTCCTCTAGGATTTTGGATGCTTTACCAATTGGTGCATATATGTTTAGTATTGATATTGCTTCATTGTCTCTGGTACCCGTTAGTAAAATATAGTTTCCTTCCTTATCTCTTTTAATTAGATCTCTCTTTGCCTTTACTTGATCTGAGATCAGGATTGCTACTCCTGCTTTTTTTTTTTTTTGTTCACCTGAAGCATAATAAATTCTGCTCCAGCCCTTTACCTTCACTCTGTATGTAACTCTATGCTTTAGATGTGTTTCTTGTAAACAACATATTGTTGGATTCTGGCTTTTAATCCAGTCTGCTATCCACTTCTGGATATGGGAGATTTAAGGAGTTTATTCCCTTCACATTCACAGTTAAAATAACAATTCTGTGTTTCCTGCCATCTTATTTACCCTAGGTTATGTTTTTCTCTTTCCTTTCCTTGTTTTCCCTTCCCCCTCCCTAATATTTTGCTTTGATCACCACCTCCCTCAAAGAGTCCTCCCTCCTTTAGATCCACTCCCCCTTTTTTACACCTTTAACCTAATTCTTCTATTTTCCCTGCTATTAGTCTTTCCCTTTGTTTTCCTCCTTTCCCTCCCACTTCCCTATAAGGTGGGTCAAGTTTCTCTGTGAAACCAAATGTGTTTGATACTCTCTTTTAGAGACCAGTCTGATGAGAGTAAGATTCACACAATGTTCATCTCCCTCCCTTGTTTCCCTTAATTATATTAGGTTTTCTTTGCCTCTTCATTCCTTATTTTACCTCCCTTTTCCTCTTTTTTCCAGTATGATCCCCTTCCACCTCTAGTTTCTTTTTTCATATTATCAAAGTATAATCAAATTATACCCCCATTCTCTAAGTATACCCAAAATAGAAATATCATTCTCAAAAGGTCTTTCCTTTTTACCTTTTTTATGCTTCTCTTGAGTTCTGTGTTCGGAGATCAAATTTTTGTTCATATCTGGTCTTTTCATTAGAAATAGATGAAATTCACCTATGTCATTAAATGTCCATCTTCTTCCCTGAAAGATAATGCTCATTCTAGCTGGATAGCTTATTCTTGGTTGTAATCCAAGTTCCTTTGCCTTTTGGAATATCTGATTCCAGGCCCTCCGATCCTTTAAAGTGGAAGCTGATAGATCCTGGTTGATTCTAATTATAGTTCTTCGGTATTTGAATTGTTTCTTTCTAGCTGCTTGCAATATCTTTTCCTTGTTGCAATCGTTCTGAAATTTACCCAAGATATTCACTGGGGATTTAATTTTGGGGTTTCTTTCAGGAGGTGATCAGTGAATTCTTTCAATGGCTACTTTACCTTCTGATTCTAAAATATCAGGGTAGTGTTCTTTTAAGATTTCCTGGAAGATAGTTTCTAGGTTCTTTTTTTTTCATCATGGCTTTCAGGAAGTCCAATAATCCTTATATTATCTCTCCTAGATCCATTTTCCATGTCAGTTGTTTTTCCTAGGAGATATTTCATATTTTCTTCTCTTTTTTTTCACTTTTTTGTTTTTGTTTGACTGATTCTTGAGACCTTATTGATTCATTTACTTCCATTTGTTCAATTCTAATTTTTAGTGTATTATTTTCCTCAGTTACCTTTTTTAGCTCCTTTTGTAATGGGCCAATTTGTTCTTTGCAGTCTTTTTCCATTTCACCAATTTTTTCTCAGTGAATGGTGTCTTTTTCATATCTCTTTTGTAGGGCATTATATCCTTCTTGCAATGATCTCACTTCATTTCCCCATTTTTCTTCTAACTGTCTTTTAAGATTCTTTATGCAATCTTCCAGGAAAGCCTTGTGAAATGGGGACCAGCTCATATCTCTCTTTGTAGCTTTCTCTGGAGTTTCTTTACCTTTATGACCCTCAGGATCTGAGGTCTGTTCTCTCTCTCCATAAAAGCTGTCTATAATGAGAATTCTTTTTTGTTTTTTATTCATTTTTTAAGGCTTGAGGTCTGTCCAAAGCAAAGAAGCGACAGCTGCTTTAATTTGCCCTAGGGCAATTCGGCTGATTGACTTGCAGTGCTGGGCAATTAGGGCCAGGTCCCCGGTTCTCAGTGGTTTACAATCTACCTTTTATAAAAGGCAGATCTGCTACAGCACCCACTTGCAACCAGGATAGAATGGCCTAAGAGGCTCACAGAAACTTCCCAGGTGCTTAGAAACTGCAATAGTCTGAGTCCCAGCCTGGCTTCCTGCTCTTGTCTCCCTGCACTGCCACCTGAGCTCGGCAAACTGACCAATCTCTCACCCATCTGAAACAGACCTGTTTTGACATTCTTCCAAGTTAACTTCTCCTGGAAATGTGTTGTACTCCAGATATTTGGGGGAACTTTGACTCCAGAACCAGTTTAGAAGCTTAATCTACTGTTGGTTTGAGAGAAGGTCAGAGGAGATCACAGAGAGTCTTGTCTGCACTCTGCCATCTTGGCTCTCCCCTTCCTCTCACTTTTCTAAGCTCACTAGAATCTTGGTTTCAAGTGCAGCTGCCCTCTCAAAAGCCACCAAAAGATCACTAAATTGCTGAGTACAATCAGTTTTATTATTTTGATCCTTCTTGACTCTTGGCAGCATTTGTCCCAGTGGATCTCTTTTTTTTCCTTGGTACAATTCCCTTTCTAGGTTTTTGTGACACTGCTCTCTCCTGGTTCACCTTTTATCTGTCCAACATATCCTCATCAGTCTCCTGTGCTAGTTTTTCATCCAGAACATTTCCAGAACTAACCATGGTTATCCCCAATAACTCTGTTTTATGCCACTTCTCTTTTTTCTCTATCAACTCTCATAGAGCTTAATTGTTATCTCTGTGCAGTTGATTCCCAGGTTTATACATCCTGCCCTAGTCTCTCTCCTGAGCTCCAGTGTGACATCTACAACTGTTCTTTAGATATCTTGAATTGGATGTCCTGCAGACATCTCAAACTCAACATGTCGAATAAAGATTTCCACCCTCTCCAGCCTTTCCCCTTTCCAAACTTTCCTTTTATAGTCAAGATTACCACCATCTTCCCAGGCAGCCAGTCAAGTTTACCTCCATCCTCCCAGACATGCAAACAGTTTTGTATGTCTTCTACTTGACTTTTATACTCAACGTGACTATCCAATCTCAATGGCAAGAAATGACAAGACTTGGCAATATCATTTCTTTCACAATAGCACCTATATATATTTCCTTCTCCCCACTTGCATATTAAACACTTCATTTAAACCTGCATTACTTCTTACATGGATTATTGCAAAAGTGTCCTATTGGGTCTCTATCTCAAGTCTTTCCCCTCCTTTCCATCTTCCATTTGGTTGCCCAGGTGTTTTTTCTAAAGCACATATCTGAAGGGTGTTATTTTTTCTTCTAAAGCATATGTCTGATTTTGTCATTCTTCTGCTCAATGAGTTGCAATGATTCCCTATTACTTTCAGGATCAAATATAAACTCATTCCTTTAAAGTTTACAACTCTCTAAAATGTAGTGCCTTCTTACTTTTCTGGTCAATTTATACTTTATTCTTCTCTGCACACTCAATATTCCATCTAGCAACTTTGGCACTACTTGTAGTTTTGACACTTCATTTCCTTTCTCAGTGCCTTAGCCCATTATCTCTTATCTCTCAGCTGTCCTGGATTTCTTCAAGACTCAGCAGAAATCACATTACTCTAGGAGGTCTTTCCTAGTCTCTATAACTGCTAATGTCTCCCCTTTGGATTGACTTCCACCTATTCTGTATGCCTCTTGATTTATCTAATTATGAGCATGTTGTTGCCTCTATTAGAATTTAAGCCTTTTGAAGGCAGGAGCTAAATTTTTTGTCTTACTTTTTATTCCTAGTGCTTACTACAGTGCCTGGCATAATGAAAGCATTTCAGAAATGCTGTTGATAGACTGGCATAGTTAGGATACATTTATGGAAGGAGACAAATTCATTGGGAACACATATGGTCAAGGGACATGCATGGAGAGGAATATATATGAGAACTATATGTAGACAGGTCCCATATTTGGAGGAGTAAATCATGCTTCTAACACTATAAACCTAAAACTGTTTTCTGGTTGTGTTACTGTAAACTGGCATTACAGAACATGTAGTCTCTTTCAGCCATGTATTCTTTGCTGGGTATCTGAGCATTGCTCCCTGATGGTATCATGAGGTAATTTTTGAATGCATTTCTTCAGGTTCTAGGGGTTGTAACTAGGAAAGAGTCCACTGGATATGTGGTTATAGAATTTTCCTGTTTTCACTCTGCCATCTCTGTGATTTCCCAGACCAAGACCCATTGCTTGCCTTTTCTCCACTGAAAGTATTTATTTTTCTCTTTTAGAAGGTAAGTTCTTTGAGAGCAGGGACTTGTCTTTCTAGGGCTTAACACAGTAGTATATAGTAAGGGCACACTTTTTTTTTTTTTTTAGAAATTGTTTTTCTTTTTTATCATTATACACTTAAGAAATACCATAGACACGAACATTTTCTTATACAAAGAACTTAAAAAAAGGTTGTATATGACACTAAGAATCTCTACTTCATGCAACTTTTATATTATCTTTTTACTTCATTCTCTCAGAGCCTTCCTTCATAATAGAGAATAAAAATAGGAATAAAAAATTCAATAAAATTTATGTACACATATATACATTTTATTGAACTATCTATCTATCTACAAATGTATATAGTCTGATGTTACTTACAGTAATTCACACTCATGGTTCTCTACCACTGCTGGTGTTGTTGTTTGCCCTTTGTTTTTGAAGAGGACCATGTCATCAGGGAGGTGATACTATGACATATAAGTGAATTGGATTTAAGGGAGGGAGTGCTGTGCAAGGTTACCTGCCTCACTTTCCCCTCCAGAGCCACCAGGGTCTAGTGGCCAGATTTATATCAGGATGACTGGGGATAGCCCTAGATGCAATGGGAGACCTTGGCCTTTTTAAATTAAAGTCTTAAATCTCTGCAAAGAAGTGAGGAGTGGGGCAAGGTGTCTTTTTTAAAAAAAATTTCAATAGCACTTTATCTTTCCAAATACATATAAAGATAGTTTTCAACATTTATTTTTGTGAGACTTTGTGTTCCAAAATTTTCTCCTTCCCTTCTAACTCCCCAAGAGAACAAGTAATCTGATATAGGTTAAATATATGTAATTCTTTAAAAAAAAAAAACCCCACATTTGTCATGTTGTGCAAGAAAAATCAGACCAAAAAGGGGAAAAATCATGGAAAAGAAAACAAACAAATAAATAACAAAAAAGGTGAAAATATTATGCAAAGTGTCATGGGGGAGGAGCTATGTCAAATTTGGTCATTATCAGGAAGATTAGGAAGACTAGAATTCAAATCTAGCCTGAGATACTACCTGTGTGACTCTGGGCCAATCACTTAACTTCTATTTTCCTGAGTTTTCTTAACTGTAAAATAGGGATACTAGCAGCACCTACCTTTAAGGATTGTTGTGGGGATCAAATGAAATGATATTTATAAAGTGCTTAGCAAAGTGTCAGACACATAATTAGTACCATATGAATGTTTATTTCATTACCTTACTAATCACCTAAAAACCTTTTATTTGGATTTCTTTCCATTCATCAATCTTATTATGTCCATTTACATTATTATAGTCATTGTGAACCTTGTTTCCTGTTTCTATTTATTTTACTATGCACTAGTTCATACGTGTTATTCATAATGTACATATTTTCTTATAACTTAGTAAAAATCCACTACACTCATCTGCTACAATTTATTTATCCATTCCCCATTTGATGTCAATTGTCCTGCCCTGATAGTGTTATCATAAATATTTTGGTGTATTATGGGGGCCTTTAAAAAAGTTATTGATTTTAATGAGGCAATGTCTGGCAGCATAATTTTTGGTTCAAACAGTATGAACATTTTAGTCACTTTGTTACTATGATTCCAATTGTTTTCCCATCAACAATGCATTATTGTGCCGATTCTCCCACAATCTCTCTAGTAATTGTCATTTTTCTCTTTTATCTTTGCCCATCTTATGGGTGTGAAATGAAACCTCAAAGTCTTTAAAATTCATATTTCTCTTTTTATTAGTGATCTGGAGCATTTTTTCATAAAGTTAGTGGTAGTTTACAATTCTCCTTTTGAGAACTGCCTCTTCATATTATTTGATCATTGATCTATTGGGAAAGAGATATTGTTTTTATATGCTTGTATCAATTTCCTATATATTTTGGATGTCAGATTTTTATCAGGAAAATTTCTCACAAATATTTTTCCTAGTTTTTCCTAGTGTTTTTGTTGTAATTTAAATGCATTGATTTTTTTCTGTGAAAAAATTTCAATTTTAGGTAAGCCAAATTGTCCATTTTATCACTTTGTATGCTTCTTACCCTTTATTTAGTCAAGAATTCCTCCTCATTCCCATCTCTGTAAAAATTATCTCCTCCTTTGCTCTTCTAATTTTTAAAAATGGTATGACATTTTATATCTAGGTCATGCAACATTTGGAATCTATTGTTTATAATATGAGATGTTGATTTAAATCTGATTTCTATCAGATGACTTTATAGTTTTTCCAAATATTTTTGTTGAATATTGAGTTCTTATCCTAGTAACTGATATGCATAGGTTTTTAGACCACTAAGCTACTATGTTCATATCCTTCTATGTCTTATACAAGGACCACTGATCAATTTTTCTATTATTTAAACAACTATCAATTAGCTTTGATGATTTCTGATTTGTAGTATAGTTTGAAATCTCATTCTGAGTGAACAAAAATATTATTAAAAGATAGATGCTGTAAAAATACAAAAAAATCATGTTTTAAATGGCCCTCTCAATTCAATTTTTGTGCATTAGTCAAACTTTACTTTCACTTCTACTACTGGGTATTGTGGACTGGCCTTGCGTCTTGGGTTCAGTGCCCTGCCTTTTACAGCATTTCTTGGATTTTTGACTTAATTTTCTTGTTGTTCTCCTTAGGCTTTGGCCTTTTCCTACATAGTCTACACAGTCTATTTTTTGTATTTACAAAATTTATTTAGTATTTCATTTGTTTATTATGATGAGAATAGCTAAGTCATTCATAGCTGATCACCTTAAAATATTGCTATTATTTTGTATATGGGTGAGTGATTACTCCTTGTAAACCTAGCTCATTTACCCTCCAAAACATCATATTCCAAGCCCTCTGATCCTTTAATGTAAAAGCTATTGAATGTCATATTATTCTGAATATTATATCATTTTTATTCTAGCTGCATGATACTTGAATTGTTTCTTTCTGGCTGTTTGTAATAGCTTCTCTTTGATTTGGGAGCTCTGGATTTTGGCTATAATATTTCTAGGAATCTTTGTTTTGTGATCCCTTTCAGGAGTTAATTGGTGGAATCTTTCAATTTCTATTTTACCCTCTGGTTTTAGAATATCAGGGCAGTTTTCATTGGCAATTTCTTGAAAGGTAATGTCTAATCTCTTTTTCTTTAGTCATGGGTTTCGGGTAGCCCAATCATTTCAAAATTATTTCTCTTGGATCTATTATCCAGGTTGGTTGTTTTTCCTAATGAGATATTTTACATTGCTTTCTATTTTTTATTCTTTTGGCTTTGCTTTATTATTTCTTGATTTCTTTTAAAGTTATTAACTTCCATTTGCTCAATGCTAATTTTTAAAGAATTATTTTCTTCAGTGACTTTTGTATGTCCTTTTCCATTTGGCCAATTCTACTTTTTAAGGAGTTTTTTTTTTCAGTGAATTTTTTGTGCTTCTCTTTCCATTTGGCTAATGCTGCTTTTTAAGTCATTCTTCCCCTCATTGACATTTGATACCTTCTTTACTATTTGATCTGGTCTGTTTTTAAGGTATGATTTTCTTCAGTATTTTTTTGTTTTTCCTTCCCCAAGCTCTTGACTTGTTTTTCATGATTTTCTTGCATACTTTCATTTTACAACTCATATTTTTCTCTACCTCTCTGACTTTATTTTCAAAATCCCTTTTGAGCTCTTCCATAGCCTGAGACCAAATTATGTTTTTCTTGAAGCCTTTGTAGTATTCTTCTTCTGAGTGTGGGCTTTTATTTTTTTTCCTGTTGTTTGCTCATTTTCTCAGCCTATTACTTGAGTTTTAACTCTTAGAAGTAGGGTTCTGCTTCCAAGGTAAATTATAGTGTCCCAAGGTCCAGGGGTTTTATGCATATGTTTTCAGAGCTCCTTCAGAGAAGTTTTCAGTTTTTTCAAGGTGGTATGATCTAAGGAGAGGTATGCTTACTCCTCTTCTGGTCCATGATTTGGCCCAAGTGTCCACAAGCCCTAGAACTTGAGGAAATTTCCCATTCTGATGTAGCCACAAACTGTTGTGCTGATATTCCTCCTAGTCCTGGACTTTGACCAGGACTCAAGCATGGTGAAAGCACCAGAGTCCTGCCTCAGTGCTAGCAAAGATATTCCTGTAATCTCTTTATGATCAGTTGTTTGACTCCTTCAATGTGTGTGGACTGAGAGCTCCTGGAGTAATCACGGCTGCTGATGATTCAGTGACCTGCTCCTGGTTTGCTGGAGCCAGGGCTATTCTCATGTGGTCTGAGATAGACTATACTCTACTTTCATGTACATGCAACACATCTTTCCTGCTGACCTTCTAAATTGTCTTGAGCTGGAAAATTGTTTCACTCCATTTTTTCTGGGTTCTGCCTCCTGAGAATTTGGTTAGCGTCACTATTGAAAGATATTTGGAAAGCTTGGGGTAAATTCAGGGGAGTCCCTGTCTTTACTCCTGCCATCTTGGTTGCACACCTCTTACATAGTCCTGAATTAACTCCATTTCCTTGCTTTGAATCTTATAGGAACCAACCAGAAGCTGTTTGTGCTGGAAGGAGGATTCTTGTAAGATACCAGGTGCTTTGCTTCTGATGTTCTACCCTTACCTGAGTGCCAACCTGACCTTGTCTTCTGTGTGCTTATGGTGAGATCATTGCATCTGCTCTGTGTCCACCCTTATGTTTGCTTATCCTGCCTACCTCCCCATGTTTCTATTCAGAGCTTATGCAGGATTCTGGAAGTCTTTTTGTGAAGTTCTGAACAGCATGAGTAGGTTGCAGCCATTTTTTGTTACCTTTGCTCCTTTTGGAACATTTTTAGAGCTTTGATGGGGGAGGTGTTGTTGAGAATTTGGGCTCCAGGAAATCCTAATATATGGCCAACGTCTGATTGTATTTCTCTCTCTCTCTTTTTTAATTAAAAGCCTTTTATTTACAAAACATATGAGCGATTTTTCTACATTGACCTTTGCAAAACTTTTTTTTTTGTTCCCAGCTTTTCCCCGCCTTCCCCCCACCCCCACCCCTAGATGACAGGTAATCTAATACATGCTAAATATGTTAAATTATATGACAAATCCAATATATGTATACATATGTATACAGTTATCTTACTGCACAAGAAACATCAGATCTAGAAAAGAGAGGAAAAAAAAAACAACCTAAGAAGGAAAACAAAATGCATGGAAATATTCACAGAAAGCGTTAAAATGCTGTGTTGTGGCGCACACTCAGTTCCCTCAGGCCTCTCTCTGGGTGTATATGACTATATTCATCGCTGAACAATAGGAACTGGTTTGAAACACATCATTGTTGAAGAGAACCATGTCCATCAGAATTGATCATCATGTAATATTGTTGTTGCTGTGTATAATGTTCTCCTGGTTCTGCTCGTTTCACTCAGCATCAGTTCATGCAAGTCTCTCCAGGTCTCTCTGAAATCGTCCTGCTGGTTGTTTCTTATAGAACAATAATATTCCATAATATTCATATACCATAATTTATTCAGCCACTCTCCAATTGATGGGAATCCATTCAGTTTCCAGTTTCTTGCCACTACAAAAAGGGCTGCCACAAACATTCTTGCACATGTGGGGCCCTTTCCTTCCTTTAAGATCTCTTTGGGATATAGGCCAAGTCTGACTATTTCTCAATTCAATTCAGTAAATATTTGTGAAGTGCATATTATATTCTGTGCAAAGTACTAAATTCCAAGAATCCAAGGAAAAAAAGAGACCGTCTCTGACTTTGAAGAGCTCAAGGAGTTTACAATCTGCTAGGGTTGGAATTGTAACATGTACATAGATGAGTAAATACAAGGTAATCTGAGGAGACAGAGAGCATTAATTAATAGAACAGGTTCTGAAAAGATTTTGGAAAAGATTTAGCACCTTAATTGAACTTTGAAGGAAGATACAAATTCATAGAGGCAGAGATAAGAGAGTGCATCATAGGCTTGGGACAGCCCACATTAATGAACAGAGGAATGTTGAGTTTGGATAATTGCTGTATTTGGACTGCAATGTGGTATTTATGCATAAAAAGTAATATGAAATATCCAGAAAGATATACAGGGATCAGATTGTGAAGGATCTTAAATGTGAGTTTATATTTCATCTTTGAAGTAATATAAGCCACTGAAAGCTTTTGTGTTGGGAAGTAACATGGTAAGTACTGAAGGAAGATTATTTGGGCAGCTATATGAAGGGAAATTAGGGCATACACTAAGATGCTCAGTCATTTTAGTTCTTTCTGAATCTTTGTGACTCTTTTTGGAGTTTTCTTGTCAAAGGTATGGAAATGGTTTGCCATTTCCTTCTCCAGCAGAAATAGGATGCAGGGAGACTGATTTGGAAGTTATTACGGTCATCCAAATGAACTGTGATAAGGACCTAAACTGGAGCAATGTCTGTGAGTGGAGAGATGATGAGTATGCAAATTATTTTGGAGATACAATCAGTAAGTATTGGACATTGACTATGGAATGAGGGAGAGGAAAAGCCAAGGATGACTCAAAGATTATGGACTTGTTTGATGGAGAGGGTAGTGGTGCCCTCAAGAGAAATAAAGAAAACTTTGGAGAAAGGACAAATGTAGGGAAAAAAGATAATAAATTTTGTTGTGAATGTATAGAGTTTGAGATGTTGACAGCACTTGCTGGTGTAGATGTCGAGTAGAAAGTTATATGGGATTAGAATTCAGGAGTGAGATTAAGCACTGGATAAATAAATTTAGGAGATGATAATAGAATTCATGTAAATTGAAGAGATTAACAAGGGAGGAAATATATTGAGAGGTATAGAGTTAGAGAGTAAGGAAAAAGCAATATAGCATCTACTATGTGCCAGAAAGGACTTGACTTCAGCCCAGTGCACTATCCACTCAACCATTTAGTTATTTTTGAGGACCAAAGGCAGATTCTTTTTGTTGTTGTTGTTGTTGTTATTGTTCATCCTTTATTTTCTCTCTCTCTCTCTCTTTCTCTCCCTCTCTCTGTCTGTCTCTGTCTCTCTTTCTCTCTCAATAGTACTGTATTTTTCCAAATACCTTCTAAGAGAGTTTTCAACATTCACCTCTGCAAAACCTTTTGGTCTAAATTTTTCTCCTCTTTCACTTACCTCCCCTGTCCCCAAGATAGCAAACAATACAATATAGGTTAAGCAATGTAATTCTTCTAAACATATTTCTATATTCATCATACTGTGCAAGAAAGAACTAGATCAAAAAGGAAAAAAAACGCAAGAAAGGAAAAAAAACAAGCAAACATCAACAACAACAATAACAAAAAGGCGAAAATATGGTGCTTTGATCCACATTCAGTTTCCATAGTTTTCTCTCTGGATGTGGATGGTATTTTCTATCACAAGTCCACTGAAATTGCAAGGGAAGATTTTCAGAATGCACATAATCTGTGGGAGATGGATGATATTCCATCAGAAGAGACTGATAAAGACCAGTCAGATTTGTAGAAAAAAAGCTAGGAGAGAGCACTGTCATAGAAGCCAATATGAGAGAGAGTATCTGGGAAGAGGGGATGGTTAACAATGTCAAAAGCCACAGAGAGATGAAAGAGGAGAACTCAAATAATATTATTAGATTTAGCAATTAAGAGACTAATGACAATATTTGAGAAAACAGTTTTAATATCATGGTGGCAGATGAGAAATTTTGTATTAAAATGATGAGAAGGAAGTCTGTAGTTAATGGAGGCAACAAATATAGACAATTCTTTCTAGTACTTTGCCTGTGAAAAGGAGGAGAGAAATAGTATAATAGCATAATAATGTCAGGGTTAGATTGGAGAAACCTTAGGAATATTTGTATTCATTGGGGAAAAAACTAATAGATGTGGAGACATTGAAGATGAAAAAGAAGGAATGATCATTGTGGCACACTTAGAGAAGATGGAAGGGGAAAAGTCGTAAATAAAAATGTTAGCCTTAGTAAAGAAAAGTGTTACCTCTTCTTCAGAAATTGGGGCAAATTAAACGGCTATAAAACTGTGTATAGCCTTTGATCCAGTAGTACCCCTATTGGGTCTGTATCCCAAAGAGATCATGAAGGAGGAAAAAGGACCTAAATGTGCAAAAATACTTGTAGCAGCTCTTTTTGAAGTGGCAATGTATTGGAAATTGAGTGGATGACCATCAATTGGGGAATGGATGAATAAATTATGGTATAGAAATATAATGGAACATTATTGTTCTATAAGAAATGATGAGCAGGCTGATTTCAGAAAAGCTTCAAAAGACTTACATGAACTGATGCTGAATGAAGTGAGCAGAATGAAAACATTGTACATAGGATCAGCAAGATTATGTGTTGATAAATTATGGTAGACTCATTTCTTTTTAACAACGCCATGTCTTGAGATGATTCTAATAGACTTGAGATGGAAAATGCCAAATTAATCCAGGGAGAGAACCAAGGAGACTGAATGTGGATTGAAACATTATTTTCACTGTTTTTTTGTTTGTTTTTCTTTCTCATGGTTTTTTGCCTTTTGTTATGATTCTTCTTTTACAACATGACAAATATGTTTTAAAAAAAGGAATCCAAATCTAATCATCCCAATCTTTTCAGTAAAAGTAAGGTAAGACCACCTGTGATGAGACAGGAAATTTGGGTGGTGCTGTGGACTTGAGAAGAAAGGATAAATTTTATTGTGAGAGTTATGAGAGTCAATCATGGAAGAATAAATAGATTATTCATTTATTGTTATGAGGGTCTAGTTGGGATTACATAATTCATAATGGACCCAGAAGGCATGATTATGCAACTTATCCCCATCAGCATTCAGTAGCACATGAATAAGAGAAGAGAAGGCAGATGGTGGGGTTGGAATAGAGTTGAAGTTTGACATGACATGAGAGGCAATAGGATAAAGGGGAAAGGAACTCAAGGGTAGAGGACAGTGTTTCGTTGAAATAGCTAATCATTGAGCTAAACTGTGAAGAAAGCCAGGTGAGGGTAGGAGGGGTGAGAAGGAATGGAAGGGATAGAATTGTAGTGAAGAGGAAGAATGAAAAAGAAAAGAAGTTCCAAGGTTGGAAAATTGTGATCAGAGAAGGGAAATTCAGAAAATGGAAGTGAAATAGTGTTAAATGATAGTGACAAGAAAGCTATGATTACTTTTGTAGGTGGCTGAGTAGAGTAAAAACATGGGTATTGGAGATTGAGAAAGTTGAAGAATTGACTCCAAGATGCTTGAGGGTTATTTTATTTATTAACTTTGTCTCTTTAGCCCCAGTTGTGATAAATAAGGTTAATTATTAAAATTCTAAATATATATACATATATGTACATATCTATCATCTATCTATGTATATGTGTATAAAATATAATAGAAAAGGACTCTTGAGGGGGACACTGATATTTTTCAACTTCCTTCTTTTTTTTTCTCATCTTAAACACCTCCTTAAAGACATTTAGGACACTACTCTAGGGAACGTCTTTAACATGGTTCACTTGGACTATTACAGTAGCTTGCAAATTAATTTCCCTTTATCTAGTCTCTTCTTCTCTAATCCATCCTTCTTAGAGTTGTCCATATAATGTATGGAGTGGCTATAGAGACAATTGCACAGATGAAGAAGCATAGTTCATTATAGTTCCATCTGCAAGGATTTGCCCAGGAATATGTGTCTGAGGTAATATTTGGAAGATGAGTCTTCCTTACTCCAGGATTTGCTCTCTATCCATTGTGCTCCCTAGTTTCCCTGCAATATGATGAAAGCCTTGCCTCATAAAACAGACTAGCTAGTCCTAGTCTTCCCTAGCTGCTACTGACTCGTTGCTATATGTTTTCCCCTCTCTGTTTAGGGAATCAGTAATTCTCTTTTTTTTAGCTCCAAGCCTCCAGTTAGCGGGTGACTGGCAAAACAAAGTTCCAGTTTTTATGGCAATCTCTCTTCTTGGGTGCTTCCCAATTATTCTTCTTTGTTTTAGCCAATGTCCTGTCATGCCTCTTGATCATCTGCCCACACAATCCTGGTCCTGAAGTCCAATGCTAAAAATCCTGTACTGTTACTTCAAGCCTTGTCAGTTATTCTAGGTCCAAGACCTCTCCTGCTGACATTACCCCACTTCTTTTCAATCTGCCTTTTCCTTTCCCTCAATCCTTTAGGATGGAAGAGCTAGCTGTTTAGTCAGTTTGGCCCTTTCAGTCACAGATCATGACAAATATGCCAGGGGATCAAGTTGGCAAGTGCTAATGTGATTTTTGTCCTTTCCCAGCCTCTTGCCAAAACAATGCTAAACAAAGATGGAAAATAATTTAGACCTTCTCAAAATCCCATTCTAATGGAATCAATCAGCAACAATTTAATAAATGCCTACTATGGCACTGTATTAGAAAGTAGGGCTATAAAGAGAAAGGTGAGATAAGACATTCAAAGAAATAACTACAATGAGCAAGGCAAAAACTGGCTAAGAGCTAAGGAAGGTGTTATAAGAAAATACAAAGCCAAAGAGACTATTCAGAGAAGGATCTGGGAAGAATTGCTGGAAGAGGCGGCTCATAATTGTTACAGTGGGGCGTGATTACAGGAAGGAGCTTCCATTTCAGGCATGGAGGCCCATGTAAGTGATGACATGGAGAATGGAAAGGGCAGAACTAGGACTGGTAGTGGTTTAATTTGGCTAGAATTCAGACTGTTATAACGCAAGTCTGGAAAAGGTAGTGTGAAGCAGTGATGTCAAATTCAAATAGAAATGGGGGCTATTTAAGGATCTCTACTGGCAGTATATTGACTTAGAACACTACATATTTACATTATTTATGTTCTGTTACATTTTCATTTGTTTTGTTAAGTATTTCCTAATAACATCTTAATCTAGCTCTGGATCAGTAGGGAATGTTGCCAGCTTTGCACTTTTGATATGAAGGGTCTTGAAAGGCAGGTTAAGGAGTTTTTATATTTTCTTAAGTAGGCAATTGGGAACCTAGGAAAGTTTGTTTTTGATTTTGCATTTTTTATTACAAAAATGATGTGATCAGAAGAATGCATTAGCAAGATTATTTTGGAAGAAGGGAAGAAGGTGAAAGGCAGGAGCCTTGCTAGGAGCTCTAGACTGTTTGCTATCAGACTGTAACCTTCTTTCACCATTTGAGAATAGAACTGCGGAATTCTCAGCAATTCTAGCTTTAAAATATTGATAAGAATGGGTGTGCTTATCACCTGGGCCCTGGATGTTTGACCCTGTTCTTTCCTTGTCACCTGATGTCACCCTGTAGCTCAGAACAACTAAGGTGGTCTGAGAATATTTCCCAGCCTGAGGGAGAGGATTATGCATTTAGTGAGCTCAGAGATATAACTTTAAAGCAAACCAAGGAGAACAGATTTGTCTGTACATCCTACAGATAAAGGGTATAATAAGCCAATTCATTTGCTACCTTACAGAATCAATGGGAAGGTGACCTCTGAAATAAGGTGGATGAGGTTAAATCTACAGTGATAAATCCTTCTGAGAGTCTCAGGGATTCTGCAGTAGTCCTTGCTTCAAAATTGAATAAGGTTATCTGGATCTTAGTGTACTGAAGTTTTTGAAAAGTTGAAACAAGTATTAATTTCCTTACCATTTTTGAGAGCCTCAGCTTTTTCAAAAAACTTCATTGTAAAAACTGATGTATCTGATAGTAGGTCGCATGTGGGTTTATTACCAGTCCAGGAAAATATAAAATATCTCAGCAGAAAATTATTGCCAAGATAAAGAACCTTGTCTTCCTACTCACTATATTAAGTATGAGATTTACTTGTACTTTACTTGGAGTTTACAATGAAGAACAATTATTAGTCCCTGGTGTGATCAAAGACAGAATAATTCTAATAGTAATTTATGGAATTAGTAACGGAAGCTTTAGAGCAGCAAAATGAATATTCTCATAGTTATTGGTGATTGCATTTTCTTGAAAACAGGGTGAGGAAAGCAGGAGCTTTCTGGAAACCTTTTGGATTAATCCCAACTAGGTACTACTTCCTGAACTTCTGCTATTTGGTCAAGATCAAAGGGAAACTGAAAGAAAAGAGAGTTCATACCTGAAAGAAATCACTCTTAAAGAGAAGAGTTAATAAAAAGGATTGATGCCTTAGGATAAAATACTCAAAAGCTGGCAGTTGAAGGTTGAAAAAGCCTTTAAATCAAGATGTCTTGAAATTATAGAAACATGAATATGCCAGGGAAATAACTTTTATCTATGAACTAGAAATAAGGATAAATTAGAAAGGACTACTTTAATGAAAGTCTATGTTTAGGATTAGTATTAGAATAACTTAATGATGAATTCAAAGTATGCATAAAAACTTATTCTATTCAAAATATAAGCTCAACATTTTAAAAGAGCTAAGTTTTGGAAATAAAAAAAAAAAAACTCCAATCAAATAATTATTTAATTACTAGAAAATACAAAGGACAGTGGTATAAATTACCAGACTTAAAACCTTTATTTTAAAAGCAGCAGTCATCAAAACCATATGGTTTTGGCTAAGAAATAGAGTGGTAGATCAGTAGAATAAGTTAGATACACATGACACAATAAGCAATGACTATAGTAATCTTGTGTTTGATAAATCCCTTGAAACTACCTTCTGGGATAAGAATTCATCATTTCACAAAAATTTCTGGGGAAAATAGAAATTACTATATCAGAAACTTGGCATAAACCTACATCTCACACCCCATGCCAAAATAAGGTCAAAATGGGTACATGATTTAAGTGTAAATGGTGATATTACAAGTAAATTAGGAGAACAAGGGATAGTTTCCATATTACATCATTGGACAAGGGAGTAATTTATGGCTAAAGAAGAACCAGAGAACATTATAAAATGCAAAATGGACAACTTTGATTACATTAAATTAAAATGTTTTTGCACAAACAAAATCAACATAGCCAAGTTTAGAAGGGAAGCAGAAACCTGGGAAAATTGTTTACAGCCAGTGTTTTTGATAAAAGCCTCATTTATAAAATATATAAAGAACTGTGTCAAATTTATAAGAATATAAGTTATTACCCAATTGATTCATGGCCAAAGGATGTGAACAATTTTTAGATGAAGAAATTTAAGCCATCTATAGTCATATGAAAAATTTCTCTAAATAACTATTGATTAGAAAAATGCAAATTAAAACAATTCTGAAGTACTACTTCACATTTCTCAGATTATCTAAGATGACAGGAAAATATAATGATAAGTGTTGGACTAGATGTGGGAAAACTGGAACATAATGCATTGTTGGTAGAGTTGTGAAATGATCCAACCATTCTGAAGAGCAATTTAGAAGTATGCCCAAAGGGTTATCAAACAGTGCATAACCTTTGATCTAGCAGGATCTGTATTGGGCCTGGGAAAAGAGGGAAAAAGGACCTGCATATGCAAAAACATTTGTAGCATTTCTTTTTGTTGTGGCAAAGAATTGGAAAAGGAATAGATGCCCATCAACTGGGGAATTGCTGAATAAATTATGATATATGAAAGTTACAGAATATGATAATTCTATAAAAATGATGAACAGTCTGATTTTATAAGGCCTGGAAAAATTTACATGAACTGATGCTAAATGAAACAAGCAGAACCAGGAAAACATTGTTCACAGCAACAGCAAGTTTGTGCAATGATCAATCATGATAGGCTTAATTCTTATCAGTAGTTCAGTGGTGCAATGCAATTCCAATAAACTTTGGACAGAAAATGCCATCTGCATCCAGAAAGAGAACTGTGGAGACTGAATGTAAATCAACATATGCTATGTTCACTTCTTTTTTTTTTTCGTGGTTTTTACCTTTCATTCTGATTTTTCTCTTCCAGCATGATTCATAAGGAAACATGCAAAAAAAAGAATGTACATGCATGACTTCCAAAAATGTTGTTTTTACATGTAATGAGGGAAAATTAAAATAAAAAAGTTATAGCTTTAAAAAATAAATAAAAAAATCATGCCACCACTTTGGTACTATTGGAACTATATGGTCATTACTGGGACAAAATGGTAACAAGAATCTGTATATTCAGGAAAAATAGTTTATGAGAGTGAAATAAATTCCAGTTTATTGAAAGTTAAAATTAAGAATTACAAGTTAAAAAAGTAATACCA
>JAJPUD010000555.1:567329-598142 GCA_023553655.1 Myrmecobius fasciatus
CTGCTCTTAATTTTACTCCTTTCTTAAAAGATACCCTGGGAATATCTATCTATCCACAGCAGGATGTTGGCCCAAAGATGATAGTGCCCAAACATTAGAAAATATAAAAGATGTATATTGAAGAGAAGAAATAATAAAAAATGGGGGCAGCTAGGTGGCTCAGTGTATAGAGCACCAGCCCAGAAGTCAGGAAGACCTGAGTTCAAATCTGGTCTCAGATACTTCCTAACTGTGTAACCCTGGGCAAGTCACTTAACCCCAATTGCCTCAGCAAAAAGCAAAAAATAAAAATAAAAATGATGAATAAAAGGGGCAAGTATAGGACATGAACTTTATTTTTAAGAAACTTAAATCTAGTTAAAGAGAAAAAACCCAATTTAAAAAATGAACTAGAAAATAATTTTTCATTAAGTAAATGCCAAAAAGGGACTAGTAAAAGCAAAATATTTCAAAGAATTAAGAGAAAAAAGTGATGACAGAGGGCAAAGAGAGTTGGAAAAAGATATAACATAGGAAGTGGAATTTATGGTGACTGAGAATTGAAGATAAATTAAGATGAGGAGAGAAGGCATTTCAGGTAAGGGGAATTACATGAGCAAATACATGGAGATGTTATGGGGAACACAAAGGTTGGGAAAACACCAGTTTGGCTAGAGTGAAATAATCAGTGGGAGATTTGGTGTGGGGGATGGGGAGGATCAGTCAATGGATCGCCTTGAATGCCAGTCTCATATTTTATACTATGTGGAGACCTTGGGAACTCCCTGAAATTTTTGATTGGGAAAATGATCAGTTCTAAAATCCTAGAAATATCTAGGGAGTGTGCAGTGTGGAAAGAGTACTAATTTGAAGTCAAAAGATCTTGGACAATTCATTTACTCAATTTCTCTGGATCCCAGTTTCCTCATTTGAAAAATTGGGGGTTGAATTAAATGATCTTTAAGGTTCTTTCTGGTTCTATAAACCTGTGAATCTATGATCTATATTAAAATCTGAACTCTAAGGCTTATTCACTGGGTGAACGTAAATGCTTTTCATCTCTCTGTATTTTACTCATAAAAATAAAGTGATTTCATTGGATGATTTTGAAGGTCCATACTACTTTATTTTCTTTATTTTCTTCCTTACAAAATGATGCTTTAGGAAGATTAATATGGATTTAATATGATCATTTAGGAAGATTAATATAGGTCATAGGATGAGTGAGAATTCTTGAGATTGATTATAGAAAGACCACTTAGGAAATCTCTGCAAACAGTCTAGTCACAAGATGATGAAGGATAACCTAAAAATGATCACAGAAGGAATAATAAGGAAGAAGGGAATACAGGAGACATCAGAAAGGAAGACTCAACAACAACCATAGCTGTAAGCCTTGGTGACTAGATCTCAGGGCAGAGTAAAAAGAGGAAGAGAAGTCATGGCTGACTGAGGTTTTGAGACAAAGTGATTAAGAAAGTAAAATTCTTGATGGAATGAGGATAATTTTCTAGGGTGATTAAGGTTGGAGAGAAATTAAGGTAAATGAAACAAAAACTTATTAAGGATTGAATTAAATAAGACATATGTAAAATAAATATATAGATAAAATTGAAATAGATAAATATAGCTAAGATATGGGTCATATATGTCTATAAATATAAAGCATGAAGAGAGCTCTATGGCAGGTATGATCACTGTCCTCAAACAGGTTATATATTTGAATATAAATGATATGGCAATAATAATGAGAATGTGATAGATTCATAAGGAAGTTATCAACTGCCAGTTAGTAAATTCAGAGAAATTCTCTTCTGACTGGGGAAGGGGAGCATCATGGAAGGCTTTGGGATGGAGGTATCAGTTGAATTGGGCCTTGGGAATAGTGTAACATCCTAGTTGTCTTCTTAACTCCATCTTTTCCTCCTGATAGTTTATATTTCACAAACAGTTAAATTTATATTTTAAATATATTATTATATTGCATATGTTATCAAAATATGTATGTATATATTATATTTTAAATCTTTAGTTGTAATCTTAAATCTATAGTTGTAATACACAAGCCCAGTGATGTTCATTGCCCACTCCAAGAAGCTTTGGTTGGTTTCCTGATGTCTGTACCAAAAATATAAACTTCTTTGTGACAGGTAAAACCCTTCATGATCTGGCTCCAATCTACCTTTCTGTAGTGGCATAAAATTATTTCTTGGGAAGATCAATCCATCTTCCACTCTATATCATTTCCTAGGCTATTGACCTTGCTTGGAATGCTCCTCCTCCTTACCTTTACAGCTTAGAACCCTTAATTTTTTCAAATCAACTTGCCATCTCTGACACAAGACAACTGCTACCATCTATACAAGGCCTTTTTTGATTTTCATTTTCCATGTTATTATCACCCTCCTGTCTTGAAATTATTTTGTTCTTTTATCTCTGTGTTATTTTTGCCTGAAAGGATGTAAATTCCTTGAAGGAAAAGATTGCTTAGTTTTTGTTTGTATGTTTATGCACTTAAAATAGTATTCAGGATATACAAGAAATTTAATAACCATTTGAATGGAATTAAAGAAGATCAAATAGAATTGAAAGGAGGATTTGAATATTAAAAGATTGTTGTTGGAATATAGGAGGAAATTCTAGGCACAGGGAATGGTTTAAGTAAAGTTAGGAGGAAAGAAAGTACAAGAGTTAATGACTGGTTTATTTTAGCTAGTGTTTAGAGTACCGTTGGTTAGATGTGTAAGATTAGGCTAAGAAGATAAATTCGAGTCACAAAGAGGAGTATGGATGGGTTTATTTAATGTGCTATGAGAAACCATTGGAAAATAGAGTAAAATGTCTGAAGTATGATCTGGTTAAAGGATGCAGAATGGAGAGAATGCAAGTAGGAGCAACAGTTTGAAAGCTGATACAGTATTGAGAGATGGAAGAAAGGGAGAGAAAATAAGGGCCTAAAATCACTATAGTGGCAGGGGAGTGAAGAGAGGATGGCTACAAGATATATGATGAAGGCAGAATAGATGAAAATTGGCATTATGATTATTTGTGAGGATGTGCAAGAAAGGTCAAAGATGACTGAAGTTTTAGACATATGTTGAGTTTTAAGTCACTAGCATATTCAGGGAGAAAGATTTAGATTATATGTATTTGAAAAAATGGGACAGAAGTTCTGGATAGTATTGTGCTTATTTTCCTATTCTAGATTCAATATCTTCCTCCCATGTATAGCCAAAAGAAAATACTGAATTAGAAATCTGGGGGCAATTTAACCTTGTTATAGCACTAAAATAGAGCCCAAACTAAAAAAAATCTATTTGAAGACATTGGGCAAATACTGGGGAAGAATAATTTCAAATTTTCAAAATTTTAGAAATAAGTTCCATTAAGAAAGGCAAAGGGGACTGGAATTATATAGTTTTGAGGAAGCAGCAGAGCAAATTAAAATTTAATTGGGGGCATTCTGATCATTTTCATTTGCACAGATAATATAAATAAAAGAAATGGGCTTAAGCAACAGAAGAAAGATTCTAAGTTCAGCTGAATTTCATATTAGGATGATAAACCACAGAGACAGTTTACGAAATTGCGGTTCTTGAAAAAGGACAGGCAACTATCTATTTGGATTGTTAAAATGAAGGGAACTAGACTCAATTATCTCTTGATGTTGCTCTTCAAACTCTAATTATTTTTTAAATGGTAAGAATTAATTATAGTTCTATTTTGGTATAGTTCCTAAAAGATACATAGGCCTTAAGATATCAAACAGTAAAGGATGTCTTAATTCCAGACTAATAGTCAATAATAATAATAATTATATATATATTTGAATAAAACTTTCAAGTTTTATAGCATACGTTGGTAATAATGATTCTATGAGGCAGGTGGTTGATTCCCACTCCCCTCAATTTTAGAAATGACAAAACAGATCCTAAGATATTGTGATTTGCTCATAATCACACAGCTAATCATACATCTGAGTTATGATTTGAACCCAGTTTCCTGATACTAAGTGCAATGTTCTATACAGAAGATCCCTGATCAAATGGATTGCATTATGGGAGAATGAATGCTTAAGCCTCTGTTGTATCTTCCTGTGAAAGACTGAGGGTTAGGTGCCAGAAGATATTCGTGAACATATTAGTGAAGATATATTATTATTAAATCTCATCAATCAGTGATAATTTAATTGGCCATGAGGAACTATGAATTAGTTCTTTAAATTTGTTTCCCTTTTGAGGGGAATTAAAGTTTTAGGGAAGCTTTTCTAGCACCTCCAACTTTATTTTCTGTCCAAGGAGAGTCCAACTCTTAGAGTATTATTTTAAGGTTGACTGCCTATAAATAATCAAAGGTATGATTCATCAGAAAGGGTAGAATTTTGTTGACTACAGGCTACTGAGTTTCTTCCCCCTCTAGAATATAGTAAAGGCTAGTTCATATTCAGTATGTGCCACTTTCGTATGTGTTTGTGTGTATTATAGAATTATATAGAATCAGAATTGAAGGCATCTTAGAGATCATTTAGTTTACTCTCATTGTACAGATTAGTGAAACAGAAATTTAAGAGGTGGCAGAGGTAATAAGTGACAGTGGGAATATAAATTCAGATGCTAAAATTACAAATCTAGAACTCTTCTCATCATACCACATTGTCTCTAGCATTGAAAATGGGGACTTTTTTTGCCAATATCTATGGAGACCTTAACATGAGGGAGCCTGAGATAATGTTTATTTTTTGGGGTGGTGCTGGTGATATGGAAGACCATGTGTGATTGTTGCAAGTACAGAGCCTGGGGTTCTAGGACATTATGTTACTCTGCCATACTGCTTCTCAGTCAATATTCCAGGGCAGATTACCCAACGCAGCCCAGCATATTCGTTGATTATTGGCTGGTGACATCTAGGTTTTCTTCTCTATCTGAAATTGCATTTCTTGTTTCTTTTCTATGGCACCATTATTCATTCTAATCACTGAGGTTGTGTTACTTGCTTCACTCTGATACACATCAGTGGGAGTTACACATGTGTAGCAAGGAGGGGAGAATGAACCTCTAAGCTGTAGCCAAATTGGTTTCCTAAATGATGCTGCACATTTTAACTGGAATTTGTGTAGCATTCTAGTGGAAAAAAAAGGGGAGGGGGAACAGACTCCTTGGTTTTCAGGCTGTTAACTGTAATTAGCCTGGTTTCTGAGATGTAATTATCTTGCAATCTCAAAGCAAACACCCTGGAGGAAATTGCACTGTTAAAGACAGCATGGCATTAAAAATAAATTATTACCCGGGCGCCTGCTATTGCCAGTTATACTTTGCAATTTGTCAGTGTTTCCATTAGAGAACTCCTGTTTGGGGCTGTGATTTTGCAGCCACGGTGTCATTGTTTGTATTATAGGGGCAGGAGGTTTGGTGTTTGTTGTCATACTAATAGTGCTAGAAGTGTCTGGGGAATAGGATGCTTAGTGTTTTGTAGTTGTGATGACTGCTATCACATCATCCTCTAAATCCTGACCTATATTATGAACCCCTCAAATAAGAAGAATGGCTGGAATTAAGAGAGCAAACTCATTGTAGACAGAGAACTCTGCAGATCTGTTTTAGAAATAGACAGTTGCTTATGATTATAATATATAGCAGGAGATATTGATTTTGCACTAACTATATGTGAGGTACTATGTTAAGCACTAGGGATATAAAGAAATAAAAGCTACAGCCTCGGGTCTTGGGGAGTTTATCATTTAGTTGTGGAGATGTAATAAGTACATGAAAAAGACAGAGGAACACTGTGTCTTTGTGAACAATATGACAGTAAAAGGGGACATCCTATTTTATTCCACGAATTCAGAAGTAGCTGGGGCTAGCATTGGTGTATTATCAAAAAAGAATTAATCGTTAGAGAGGGAAGAAAATTTTAAAAAGTCTTTGGAAGGTGTAGAGAAAATAGTATGAGAGAAGAAGACAGAACAAAAGAAGGAGTAAGTTATGAGGAGAAAGATGAGTTATGAGAAAGTGAGATAGATGAGGGTTAAATTTAAGGGGGAGGGACAATAAAATTCTTTTAGATTTAGTAAGACAATCAATGGGTCAAAGAAAGAATTCTAGAAGAAAAATAGAGTCTACTTTCAATGACCATACTACTAGGGACCAGGAAAAGCAAGGATAATTAAAATCCATACATAATACAAAATCTTCATTTTAGCCAATTTCTTTGTTTTTCCCATGATTAAACTTCAAATGCATGTATCTTTTTTTCTGATTGAATTATGAAATGGGAAGGCCAATTAAGAAGTCTATCCAGCTGTATATTTCATCATCATGAATATAAAATTAAATTTCCGTCTAAAGCTATTAATTGTGGATTATTAAAAAAACAACACACACAAACTGAGTCTGTGTGTGTTTAAAATAAACTTTTATAATTGAATCCTCATATTGGATGGGATCTCAATTAATCTGTCTCCTTATGTTTCAATAAGACCACATTTATAATGTGTGGGTCCTTACAAATTCTTAAGAATCTCAAGGGAAAGAGATTTCACAATTTCTCTCAGGTCATTTTGTTATTTAATAAAATTGAACAGAGTTCTTCCCTAGGTCTAACTTCAGTCTCATATATTCATAGAAAATTCAGACTCTATAAGATAAAGAATGTTTCTGAATTTAATTAGCTCTTAATGGTTAAAAAGGAGATTATTGAGTAGCTGCTATTTGCCATATAATCCCAGTCAATTCAATCCAACAAATATTTATTAATTTCTTACTTTGGCCTAGGAATTGATTAGGTATTGAGGACACACAAAGAAGATAGTGGGTCAACCCAGCTCTCAAAGGGATTATAATATAATGGGAGAGGCTGGTGAAGAATGAAGACATGTACACATATTACTCTATTACAAGGGAGAGTCCAATGAATGCAAAGGAGAGATCCAGGTAAAGTCACAAAAGAAATTTAATGACTGGAAAAAATTTATCAGCTGAAGGAAAGGGTTGTGAGAACATCACAAAGGAAGTGACACCTGATTTAGATCTTGAAGAAAGGAAGTGATTTTAATAAATGGAGATGGGGATTCACATGAATAAGGGAAAAGAGAAGGTAAAGGGCAGGATGATAATGGAATATAGTTAACCCGGTTTTTCTGTAATGAAAGCTACATCAAAGACTGTAGCATGAGGCTAACTCAAATGTGGATAGGAGATAGGTTATGGAGACCCATGAATACTCTTTAGTAGCATGAGTTTGTCAATGCAGTAATTTACAGTGGAAACAGTCCTGGATTCTGAGTCAGAGGATCTCCATTCAACTTCAGAAATTTGACATTTTAGGTGATTTATGTGATCTTAGTCAAGTCAAGATAATCTTCCTGAGCTCATCTGTTTAGACTATGCTGAATAATATGTAGCTACTGAAGATTTTAAAAGAGAGGAATAGGGGTGGGGACTAGGGGGAAGGGATTTGTAATGGAAAGCTTTGTAAGGGTCAATGTTGAAGAATTATCCATACATATGTTTTGCAAATAAAAAACTTTAATAAAGGAAAAAAGAGAATAAAAAAAGAGAGGAATGATTTGATTAGAGCAGTGCAAAAGGAAGATTATTTGGGAAGGCAGTATGTTGAATGGATTAGAGGTGGCTTGGACTAGAAATGAGAAGACCATTTAGGAAGATAGAGTTTGGATGAGAAGACAATATAAGGGTAAGTTGGTGTAGTTGCAGGGGAGTGGAAAGAAAATGAATGGTTGAGACTTTACAGAAGTGGAATCAAGAAAATTTGGCAATTGATTGGATGTTTGGAAAGAGGGAGAGAAGTGCCACAGATGATTCCTGTATTACTAGATAGGCAGATTGGGAGGACAGTTGCCATCAATAGTCAGAGAAATTAAGGGCAGTAAAGGGGCTTTTTTGAGGGAGAAGAAAATGACTATTTTAATTTTATATATGTTGAATATGATGTACTGGAAGTATTGGAAAATCCAGCAGATACTTGGAAATCCTCAGGAACTCTACAAAAAGGAAGAGATACAGATTGATGAAATGTATCATCTGTGTAGAGATGATAACTGAGTCTGTGGAAATATATAATTAAAAAAAGATATATCAGGAGAAGGAAAATAGTGCTAGGACAGAATCTTGTCAGGTACTCAGGTTTTGAGGGGAGGGAAGAGACTAAAGAATTATAGAAAAGACAATAGAGGGATAATAAAGATGATAGGAATAGAATCATGACAGTTCAATGTCTTGGAAGC
This sequence comes from Myrmecobius fasciatus, assembly GCA_023553655.1. NCBI lineage: Eukaryota > Metazoa > Chordata > Mammalia > Dasyuromorphia > Myrmecobiidae > Myrmecobius > Myrmecobius fasciatus. The sequence goes on from JAJPUD010000555.1 coordinate 575,551, forward strand.
CAAAGGAGTGAAGGTATCAAGAAAGAGTAGGTAGGTAGTGTGTTAAGTTCCACAGATGGGTCAAGCAGGATGAAGACAGACAAAGACCTCTAGGTTTAAGTATAAAGAGAGAGATTTCAATAAAGAAGTAAGGACATTGTAGATTTCAGATGAAGAAGTGGAAGCAGCAAATGTAGGATACTTCTAGAAATTTAGTGTTTTAAACACTGTTCTAAGCAGTGGGGATAGAAATTTTTTAAAATGAAAGTTCTTGCTGTTAAGGAGCTCACATTCTAATTGGGGGAGACAACACATGGAAAGAAAATTAAGCATCAGAGTAAATAGAAAGGTCTTAATGTCCTAATGGCTCAATGATGGGGTGGATGAGAAGGACCAATACTTCTTAAGTTATATCAGCTGGTTGAGATAAAATGCTAGTGCCTGGGAACTTCAAGGAATAGAGGCAGGACAGATGGCATGTGCTGAAGCATCTTCGCATACGGTGGCAAAGTAGATGGTAAGAACTGGTTGTTTTTCATCTCATTGGATAGAATAAAAGTAGTCAAAATTGATTTCAGCCTGACCAGGGGGAACAGGTGAAGAAAAAAGGGATCCTATGTAGTGACAGGTCTTTTTGATGCCAGATCACCTTAGGTGGGCTGGAGAAGGGAAGCAAAGAGATAAGATGATAGCTTAAGGGAATGTCACAGTAAAGGGAAATGTATTTTTTTAAATTGTTGTTTGCAATTGTGTTTAGAATAGAATATGCTCAGAGTCCTGAGCATATTTTCATACTGACTAGAAGAAATCTTTAGACAGGAAAAGCTTAAAAATATGTGGCACACATCCTTAGAAAAATGGCAAATTTTGCAATGATTGAAATGGTTAATGTTGGAGGGGCAGTTGGAAGTCAGATAAATTAGTACACTATTGGCAGAACTCTGAATTCTTCTAATCATTCCTTAAAATAATTTGGAATTAGGCTATAAAAATGACAAGACATATTTCTTTTATCCCAGAGATTCCACTACTAAGTTTATACCTCATAGTTCTAAAATAGAAAGATTTTATATATGTATATTTAAATCTAAATGTTCATAGTAGCATTCTTTGTGATAGCAAAGAACCAGAAACAAAATAGGTGCCAAATGCTTGGGGAATGACTGAATATGGTACATGGATGTATTTGAATATTGCTATGCAACAAGATGCTAACTCTGAAGACTTGTATGAGCTGGTGCAGAGTGAAGTCAGCAGAAGAAGGAAAATTATATATACAGTGACTCCAACATGAATATGAAAATAAAAATAAAGTTAAACTGAAAAACCTAACAAATAACAATTACAAAAGAAAATGGATGAGAGAGAAGAAATTATTCATGAAGTAAATCCATGGAAGCCACAAGAATGAATAAATTGAGAATACAGGAATAGCTGTCTCCTTTGCAAAGAGGAGCCACCCCCATTTTTTGAGATTGCACAGAATGAAGAATATAAAAGGGGATACTGATATATTAATAGGAGTGGAGGGAATTAACATCAGATGGTTTCAGTCTTTTGAGCAAAGTTAGAGGTGAGGGAGTACATCTCCTAGTAGTGAAGGAATAAAGGTACACTATTGGGGGCTTGAGAAAAAAAGAGGAGATTTAGAGCAGTGATCATAGGGAGTGGATGATCAATAAGATATAAATGAAAGGATTGCCTACAGCTGTGAGAACCCAGTTGAGATGAGATGGAATAAATTTGTAGTGCATCCAGTCAGCACAAAGTATTCTGACTAGCAGTCTTTGGCAGCTCAAGAGTACAAGAGGTAGAAGCACATGGCAGCGCTTCCTTAGGGATATAGAGTAGCAGAAGAGAATTAATGGAAGGGCAAGGAGGATATAAAGGATATGGAAATGATGAACAATATTAAGGAGAAAAGTGAATCCAATGGTATTTATTTATAGATTGGAGAAATCAGGCTATCAGAAGAATCAAGGAACTGAAGGTCACACTGAATATTAGAAATAAGTTTGAGAGGAGTGGAAGAAAGAGAGTTGGAGATTGTGATCTTAGTGGAAAAATTCCATTGTTTAGAATATTAGACTTGGGCCAATTTCAAGTGATAACAATCAAATGAGACACAGCCCAATGAAAGCCCTTCAACTTATTAGTCATTTTAATCTTCCATCTTTGTGTCTAATTCTTCCCCCTTTTTTGACTTCAATTGTGTTCTGAGCTTTTCTATTTCTCATCTCTCTTGAGGACTGTCTGTTCAATCCCCTAATAGGTACATTACAAATATTTCCATTAATCCAGAGTCTGTGCTGTCCCCTGACATAGTCCTCTTGCCCAGGCATTCTATGATCTGGGGCAAATTGCATGTGTGCTAGAAGCACCTGCCTCTTAACTGTGCTAGGTCATATAGTCTTATAGCAGAGATGGTTAATGGAGAAGTTTATAGGACTAAATAAACCAAGAAACTTAAAATGGTGGTGAAAGTGGGCTTACCCAGCGAAAGTGAAGTTCTTACCTTGATTTCCTTGTGGGGAGGGAAGTCTCACTGCAGTAAACTGGTTTAGTATTTAGGTAGGACCTAGAAAATGCAATAAGTAGAGTGCAAAGGCTGGAGTGAGGAAGACTCATCTTTACTTCAAATCTGACCTCAGACAGCATGACCCTGGGCAAATCACCTAACTCTGTTTGCCTATGTTTCCTCATCAAAAAAATGAACTGGAGGAGGAAATGGCAAACTTTGCCAAGAAAACCCCAAATGGGATCAAGAAGAGTAGAATATAACTGAACAACCACAAAAAGATAGTGCTAGAACCAGAGGGGATCAACCACATACTAATTCCATGTAGATAGAGTTTATTAGCACTGTGCTAGGAGCCATGGGTTGTAGAAAAGCAGTAGAAGATACACTTTTTTGTTTTTAAGGAGATTGAGGCAATGAGGAATCAGTGAAGACTTTTGAGTATAGGAGTGACATAAGAGTGAATTTTAGGGGAATTAACATGGCAGTTAACTGCAGAATGGAGGAGGAGAAGCTTGGAGCAGCATGACTAGGTAGGAGATTACTGCAGCGATTCAGATAAGAGATAAGGGACTGAATAAGGATACTGGGATGGATTTGGAAAATTATAGGAAGGAAGAATTGATGATGCCTGACAGTGATGGCAAGGTTGTAGAGGGTGGTAGGGCAGAGAGAGAAGTAGAACATGATTTCAAAGTTTCAAGCCAAAGTGTTTGGGGGAATGATTGGAAGAAGACTGGAGGGGAATAGATTTCCTTTATTTTTTTTTTTAAAATGAATTCAGGAGCAGCTAGGTGGCACAGTGGATAGAGCACCATCCCTGAAGTCAAGAGGACCTGAGTTCAAATTTTGCCTCAGACACTTAACATTTTCTAGCTGTGTGACCTTGGGAAAGTCACTTAACCCCAATTGCCTCAGCCAAAAAAATGAATTCAGACAAAATCACAGGGACCTCAAGCAACAAAGGTTGTGTGGTCTGACCCTCAAATCCACAGGCAAGGAATCAGAAGCCCAAAGGTGTCAAGTGATTTTATAGAGTAACAGAGATTAGGAAAAAGGATTCCCAGACTTTGAACCTAAGTCCTTTGATTCTAAATCCATCAATCTGAGAGAGCACTGTTTCTTTTCCAAAAATACTTATCATCCTAAATTTACCTTATTCATCATCTGTGTCATTGTGCTGTGATAGTTGACACCATCAAATTTGTCTTAACTCTAATTATTATAAGATCTTTATGTTTTTGATGAAGATTATAATAAACAAAGCAATTAAAATTTAGGAAAAGCAATACATTTTCGGTTGATGTCCAAGCAGTAATGTCTATAGAATCATTAGAGATGAGGAATTGGAATCTATGAAAAAGGTCAAGACTAGAAATATTGTTTTGGAAATCATTTTTGTAGAAGTAGTAATTAAAATTGTAAAAACAGATGCAATCTTCAGGGAGGAGATGTAGAGGGTCAAGTCCCATACTACAATATTAGGTATCAGGAGAAGGAACTCTATCACCCAGTAAAGGTGATAGAGTTTATTTGACTTGTGTCTACTTTAGTATGTAGAGGCTTATGCCACTTCATATTTTTAAACTAGGAGATATTTTGCTTTAAATTTGGTTGACATTATCATCTCTTCTATCAAAAAGCAGAATTAATTAGATATAATGTTTTGAACAAGTTGCTCAGGATTTTTGTTCATTTTATAATAATTTTGAAAAGACTAAGGTGAGCTTTAACAAATTTGATATACTCTAAAAATATACGGATATAGACTAATTTGGGGTCAGTCTATCATCTTGAAATAAAATGGGGATTGATTATAAATTTTCAAATGGTCATGTATTCTGTAATTTTCAATGGCTTGGTACAACAGTAGAGGTTAGAAAGATATGTGATTGCTTTGATTCAATCTATATTTCATAGAAATGCTGGTTTAACTTTGTTGATATGATTACCTTCCCCTTAGACTAGGGCTAGAGAATCTTTTTCTTTTTTCATTGAAGAGCACTGATGCAGAGAAAAAAAATCGATCAGATGCTACATGCCGGTAAAAATAAAAGCTTTTTAGGGTTTCTTTTTAAAGGAAGAAACAGAAAACACTCTGCTAATCTGCTTTTAAAAATTAAATATATGCTTCAGTTCCATAATAAGATTGTTAAAATACAGAGAGTAGTAAAAGGTGGGGGAAATGAAAGGAAAAGTAAAGGAAGGAAGCAAGGAAGGAGCAGGCAAAGATAAGAAACGAAAGAAGAAAAGCAGGAGAAAAGGAGAGAAACAAGAGGGGGAAGGAGAAAAACTGAGTAATGAAAGCAAAAAGGAGAAATAATGAATGAAAAAGAGATATACATGAAGCTCACATGGACACACAAAGAGAAAGAAAGGGAGTCATAGAGACCTATTTTGGGAGAGAGAGATCAGGTGGAAAAATTCTGGTGGGAGTGAATCAGTTTCATTAGTTAGGACCAGGCCTGAGAGAATCTCCAAATTCACCCCCTCTACTTTATAAGTAGTTATATGAATAGAACAGGTTTTAGTAAATATCTGGCAGCTGAATCCAAGTTAGCTTCTTCTGCCTCTCAAAGGGACTTCCCATCCTTCAGTGCTAGTTAATTCTGTTGGAAGAGTCAGAATTAATCATTAGAGAGGTTTCTATTTGTTGCCAGGGGTTGCAACAACAGGCAGGTAACAGATATCATAGTTAGATTTTTCAACATGGGAAATCTTGATGTTATGAGTTTTTTGGTCTTTAAATTTTTTCCCCACAGAATCATGGAATTTCAATCTCCAACTCAATCCAATTCAATTTATTTACTAAGGGTCTGTTATGTATTAGGCATTGGAAATACAAAGACCAGAAAAAAATGGATAAAAAAACCAGTTCTTGTCTACAAGGGGTTTATGTTCTATTAGGGGAGAAAACATAAGCATATTGTTTATATAAAAATATAAGCTTGCATTCCACTGTCACTATAAGCTATATATTTATTTATATAAAAATATAAGCTAATCTGAGGAGGGGGAGAGACAGACAGACACACACACACACACACACACACACACAGAGATGTCTTGTCTTCTCCACTAGTAAGTGAAATGGTTGAGAGAAAGGACTATATTTTTTTTTATTTGAAACCCCAGTGCTTTGTACATAGTAAGTATATAACAAATGCTGTATTCACTGATTGATTCGTCCATCTGTCCATTATTCTTCCAGAAAGCCTCCCTACAGGAAGTCACACTTGAACTTAGCCTTGAAAGTATCAATCCATTCCACATTATCTCCAACAATTGGTCATTCAGTCTTTGAACACCTTCTGTGATGAGGAGCTAGCTATGTAATGAAGCAGTTGATGCTATTTTGGAAGTACCTCTACTTGTCAAAATGTACCTTCTTCTATTTAACCAAAATGTTCTCATATTATCAAGGTATTGTTTTCCCGTCTGGAGCTACACAGAAAAAGTTTAATCTTTCTTCAATCTCCCCAGATTCTGCATTCATTTTTAACAAGTTGGATATTGAAAAACATTTCTCAAGATATTTTAGTTTTTCTTCATGCAGAGACAGGTTTTTCCCAACAACAGATGTAATTGATTATTATCTTAGCAGGAAAAAAGAATACCATGTACCCTGCAGGTCTGCAGGTCATGGCCACAGTTCCCTACATGTCTATATTACTTGGACTCTTTGTAATGGGTGTGCCTTAGGGAGAGCTGTCCACAAAGTTCTGTTGCTAAAGCATATTGGAAAGAACTGAAGAGTAGGTATGTAGGAGGATGGATGGAGAAAATAAGGGCATGTGCTTGTCAAGAAGGGGAAAAAATACAGAGAAGAGAAAGTTGGAGGAATAATGGGAGTGGGAGGAATCACTATCTGTGCCTGGGCCTGCCTTTAAGCTCAGCTATGTTATTATTTGAGTAATAAGAAATCAGTAAAGATTAACCAGGTTCTATATAATTGATCCAATGAGCCAAGTAATCCTAGAGCAAGACTTGAGGTCTCTGTTAATGACAGATGGCTGAGCAAAGCTGTGGGAGATGCCCCAGATCAAAAGTCTCTTAAGTGATGGATGTTGACATTTCATTTTAGCTGGAAAGTTTGACTATCAAAAGAAGTTTGGGAGACCTTTACTAGCTCCCTGTGTGAGAGGTTAAGCAGGAGGTTCAACTTTAAACCACCAAGATATCTATATTTTAAATACTTGGTTTTTTCTTTAGACTCTAGGCAACAGGGAAGTTTGGATACAAGCATCTAAACTGTGTTCCTGAGCTCCTCATTGGGTTTGACTGAAAACAAAAATGAAGGAACAAAGGGTCTTATCCTGTGCAATAGTTGTTTTTAATATATTTAATTTAATCTTTTTCTTCTGTATTTTGTAAGAGTTTTTTTCTCTCTTTCTCATAATTAAATCATGTTTATATGTTCAATTTTATTATGTTATCCTAGTTATTGGAGTCCACTGGAAGAGAAGAAAAAACTAAAAATGTCTTTTTGAATATGTCCACATTTCCATACTTCTATATTAATGAGATAAACACTTTCACATACAAAAAGTAGAAAACTCTCTACTAGCCGCAAGGAGGTCCTCATTTTTCTGGAGAGTACACAGGTATGAGTGAAAAACATGTGAGAATTGGATTGCTATTATCTGGTCATTATTGAATGGGATCAGGTAATTGAACAACTGCTTCAATTCTAGTGATTAAATCTTGATTGATTAATAATCCTTCATGGTTCATCCTAGAACTTCTGTAAAAACCACCTGTCAACGCAGACCTATATAACTCTAAATAGAAATTGCATACTTCTCCCTAGAATATCTTGATGCTTTTTGTGAAGGATTCTTTGTTGCTGCTGCAATGCCCCACCTACTGTGTGTTTCTCTCCCAATCTGCTCTTTGGAATTAGTCTGATGAGTATTGGTTTTCATGGAGAGAGAGGCAGCTTTGGAAAGGGGCTATGGTCATTGTCAGAGAGAGTGAGACCAGAGTAGCATGATGATAGCTCTGTTCTTTGCTGGGATTAGAAGTTGAAGCCATTCTCCCTGTGCCATAATGAGCTGGCTCAGGCCAGAAACAATCAGAAATCCCTGGATATTATGGACATCTGAGGCCAAGAAAAATATCACACCACTTATCTAAGTTACATGATTGAAACTGAACTAAAATCCTGATAACCAGCCCTACACATGTTGCATTAATTTGATTATTTATTGTCCTTTATCTGTTTACAGAGGTTGCAGCAGAACTTCTGGGTTTGAAGCACCTTCTGGAGGAGGATATGGGGAAATTCTTCAATAAGAGAATGGCAGTCTCATAACTGCTTGGTAGATATATATTATGTATTGTTTTATTGTAATTATATCGTTCTGACAGAATTTTTTTTTGCTTTTTTTTTTTTTTTTGCCGAGGCAATTGAGGTTAAGTGACTTGCCCAGAGTCACACAGCTAGGGAATGTTAAGTGTCTGAGACCAGATTTGAACTCAGGTCCTCCTGACTTCAGGGCTGGTGCTCTATCCACTGCACCACCTAGCTGCCCCCTGACAGAATTTTTTTTTAAGAGTAAACACGATGTATAGCATCCAAGCTTGCCTTTCTGCTTCTGTGATGAGCTGATTTCTTTATGACAAGGTCAAATGATTGAGATTCATTGAAATCCTTCAAATTTAGGAAGGACATGAGTTTCACCAATGAGTAGAGTCTTGAGGCTGATTTCTATTGGGATAAATGTACAAATTTATATACTCCTTCATAGTGAGGTGGTATTGCCTTGTAGAAAGGGGAGAACTGGAGGATAAAAGGTTGCTGACTACCAGAAACAGAGGGCATAACAGTACTTAGCCCTTCCACCCAAGGGCTGTATATAAGCCTCCAGGATAGTCATAGAGCTTCTGAAGACCCTGATGCTTTTCCTGAAAAGGATTGGTTGAATGACTATCCTACAGCTATTAACCTGCTTACATGTTACTGAGTGTTAGCAATTAGGAAAGTTTTCTTTAATCTCTGTAAATCAATTTACCTATTTCTCACTTTGTCCTAGATAGATACACATAAATCAATTCACCTGTTTCTCACATATCCTAGACATACTTGCAACCCTTTTAAAGAGTAAAAAGTGCTATATTTATTATTCCAATGTACAGTGTTATAAAACATTATATTTATCTGCTTCTGTGTCTATTTCTTTTTGCTCTAGACCTTGAAAAAAAATTTCAGTTGGTAAGAAAAATTTCAAAGGCTAGCAGATTCTTTGATCTTCTTAATTGATAATTTTATCAGATCCATTTTCCCTTCCATGATTGTAGTTCAAATGTCTATATGATAAAATTTCTCTAATTCAAGCTAATGACGTATGGGAATGAGGCTTTACATTCTGTTCTTGTTCTCCCCTTATTTCAAGTAAGGTGGGGAGGAAGAATGGTGGTTTCTTAGATTAGCTTTCTTTTAGGCCTGAGTTTCTGAAAGCTTTAAGTTCTCTTGAGACAAAGGAGTGGTTCAGTAAATGGATCACTAGATCTGGAATCAGTAAGACCTGAGTTTAAATTCAGTTCCAGATACTTATCAGCTGTGTGACTTTGGATTAGTCACTTAGTTTTTATTTCCCTTAGTTTTCTTAATAGTAAAATAGGAATAATCATAATAACATCTACCTGGCAGAGTTGTAAAGAAGATCCAATGAGCTAATGTTTGTAAAGTATTTACCAGAGTGCCTGAAACAATATAAATGTTTGTTTCTTTGCTTCTGCATCAAGGCTCATCACTGACCACAGTCATAGTTATAGCTATCTGGGTCTACTAATAAGATCTGCTGAGTGATTCACAGATTCAGACTAATGGGACTCTGCAGTGAAATCTCACTTACATAGAACATAAATGAGAAACTTTAGCAAGTAAATAACCAATTTATAATACACAACACGATGAATAAAATACTCCATTCTTAACAGTTTTTCTCATGTAGGTATAACATTTCCCTCCATTTTTTTTGCAACGTTAAGATATTTAATAATATTGTTTTCCTAGAGCAAACCCAGCTTGGACCAAATAACAGAAATTTAGCATTAATGGAATTCACCTTGTTGACAATTGACCATACCATACTACTAAAATCTAAATAACTTATAAAAAAATCTTTTGCTATTGAAAAGATGGCTAGAAAATAGGTTAGTTTTTCTTTAAGATGACATGCAAAACCCATTTACTGAACCATGCTATTGCCTCAAGAGAGCTTAAAGCTTTCAGAAACTATGGCCTGAAAGAAAGCTAATCTAAGAAATCACTTTTCTTCCTTCCCACCTTACTTGAAATAAGGGGAGAACAAAAACAGAATCTAAAGCCTCATTCCCATATGTCATTAGCTTGAATTAGAGAAGTTTTATCATATAATAAGCTTTCCTTTAATTTTTGTTTTATTGTCCTGTTTTATTTTTTAAAATGTATTATGATTCACAATGTGAAGGCTGTACAAGTGCAGGGTGAAAAAGACTTGGCTAGACAACAGAATTCAATATTTAATTAAATTTATAAAATTTAAAATATTTTGCATAAACAAACTAGTACAACTAGTTTAAGAAGGAAAGTGTGTAACTGGGGAAAAATCTTTGCAGAAAGTTTCAGTTTCTTTGATAAAGATTTTAGAGATGGATCTAAGATGGTGGAGAGTAGAGAGGTCTTGTCTGAGCAATTCCTTACTTCCCTCAGATCAACACCAGATCAAACCTCTGAAATGGTTTTGGAATGAACCCACAAATATTTGGAGTGTAACAAATTTCCAATAGAAGTTATTTTGGAAGAACTTCAGAAAGGGTCTGTTTCAATCAGGCACAAGGGAGGTAGCCGAGTGAGGAACAGGGGACTCAAGGTGCAGTGGCCTCCTGTGCAGGGGGAATCTACCCAGAAGATCTTAGCCAAAATACAGCAGCATTGGCTGCTCTGTTGTGGTTCAGAAGCCAGTGGATCAGCAGACTATTTGTGAGATGCATTTACAAAAAGCAAATAGTGAGACCCTGAACCCCAGAATAACATAGGACTTAGCCTGCCTACCCAGCATGGAAAGAAAGTCAGCAGCATTGGCCCCAGGGCAGCATGAAGTCAATGTCACCTGTAAAGGAAACTTGGGAAAATCTCCATTTTGCCCCAAGAACAGACTTTGACATTTTAAAATGAGCAAAAAAAAATCAAAAAGAGCTGTGACCACAGATAGCTTTTATGGAGAGAGAGACCAGACCTCAAACCCCAAGAACACTAAAGGCAAAACATCTCCAGATGAAGCCCCAAAGGATGATATGAATTGGTCCCCATTTCACAAGGATGTCTTGGAAGAATTAAAAATGAGGAAAGGAAATGAGAACTTTGCAGGAGAGTTTGGAAAAGGAAAAAGAAATTATCTGAAAAAAACTCCTTGAAATAGATAAGAGAAATGGAAAAAGCATATAACTCCTTAGAAAATAGATTTGATGAAATGGAAATAGAAAATAACTCCTTGAACAATAAAATTTATGAAATGAAAAAAAATCCAATGAACAAAACAACTCAATTAAAAGTTCAATTGGCCAAATACAAAAGGAGGCAAAAAAAACCTACCAGCTAAAGGTTTCATTTCCAAGATATATAAAGGACTGATTAAAATTTATAAAAATATGAGCCATTCCACAAATGATAAATAATCAAAAGATATGAACAACTAATTTTCAGAGGAAGCAATCCAAGTTATTATAGCTCTGTAGAAAAATATTTTAAATCACTAATAATTAGATTAATTCAAATTAAAACAACTCTAAGGTTCTACCTCATACCCATCAGATTGGCAAAGTTGATTAAAATAAAGGGAAATGGTAAGTGCAAAAGCAGATGTAGGAAACATGTACTGGTAGTGGAGCTATGAATGAGTTGTCCATTCTTTTTTTTTTTTTTTTTTTGCTTTTTTTGCTGAGGCAATTGAGGTTAAGTGACTTGCCCAGGGTCACACAGCTAGGGAATGTTATGTGTCTGAGACCAGATTTGAACTCAGGTCTTCCTGACTTCAGGGCTGGTACTCTATCCACTGCGCCACCTAGCTGCCCCGAGTTGTCCATTCTTGAAAGATAAAAAATTACCAAACTATACATACCCTTTGATTCAGTGCACCACTACAATATCTGTATCTTGTACAGCAAAGAACCCACAGATACAAATATCTTTATAGCTGCTTTTGTTGGGGCAAATAAATAGATCTACATGAATTGGGGAAGGATAAACAAATTACAGTATACGAACACAATGCAATACCATTTTGTTGTAAGAAATGATGAAGGGCAGATATTTGGTATAGACAATGAATTAGGCTAGAATGGAATAGTCACAATCTTTTGGAAAATGATACAATCCCTTTAATGACTAAGCTTTTTCCTTAATAAAAAGCTATCTTTTAAAAATATTGATAGTTTTAAATTAAAAAAATCTTTATATTTTGATACAAAAAACCTTCACAAATATGCATAAAAGTTTTTGTTTAGATATAGGTTGGATTGTGATGAATGACTGCATTATATGAGAAGTAGAGCTATATCCTTCCTTTAATTCATTTATGGCATCTTGGACAGCTGGGTTTTTTGAAAACTGATACCTTCCCCTTTCCTTTAGTGCTAGGATGATATATAAGAATTCCTGTACAAAGTGACCTTAAAAATTAGTGAAGCTGAGGAATCATTATTATCATGCTTTTCAAAGTATTCTCTGACTTGACATTTGCATGGGGATCATTCTCTTGGTGAACAAATTCATTCATGTACACACACACATATTATATATATATAACTATGGGATATTGTATTATCTGCAGATTTCATTCAGCTGATAGGAGTCAATAAACCCACCTACAAAGTACTTTCCACAAAAAAACAAAACAAAACAGATGATGAATTATTAACAATATGGAGGGCTGTGTCTTTTATCTTTGACTCCCCAGCAGAAGCATTCTAGCAATATATTACAGCAAAATATTAGTCTAGAGATAATCAAAGGAACTGTTCTTGTAGGGAAGATTGAGTTTTTTCTCCTCTCTCTCACCCAGTGACTTGAGGGTGAGCCTTGTGAACTTTGAAAGACTAGAAGATTTGGAATTTCTATCAATGTTGGTACCAGTGTCCTTTTAATAACAGTTGCTGATGGGAACATCTGCATCAGGAGCTAAGAGTTCCATTGAAAACAAATTAGACATACTGTGGAAAGGTGGCTTTAGGATGCTCTTACCTATGTTAACTAGTAGAGAGCTACACCTAAAGAAAACTTCATGAGAACTCTGTGAAGAGAGAAGACATAGAGTAGCCAGGAGCCACAAATGACCATAATTCATCATGATTTTACTTTAAAATTGTACTTCATTCCCCCATGGTTCTTGAGTGCATTGTGGGAGCATGTGCTTCAGGTTTTTGTGGTATTTTTTTGAACCAACTATTTTTATTATGCCATCTCATCTTTTCTAAAAGCTAACTTAAGTGATAATCAGTGATGACTATATAGTATGGGAGCTTTTGATCAACATTACTGGTAATCCCAGACCGTCAAATTTATCCAGTGAAAAGAAGGAAAATATATCCTTAATTTATTTATCTTCCTTTTATCTGTTAGTAAAAGTGTTCAGAGATAGAGACTTTCTCCTAATTACTTCTTAAATTGTTTCCCATAAGACATGGTATATTTCTTCATTGTTATAATTTAATATGATTATTGATTGTTTCTATGATTTGTTCTTTAGGTTAGCATTATTTGGTCTCACACAAAGTTTGTGTCCTTTGTTACTTTTCCTTTTATTGATTAATTTTTTTTATTGAGTTGTGAGTTGTACTCTATACAAAGTTCCACACTGATGCCTCATCACAGCATAGTGGTGATTTCAGCTCTTAAAATCTTTACTACTATAGCATAAATTCCTACAGATTACATTCAGGTATTTGGGCATTATCTGTAAAGGCTGTATTAAATGTTTCTGTCTCTCTTCCTTTTCTATGGGTTCTTTTTTGTCTCTGCAGGTAATCAGTTTTTGCAAAAGCTATTATTGTGGCTGAAGACTAGGCATATTCCTTAAGATTACTATTCAATAACCACCAAAGAAATTTCATATTCAGTTTTAAAAAATATTTTGTTAAAATTCCTAATTTTTACTTTGCTTTTCAATTTATTAAAGTCTGACAAAGAAAAATTTAACATCAATATTACTCCTGTGATGTTGTTCAGCTATGAGTAAATAATTGCTAGGGACAATGAAGAGATACATAATAGATATGAGTGGTTTACAACATAGTCTCAGCAAAAAATTCCACAGGATAAGTGATTAAAAAATGTAAAAGACAAATACGTGACAAGAAAAAGAGAGCTAATTATCTTTAGCATGGCAAGGGATAATTGATTGAAAGATCCCATTGAAATCAATGGAATGTCATGTAATTTAGAGTTGAACTCTCACTGAATTTATATCTACTCTGGCTACAGATCCCTAGCAAGAACTCTTTAGATGAGCTTCTCTGGATGTTTTATTGCCTTAAAGAGCAGCAATTCTTTAAGTAAGCCAAAGCCATCATATACTAATGGAGATAATTTAAACCCATAAATCCTTTATTGGGAGTTTAGCTCATAGACACCTCCTAAAAGATGAGATGGTATGGATGGGTTGTACTCTAACTTGTTGCAGGAAATATTTACTTTGTTATGACTGTAGGGGTATGGAAGCTTTAAATAAGCTTGAAATTTATAAAATACTTTTTTCCTGTAGTCTAACCTGAATAGTATAAACATTTTTATGTAAACTGAGGTTGAGAGAAGTGAACCACCTTGATAATGGCCACATTGCTAAGTGACAGAACCAGGATTCTAACTTTGTGGTCTTTTACTGTTTCACATTGATCAAGGGTGTGTGTGTGTGTGTGTGTGTTCACAATTGGGGAAGGAGGTAGTAATTGGAAACAAATTCCAAGCTGTACTAATTTGAACTAGAGACTCCTAATGTTTGAATGAGGTTGTATTATTACCTTGTTTTTTTCATAGCTATTGTGTTCTAATGGGGGTTGCAGCTGTCAGTTCCACAAGGCTCCAGGTCTGAGGCATATTTCCCCATTAGGTTTCCACTTGCTATTTTAATAGTAATCTGTGTGTGTGCTTCTCACCCCCCACTCCTGAGTAGGCCTTTAGGAATAAGTGGGTTTTCCCTATTTCCCTTGTTATCACTCCCGCTGCTTGGAAACAAAAGAACACACACTAATGTTAACCTTGCTAAACCTGTAGAAAATAGCAGATTTACATTAAGCAACAAATATTCTTCAAATTGCTAAAGCTAATGTGATCAGAGCCCTAGCAGTCTACATAACAGGCATTTTAGTTTTGTGTTTTGAATTCACTAAACCTTTATGATTACAAATTGTCTCCTGTACTTTTAAAAAAGACAATTAAGGCAAGCATCATCTTTGTGATGACCACATTCAACCAGCAAGCAGGCTAACATTATACCACCCATTATCCAAATTGGTGATGTTCTCTAGAGCTCCCAGCTGGGGGGTCTTGTCCCCTGTGGCTTTTGTTATAAACTTGCATTTTCTCTTTTCTCTTCCAAGCTGCAGCTGCTGGATCAAAGGTGGGAAGAGTCAGTATAGGAAAAGGAGGACTAGAGGAGGGGTGAGTGGGTGTGGAATTAACCTTGGTGATGGGCATCCTGCTGGGGTTAGGAGAACCTGGGGAACAGCCAAATTAATGAGGTAGTTAGGGTGAGAAGACTCATTTTCTTTTGAACATTTGCAGGCCAGCAATATTTCATAGTTATTTTATGGAGTTTAGGGAAGTCTTATTGATGCATTTATGCTTATTCTATTTAAAGCCTCCAGAAATGAACTCTAGGCTATATCTACCTTTGCTACAGATCCCCAAGCAAGAATTTTTCAGCTCCCAAAAAAGTCCTCTTTAAACCTCTGAAAGAAATGCCAATTGGCATTGGAATGATAATTCACTCTATCTGTGCCTCATTCATTATACATATAGTCTGTGGCAGTGATCTTAATAACGGAACATTTGTATAGAGGGAGAGGATGATAGAATCAGACTGAGAAGTGAAGGCTTTATCCTTAGACTTACCCTTTGTACTTAGCCAAGGATCCAGGGATTTTAATTATAGAATTGTTGAAAAGCAGCAGGCTGTAATGGAAAGAGAAAAGAGAAGACCTTATATCTAATCCTGCCTGTTCCATTGAATGCTTATGTGGTCTTGACCTTGGGAAGTCACTTTAACTCTCCATCCTTAGTTTCTTCATTAGTAAAATGAGAGGGTTGGACATGATTGTAAGTACTCTGAACCAAGGAATTAACTGGTATGAATTTCACTTCTTGACAGTTGTAGTTTTAGTCAAATCATTTCATCAAATGGAGATAAAAATATCTGTCTTGCTTACCTTACTGGGTGACTGTCTTACATGAAATAGCATATGTGAATTAGCATATGTGAATGTGCTTTGTAATCTATAAAGTATTATATACATAAAAATCATAAGATTATAATTTGCTATTAGTGAAAGAAAAAAACAGGGTTCAAATGTGTATATAGCTACCACAACATCCAAGAAATAATGGATTATGAATTAACGCCATAACCCAGACAAAGATGCAATTTTTATTTTTGTAGGCTCCCTCCTCTCAATTCCTTGCTCCAGTTTTTTTGTTTGGTTATAAAAAAGGGCTGATGTTTCATGAGGGTAAATTGAGGAACAGTCATTAATAGCTTGCCTGTCCATGGTGAATTAGAAGATGTTCTTAGGGGAAGTATGCCCAATCCTATCTTAAGATAGGGTTTGGAGGAATATTTAAGATATGTTTCCTTAACTAGCATAAAGTATATAGCTTATCCCAATTTTAGAGTGAGTGAAAATGACCCTTTAGATATTTCTGTCTGGTCATTAAACTATTGATTGACCATCTTCAAGAGGAACTGATGGAAACTGCTAATGACAATTGGTTAGACCTTTATACCTCACAAACTTCCTAGATGTATTTATTATTGATCTTCTTTTCCCTTGATCTCGTTAATGAAGGGACACTCACAAGAGAGATGCCATCCACAGTGTCAACTTTACACCAGAATTCTAATTAGTTTTCCTCCATACTTATTATTATCCATATAATAATCCTTTCTGCTCCCTTAATCAGTGTGATTCAGAATCACTGTTTCCTAGAGCAAAATGTATTTCCATTGCTATCCCTCCTCATACTCTTATCCTTATCAAGCTTATCCCTAGTTTCTATCACCTTTGTCTGAGACCCCTACTCTATAGAAATCCTATCCATCCTAGATTTCACCCTCTGATACTTTTCATCCTTTGGTGTTCATGGAAACCTGATATTCTCTGAAGATACCTATTTCTATGTCATCATCTTTTGTGAAGACTGTTACTTTTCTCATTCTCTCTACTTCACAGTCTGCCCCTGCCCTCTAGCCAGGTGGAGAAATCATATGTATTTCTTTTATTTCCACTCTCACTTACACACTCTCTGTCACCATTATTCAGAAACCTTTTTTCCTTTGTATTTCACTTCAAATGTCTCTATCACCCTCTCCAAATTTTTGTTTCTGTCTTCTACTGACCTTCAGGTCACTCTTAGTTTCATTAAAAAATCTGAATTTTAATTGTTTTTTTATTTATTTTTTTATTAATACTTTTTATTTGCAAAACATATGTATGGGTAATTCCTAAACATTAACCCTTACAAAGCTTTCTGTTACAAATTTTTCCCCCCTACTCCCCACCCCTCCCCTAGATAGCAGGATATCCACTACATGATAATTATGTTAGAATACTTAAGAAATCAAATATATGTATAGTTATTACATCATTTTTTGTGCAGGAGAAATCATATCTACAAGAAAGAATAATCTGATGAAGGAAATACAATGCAAACAAACCTCAATAGAGAACATGAAAATGTTATGTTGTGGTCCACATTTCACATCCCTCTCTCTGGGTGTATATGGCTCTCTTCACCTAACAATTGGAACTGGTTTGAAGCATTTCATTGTTGAAGAGAGTGATGTCCATTAGAACTGATCCTCATATAGTATTGTTGTTGCCGTGAATAATGATCTCTTGGTTCTGCTTATTTCACTGAGCATTAGTTTATGCAAGTCTCTCCAGGCCTCTTTGAAATCGTCCTGGTGGTCGTTTCTTACAGAACAATAATATTCCATAACATTCATATACCATAATTTATTCAGCCACTCCCCAATTGATGGGCATCCATTCAGTTTCCAGTTTCTAGCCACTACAAAAACAGCTGCCACAAACATTCTTGCACATGTGGGGCCCTTTCCTTCTCTTATGATTTCTTTGGGATATAAGCCCAATAGAAACACTGCTGGGTCAAAGGGTATGCATAGTTTGATAACTTTTTGAGCATAGCTCCAAATTGCTCTCCAGAATGGCTGGATCCGTTCACAGGTCCACCAACAATGCATCAGTGTCCCAGCCTTCCCACATCCCCTCCAGCATTTATCTTTATCTTTTCCTGTCATTTTAGCCAATCTGACAGGTGTGTAGTGGTACCTCAGAGTTGTCTTAATTTGCATTTCTCTGATCAATAGTGATTTGGAACACCTTTTCATATGATTATAAATAGTTTTAATTTCCTCATCTGAAAATTGTCTGTTCATATCCTTTGACCATTTATCAATTGGAGAATGGCTTGATGAATTTTAATTGTTTAAAAAGGTTTCATTGATTTTTAAAATAACACATCAACTTACCAATATTCCCCTACACCACTCCGTAGAATATTCCTCTATGATAAAGACAACAGGTAAGTGACTCAACTGATGCAGTTGTCCCCTTCCCTATTGAAAGAACGGAGCTATACAGTGAACATTTCCCAGCAAATACCCCAGTAGATTCATGCTCCTAATGAAGAGTATTCTAGCAGTAAGAAGGAAATTAGCATTTGTTAAATACCCACTATGTGCTAGGCAGTGAACTAAGTTTATCATTTGATCCTTACAACAACCCTGGAGGGCAGATGCTATTATTATCCCCATTTTATAGTTGGGCAAATCGAAACAGCTTTGAGTTAAGTGATTTGTCCAGGGTCACAAAGCTAGTAAATTATCTGGATTTGAACTCAGGTCTTTCCAATTCCAGGATCAGAACTCTATTCACTGTGTTACCCAGTTGATTGTACTGTCTCAACAGAAAGATGTGTTCTTTAACTTTGAAAGTATGATATTGACATTGTCTAACTGGACTCACTTTTGTTGCTTCTCAACATAATTTATTTATGTTGCAGGCATTGTAATTACCATTCTTTTTGGTTTCTGCTTTCTTCCTTTTAATAAGCCAGTTCTTTAATAGCGATATTATCTCAATGAATATCATGTGGTGGCAAATAATGAAAGATCAAAGGTTTAATAGAATCAAAATTGCAGTTTGCTGAAGTTTAGTTGTATGGTGGGTAGAAGTCTGAATGAATGAAGAGTACTGATATTTTCATGATACTTTCTATGTTCCAAGTATGGTTCTAAGCACAGGAAATAAAAATACTAAAGGATACACTTTTCTTCAAGGATCTCACATTCAAAATGGGGAAAGCAACACATATGTGGGAGTAGTGAATTGAAAAGACAGTTATCATCTTTGAAGTCATAAAGATGGTAAATAGAACAATAGAAGAGTCCATTAACACATCTTTTCCAGAGGCAATGGGAGTGGTAATTTGATTGAAGTTCTCAGAGGAAGAGGTGGAAAACAAGGGGGGAGGGTAATTGGTAGGTGTAGGGTAGAAAAATAGCCAACATAAAGATCAGCATTCTGATTCCAAGGAGTGCAGGACCAAATAACTAAACTTCTTCAAGGC
This sequence comes from Myrmecobius fasciatus, assembly GCA_023553655.1. NCBI lineage: Eukaryota > Metazoa > Chordata > Mammalia > Dasyuromorphia > Myrmecobiidae > Myrmecobius > Myrmecobius fasciatus. The sequence continues at coordinate 594,897 of JAJPUD010000555.1, forward strand.
AGTTCAACAAAATTAATCAGGACAGGATGATATAATTTTAAAGTTAATTTCTATCACAACATAGTTATCCTTTGAGAACTCTAAAACTATGAAAAGAAAGAAAATATACTATTGTTTTTCCTCTTATTTTTTCTTCATATTAACAATTTTCTGTATATTTCCCTTTTTAAATAAGACAATGACAGTAAAGAACATTGGTTATTTCTGAGTCATGTATTTTAAACACTTTTAGGACATTTACAAATAGGAAACTCATATCAGAAATTATAGAATCTCATAGTAGGAATGGATCATAATTTCATAGCTTTCGAATTGAAATGGCTTCAGAAATAACTTAGTTCAACCTCTTCATTTTATAGATGAGGAACTGAATTATGGAGAGATGACGTGATTTGTACACGATCATCTAGATTGTAGGAAGAAAAGCCAATATTAGACATGTCCTGACTTAAAAAGACAGCATTCTCTTTTAATGGTACCTTGAAACTGGAAATTAAAGGGATGTGTTTCTAATGGAGAATAGCCAAACAAATTGTGGTGTATGAATATAATGAGAACATTATTGTGTCATAAGATGAGGAAATGGATGGTTTCAAAGGACCCTAGGAAAATTCCCACCAATTGATTCAGAGAGAAGTAAGCAGAATTAGGTGAACAATTGATATAGTGATAACATTATAGAGAAAAACAACTCTAAAAGACTTTAGAACTCTATTCAACATAATGATAAGCCAAAAGTGCAAAATAAGGAAGGTGAAACATACTGTTCGCCATCTTTTGCATGAACTTAAAATGCAGAGACTTAACATTTTCAAACATTTTGTTGAAATATATATGCATGTTTGGAGATCTTTATTTTTCAGGTTTGTTTTTTAAAATTTGTTTATGGAAGAGAGAAGTAATGGAAGAGTCAGATTGATAAAAAAAGCATTTAAAATGCACCATTCTTTAGGGCAGTAGCATATTACAAAGGAAGACAAATGAACAACAAGAGGCATAAAAAGAGTCAAGGAAGTATATGAATGAATGCAAAAACATTTTTTTTTTCAAGTTGACTATTTGTCAAGCTTTGTTCTCAACCTTATGGATTCAAATAGAATAAGTCAGCTTCTGTTTTCAGGAAGCTATTTGTGGGAGGCAACACATTAAAGAGTTCAGCTGAAAGGCAAATGTAAAGGCCCAGAAATCCTAAGTATAGTATGACAGGGCTGATTGTAAAGCCAGGGGATACTGAGGATGTAATAATAGATCAGACAACAGTATTTTGATATCTGTGGGGTAGGTGATAATGCCCAAAAGACCTGGTGAGTCCTGGAGTTCCTCCATTTCACTGGAAGGATTAGAACTATTGACTCATTTCATCCAAGGAGTAGTCTCATAGCTTTTTCTAAGCAGAAATCCTGATAGGGTTAGGGCAGCCTGGGGGGAAAGAAAAGGACCGAGGGAAATATTACCTCCACAGGGGTAGTCACATAGAGAGAATGAAAGGAAAAAAATGGATAGCTTTTATGGTATCCTAGTATTAAATATTTCTTTCTTTCTCAGTGAGTTCAGTAACTCACTCCTGACAGTCTTGCTCTTCATTCTATTTCCTATCCTTTTCCTCTCTAACTTTAATATTCTTGTTAATGTCTGTATGGTACCATTGCCTCTTAATTCATCAAAGATAATTTCTGTCTCTAGTCTACCTCATGCAACCACAGAATATTTTAGGTGTGCCCATTATCTTAAACTCTGATCTCATTAGGTCCTCTCATTCCACTCTACTCCAGCTTTCTCCTCATTCTTACCATAATTCACATTATCACTGACCCATTCTGCACTCCTAGTCTTTCACTCCTATTATTATTAGCAAGTCATGCAAGTTTGTTTGCCTCAGTAACCTCATCTGTAAAATGAGGAAAATAATAGCACCTACCTCCCAGGATTGTTGTGATTTTCAAATGAGATAATATTTGTAAAATGCTTAGCATGGTGCCTGTGGTAGTAATAATTACATTCAAATTTCATTAGATCCTCAGTACTACATGGTAGTCCCTATACTGATCTTTGTTTCATCCCTTATTCCACTTTCATAGTAAAGGGACTAATTCTTAAATCACCCAAATCTCCCTTCATTAAGGGCATCTATTACATGATCTTTTTGCCTTCCTTACTCTGTGCTTCAGAAACTCTCTCCATCTTTATCTTCCCTTTATTCTCTTATTCCAGGCTCAGAAGAAAATAACTATTGTATTTGTTGTTTAACTTCTCTGCTTGTGTCCCTGACCCCATATTCTCCTATTTCCTCAAGGAGTTTAGCCTATTGGTCATCTCCAGGATCCTTCTTTATTGCCCACATAACAAGTCATTCCCCACTCCAATGCATCCTATATACTGCTGTCAAAGTGATTTTCCCTAACTGCAGATCTCCCACCATATAACTCCCCCCATCTAGTCAACATGAGTGGCTTATTTCCTTTAAGATAATAAATAAACTCCTTCTTTCTTTAAAGCCCTATACAAAGTTTCCTTGTTTATCCTTCTAGTCTCAGTGGATATTGGTCTTCTTCCCACAGTCACTGACCCAGCCAAATTACTATTTGTTATTTATTTTTTTATTTATTTTTTTATTTTTATTTATTTTTAATTTTCAAATGTAATTTACTCTTTTTTTATAAAGCTTTTTATTTGCAAAACATATGAGTGACCTTTCAACATTGACCTTTGCAAAAAAAACTTTTTTTTCCCAAGCTTTTCCTTTCCCTCCCCCTACCCCCCACCCCTAGATGACAGGTAATCTAATACATGCTAGATAGGATAAATTATATGACAAATACAATACATGTATACATATCTATATAGTTATCTTACTGCACAAGAAACATCAGATCTAGAAAGAGAAGAAGAAAAAAAAAACAACCTAAGAAGGAAAACAGAATGCATGGAAATATTCACAGAAAGCGTTAAAATGCTGTGTTGTGGTTCACTCTCAGTTCCCACAGACCTCTCTCTGGATGTATATGACTATCTTCATCGCTGAACAACTGGTTTGAATCACATCATTGTTGAAGAGAACCATGTCCATCAAAATTGATCATCGTATAGTCTTGTTGCTGTGTATAATGTTCTCCTAGTTCTGCTGATTTCACTCAGCATCAGTTCATGCAAGTCTCTCCAATCCTCTCTGAAATCCTCCTGCTGGTCATTTCTTACAGAACAATAATATTCCATAACATTCATATACCATAATTTATTCAGCCATTC
>JAJPUD010000555.1:603142-627476 GCA_023553655.1 Myrmecobius fasciatus
TTGTCATTCTCTTGAATGAAATTAGTAATTGTGTCTGTAATTTGCTGTTTCACCCATTCATTCTTTAGGATAAAATTATTTAGTTTCCAATTGCTTTTTGGTCTATTTTCTCCTGGCCTTATATTGCATGTGATTTTTATTATTTGGAAATAGAGAAAAAAATCAGTTTGGTTGGATTTCCAAGTGTGCTTAGGTGAATAATGTCCAAGATGGGTTGGGGCCAGATTAGGTAAGACTTTAAAAAGCAAATAGAATTAGGAACTCATGAGCAATATCCTTTAAAAGACACCTACAATCGTATGGTATTGTACCTGGAATCTTAAAGGGAGAAGTAGTCAACTCATTTTGAGCACCTAACCTGTCAGGTTCAGTTGGGTTACAACTGGAGTACATGCCCTCCTTAAAGACCTCTCCCTTCCTTGAAGAAGAAACTCAAAGGACAACTTATTCATGAAGCCCTTCCTGGTCCTCTCAAATTACTGATGCCAAATCTTCCAAATAACCTTGCATTTAACAACTTTGTATATATTTATTCATTTTATATTTGTGCCACATGTATTTATTGATAGATTTCTATCCCTATTAGAATTTAAGCTCTTTTTAGTAGAGATTATTTTAGTGTCAACATTTATTAAGCATCTCCTGTATACCTGGTATCATGCTAAGTGCTGGAGATACAAAGAAAGGCAAACATAGTCCTTGGTACTTGAAGAATTGTTAAGATAATGGGGGAGGCACTATACTGGCCGTGAAGCATGTACAAAATAAATTGGACATAATCTTAAGGGGAAGGCATTAGCATCAAGGAAGGTTTGAAAATGCTTCTTACAGAAGATAGGCTAGCTGAGTCTTGAGGGAAGGTCAGGAGACAGAAATGACAAGGAAGAGAATTCCAGATATGGGGGATAGTCATAAAAAGTGGATAGTTGGAATTGGAAGATGTTTTACATTTGGATCCTCATCACTTAGCACAATGCCTGGTATATAGTAAGCACTTAATAAATACTTGTTGATTGATTGTTATCCAGATCTACCATGTCCTTCAAAAGTCCTTCACTTGACTCTGATATATCCCCAAGTTATCATCTCAAAATCTCTTCAATCCTTTGCTTTCTGCCTTGATTGTCTTAATATTGTTTCTATTCCAATAACTCCCAAATCTATATATTCAAGCCTTATTGTTCTCCTACATTCCAATTACCCATGACCAATTGTCTGTTGGATATCCCCTTCTTGATGTTCCATAGGTATTTCACACTCAACATGACCCAAATGGAATTATCTTATGCTCTCCAGCTCCCTGTGCAATTTTCTCCAGTTTCTAAAATTTTCTATATCTGTTGAGGATATTACCATTTCCCCCATTACATAGGTCCAAAGCTTACAAATCATTCTTGATTCTTTCCTCTTTTTTGCCTCCCCATATAATTTTCCAAGTTTTATCAAATACTTCTCCACAGCATTGTTCATATCTGCCCCTTTTCTTCATTCACTTGACTACCACCTAATTCAAGACCTCTTCATTTGTGTCCTTCCTGAATTATTGCAATACCTTGCTAATTGGTATCATTAATTTTGCTTTCTCTCTGGTCCAATCCACTCTCCAAATAGTTGCCAAAATAACCTTCCTAAGGCACAGGTCTGATTATGTCACACTCTTTTTTCAAAACTTTCATTGGATCCATATTGCTTTCAGGATAAAATAGATTTCTCAGTCTGGTACTTAAGAAATCCTATAATTTGGCTCCATACTATAATTTGCCTTTCTAGTATTAATCATATTATTCCCTTTGATGCACTCCAAATTCAGGGCAAGCTGGATTGTTACTACCTCCCCAAACTTAACATTCTGTCTCCCACCTATGTTCATTTGTTCTAACCATTCCCTGCATGGAGATTATATTCCCTTTTCATCTCTCCTACTAGAATCCTTATCTTTTTAAAGGTTTAGTTCAGATACTCCTATTCCATGTAACTTCCCATAATCTCCTAGTTAAAAGCATTACCTCATTCCTCATATATACCTAGAAAACTTTGTCTAGATCTCTCCTTCAACCCCATTACTCTGTACATTGTATGATATTCCACAATTTGAAGGCAACTAACACAGTACTTTGTATGTGGCAAACACTTAATGGGCATTGAATTAAACTGATGAAAATTTTGTTCAGCAGTCAGTTTGTCACAGGGACCATTAGGTTCAACATTTTGTGCTTTTTTGTGGTTTCTTTTGTGGTCCTCCCTTCCCCCTCTCGTCCTGCCCCCATACATAGGTAAGAATAGCACTTTCTCAGGTGATATTTGTTCCTGGAAAAGATTTTGAAATCAGTCATTTAAACTTCAGTGTGAATTGAGCTCTGTGAATTTAGCACCCAGCATCATTTGCTTTTTTAAAGCTTTAGCTCTATTTATAAAAAGAAAGACTGTCTTCCATCAAAGAAATTTTGATCATTATTGGAAAAATGGTTGTGGCAGAGGATAGAGTTTTGCATTGGACTATACCTTCATGCTACATAAAATCACTATACACAGATAGCTATTTAATCTTAAAGTCTTTCCTGACTTGGATTCTTTGAATGTTGGCTCATTTATGGATCTTTGATTCTGTGGCAAGACTAATGCTGTACTACTAATTTCAAATGGTAAACAAAGCTATGGTGGCTGCTTAGTCTTTTTCTTGAAATGGTTTCAAAACTACTAAATTTGACATTTGAAATAAAGGAAAACATCAAAGGTACTAACTACTTTTCAGTGACTTGTATATTATACTCAGCTGGACAGCCTAAAAGTTTTGCTGTAAGCTTTCATTCTAAATAACCCTGTGCAGGAAGGAGCTTAAAGAAATGCTGAAAGAAGGGAAACTTTCAAGAATATCTTATTTCCCATTAGATATTTTATGCTTTTCCTTTAATGGGGTCACTTACTAATGAATGTTACTAAGGGTGATGATGGATCAAGATTCAAATGTTCATAGAATTCCTCCTCCCTATTTTAAATAGAAAATATTAGGGGTAAAGGAGCAAGTAATTGGAGTAAATATGGTAATTGTCTTCCACAGCTTGACAGCTCCTTTACATTTTTTTCTTCAGAGAAGGTTAGGAGAGGAATGGAGTGGAGTCAGGTTTTATGTAAGTCTTATTGCTTTCACATTCACTCATAAGTTGCATTCCCCAATGTAACACAAAATATCATTGTAATGAATTACCCTCAAAAATGATGCTTATCAAAATAATGAACAGATTGCCTAGAAGTCGAGTGCTGCTTCTGTTAGTGATCCCAGAAGTCCGTCTAGGGAAAGTACTTACCATCTAATGCCTCATTTTAAGGAAGTTAACAACTCTGAAAGATGATGAGGAAAAACGAGCTTTGACCTTAATCAAAAGCATCTTTGAAACTACCATATAGTTATTTTCTGTTGTGGAAAAAGATGTTTTTTTAAAGTTATTTCTTAAATGCTGCCATGTTCCTGGGGAAAGAGACAAGGTGACACTTGTTTGGGACTTTAAGAAAATGCCTTCAGGCTGGAAAAGGAATACAGAATAGAATACTGGAACATTTTACCTGATACTTCTTTATCTACCTGAAATGTCCCTCTTTATTCAGGCTTCCCTTGAGTTTCCTAGGTAGATGCTATCTGCACATGCCTAGCCTAGTAGAGATGCTTAGAATCTCCCCAATGCTGTTGACCGAGATGTGAACAAACCTTTTTTTGCTTCATTTCAACTGGGATAAAGGTTTTCTTATTTCTCTCTCTCTTTTTTTTCCTCAAAAAGATTTTTACTAGGTAAAAGGCAAGGGAGAGGTATAATTTAAACAAAAAACATAAGAAAATACACAATTGACAATTTTATAGAGCAGAGAAATTTTATCCTGTAATAATTTCAAAAGAGAGAAAGTGTGATTTAGGGCAAATAGCACTAAACATACAAGCCAAAGATCCAGGTTCAAGTCTCACTTCTGCCACTGATTAGCTGTGTGATTTCAGGCAGCCTATTTCCTTAGGAGAACAATACAAGTCCTATTCAGTTTTTGAGTACATTAAACGAGATGATAGTTGGGGAAGTGGTTAATAAAGCACTGTGCAAATAAGAGGTATTATATTTGTTATTATCTTCTGGCCACTTGACCCAGTCTCAGAGAGAATACCTCATTGCTGCCTAAAAATAGCATCACTCCTGTCTAAATTCTGATTGATGTTGGAACATGTTTATATCTCTTACTTTGTCATTGCAGATACTTGTATGGCAGCTAAATGATAGAATGTGTAGTGTGCCATGCTGGAGTCATGAAGACTCATTTTCCTTAGTTAAAATTTGGTCTCAGGACCAAACCCTGTTTGCCTCAGTTTCCTTATCTGTAAAATAAGCTGGAGAAGGAAGTAGCAAACTACTCCAATATCTCTGCCAAGAAAATCTTAAATGAGGTTATGAAGAGTGGAACATGACTCAACAACAACAACAAGAACAATAAATGTCCTTCTGGGGATCTCCAATATACTCAGAATGGGCTAGTTTTATCCCTAACCAAATTTTATCACAAGGTCAGTAATATGACAAATGTAAGAGTAACATGTCAAAGGGAAGGATTACAATTCTTAAGAGTCTTCTAGCCTCAAGAATGACTTGGAGAAAAATTGTCAGGACTCCATTTCCTTTGAGATTGTGTGACTCAGGGCAATTACTAGGTATAAGGAGACTTCTAAGAGAAGTACCATGGAACAGAGATCATGAAGGTGCCTTTGATAGGAAGGTCAACAACTGTACTATAATGACCATTGAAAAGCTGAAGGGAACTCAGAGGGAGATCCTCTTATTATGACTGAGATAGTAGAAACATTAGACACAAATCAATGGGAGATTTAGATGCTGCAGAAGTAAATAATCTCTTCCAGATCCCTTGATTCTTTTAGTCTGGATGCACAAAAGACATTTGCCATACCCTCCTCTGCATCAAATAAGAATCTCAGAATAGATAGTTTTTTTCCTACTATTCATTCAGACAGTAATACCTAGCATTGGGAGGATATGAAGATCGTTTTTCCTTTTTTTATATCATTTCAGCCCTAATTAAATAATTTAGTTTAAAAATGCATTTTTTGTTTGATCTGCTAACCTGGTACAAATTGAGTTTAGACAATTTTAGACGTTTTCATTGAAGATTAGGTTGGGACTCAAGACAAATGACGTACATTAATTTGCCAGTGTACTTCAAATTGAAGTGATTTGTGGGAACAGAGGGGAACGATAGGTATATTAGTATACTAGTATTATTCCTCTTCTTTTTTAAAAATAGCATTTTATTTTTCTGAATATTAACTTTTGCCTTGCAAAACCTTGTGTTCCAAACTTTTCTCCTTCACTTTCCTTCTCTCCCCTGTCCTAGAAAGCAAGCAATCAGATATAGGTTAAATGTGCAATTCTTCTAAGTATATTTTTATTTGTTATGCTGCACATGAAAAATCAGATAAAAAAGTAAAAAAAATGAGAAAGGAGAAAAGGAAGTAAACAAACAACAATAAAATAGTGAAAATACTCTGCTGTGATACACATTTAGTCTCAATAGTTGTCTCTAGATGTGGATGGCACTGGAATTTTAGGGGGTCCATAGACTTGGATAAAAAAATACATTTTATGTTTATTAACCTGTCAGTGAAATTTAGAATTTCTTTCAATTGTTTTAAAGCATTATTCTGAGAAGGTATCTATAGACTATGCAGAGTGTCAAACGGTCCATGATATTAAAAAATGACAGTGTTTTAAATGAAGTCCTGCTTCATGTTCTCTTGTTCTAGCTAACATCTTGGTTTTGTCTTAGTTCTGTTTACATAATCATTCTCTACTGTCCTTTAAACCTACCTTGAAACATTATTTTGTCACTGGTTTTTTGATCTTGTTTCACCTGTTGATTGCAACTTTTTTTGTGCTATAGTCTATAAAAGATACATTTAATAGTGATACTTTTTATATTAATTTTTCCAAAGGTGATATGCAATACTTAAAGATAAATATTTCTTCTTAAGGTTATCATCATTATTATCAACAAAGATCTATCATATTCAGTTTTAAAATATGTATTTCTTTCTTGTTTATATTTTTCTGTTGGATTTATATGAATCTTAAAGAGGTATGTTGAAGTCATCTATAATTATTGTCTTATTGTCCAAATTTATTTTTGGAATCTAATTAGTTTTTCTTTTAAGTATTTAGATAGTTATTCCAAATGGGTTTTAAAAATGTTGATATTCCATTATCTATTTTGCCTTTAGGCATATTGTACTTTTTCTGCTTGTTCATTATCTTTTTGTTAGCTCTGTTGGGTGTATCTCTTTTTACTGCGGTCTTATAGGAGATCATTAATACTACTTCTGCCATTTTTGCTGCATCTGAAGTATAATTTCCATTCTATTTTAACTCTCTATAAATCTTTAATTCTTTTCTTATATGTAGCAAATTGTGTTTTGTTTTCTAATACATTCTGCAGTCTGCTTTCACTTTATGAGTAAGCTCATTCTATTAATATTCAAGAATATAATCATTGTTTGCTTTCCCCTCCATCACATCCTGTTGAATTGAACAATCTAGGTATCTATAGCAGCTTGTTTTATTCAAGACAGTCATATTTCCTTTTTCTTGTTTCCCCCTTTCCCCCTCAAATCACTGGTTTTTGCTCCTTATTCCTCACACTTTTTTTGGTAGCATCCAGGGTCATTTATAATCATCCTGGACCCAGTTGGCTCACAATTTTTTTTTTCAAAGTTAATGTTGTGGAGAAATTAATTTTATTTAAAACCATTCTATACCAGTTGTAATATGCTAACAATTTCAGCATAACATTTCTGGGGTCAAATTGTTTTCTTTTGATTTTTCAGAACATTATCATCAACCTTTACTTTTCTTTTTTGATATTTGATGATAATGCTTGACAATCTGGATTGGAAATCCTTGTTACATGATTTGTTTTTTCCAGGTAACTTGCAGGATTTTCTCTTTAACTTGGAGGTCCCACAGCTTGAAAACCACATTTAAGATCCAATTGAAATTTGGATTTTTTTTATGCTGATGTTCTGTGGATTTAGTATTTTCATACTTTGTCCTCTAATGTTTATACACACACATAAACACACACATACATACATACATATATATATATATATATATATATATATATATATATATATATATATATGAAGAGAGAGAGAGAGAGAGGAGAAAAAAGGAGAGAGAGAGAGAGAGAATTTAATTATGTGAATTCCTCAAATATTGAATTTAGACTTTTTATATTGTGCTTTTCAGGGAGTCTTGATTTACAAATTAAAGTTCTGAGCTGATTTTTAAAATCTTTACTTTAACCTGTAGAGAACTCATGTGTTCTTCCAGTTTGGATGACTTTAATAATCCTTTTTTGCATCTCTACATTTAAAATTTCATTTTCTATAATTTTTACATGGTAACCAATGCTTTATTAAAATTTTACTGCTTCTGCTCTAAATACAAAAGTTTCCTTTTTGGTAAAAAAGTGCCTTTATTCTTTCTTTCTTATTTTAGTTCCTTCAATTATTTTACTAGGTTGTTTTTTTTCTGGACATTCCCCTCTATGTTCTTTTATCATGAAATACTTTTTTCCCACTTAATTAACATCTTTTTAATTTTTCTTTTGCTATTTTTTTGTTTTTTTCCTGTGGTTTTTTATTCATGAAGATTGTTTCCTTCCATAAATTTTCATCATTTTTTTTTTTACTTTGAGACATGTATCACTGTTTTTAGATGATAAAGGAAAACTGGATTTGGACAAGGCTTTTCAGTCATCTTGACAGAAGTCTCTTTGAATCTACCTTGAACATGGACTCTTCTTTTTAGCATTCAGAATCAATGAACTTTCAGTACTTTTCAAGTCCTATGCCATTCATGCTGCTAGAATGATGGATATACTCTACCCTCAGTGACACAGTTTTCCTTGTTCAGCTTATCTATTTTATCCACTTTTTTATACTCATATTTTGATGACTCAATATTCAAATGTTCTTTTCTCTTTTTAAAAAAATATTTAAAAACAGAATAAGACAAAACAAAACAAAACAAAATACAACATTGCCATGTGCCCAGGGAGGATTCAAAATATATTACAACAAATTCAAGAAAGTGTACATATTACTAGAAGAAATTATATTAATGAGTGTTCATCTTTACTTCCTTGTAAATTGTTCTTTTGTTCTCTGCTGGACCCCTTTTTTATTTGTATCTTTTTTTTCTATTTCATCGCCTCCCATTCGCAAATAGTAGTTAAGAAAGGATATATTTATGGATATATATGTAGATAAATACACACACATGCATAAACACACATCCTCTCCCCCCCACATATCTTTTCTATACTTGCTGACTCTCTGCTTTAATTCTACTCCTTTACTTGCCTTGCTATTACTTTATCTCATCTCACCCACAGATCCTCCCCTTGTCTTCCTCCCCCAGCCTTTGTTTCTCCATCCACTCATCTCTCCCCGCTTATTTCTTCATAAATTTTTGAGGATTTTATACCCTTCATGGTATATATGTAGTATTGCCTATTTAACCCATTCCCAATGTGAGATTTTCAGAACTATAAGGCTTCCTCTTCCCACTAATGCCTCTGTGTCTATTCTTTCTTAGCACCTCATTTATATAACATACTATTTTTACCATAACTTTGCCCCAATTTTTCTTTTGAGCTACTCTATTGTTCATGTACATCTTAAACATATGGCATATATTTCCTTTGTAAAAAAAAACCCAATTTATCCATGTTGAGTTACTTAAAACTGATCTTTTTTTAATTAAAACTTTTTATTTGCAAAACATATGTATGGGTAATTCTTCAACATTAACCCTTACAAAGCTTTCTGTTACAAATTTTTCACCCCTACTCCCCACCCCTCCCCTAGATGACAGGATATCCACTACATGTTAATTATGTTAAAATACTTGACAAATTGAATATATGTATACATATTTCTCTTGGCTCCGCCCCCCCAGTTCTAATTTTCAAAGAGTTACATTCATCTTTGAGACTCTGTATCTCCTTTTTTAGTTGGTTAACTTTTTTTTTCATAATCTTATTTTTCTTGTATGGTCTTTATTTTAATTTTTCCCTCAATATCTCTCATTTGATTTTTAAACTCTTTTTTGAGTTTTTCTATAAATTCTTTCTGGGCAGGGAGCCATTAGATATTATTCTTTGTGCCCTCCTCTGAAGATGAACCCTAGGCTTCCTTGTTTCCATTGTAAGTTTCTATGGTGGGGTTCTTTCTTCTTTGCCAATTCATTTTTAAAAATAAGAATTATTAGTGAAAGCACTGCTAATCATGGAGTTGAGGGATGGTACCTGTACACTCATTTGAGCTCTTCCCTCTAACTAGGAACCAAGAGCTCACCTTTCAGAAAGTGACCGCAGCCAACAGTATCCCTGCCCTACTGTCTGTGCACTTATCGGGTGTGTTGATTTCTCCTCTCCCAGGGTCTCATCCCTGCAGTACAGCTGGGCCTGGTATTCCTAATGAGCTGAGGTCCACTCAGTTCTTCTAGACTCAGACCCTGACTCCACATGAGATCCAATAGGTAAAAGTTTCCAGTCTTTCTTCAGATCTTCTTGATTGTACCTGGAGGACCCCTTTTCTGTCCCAAGCCTTACTAATTTTTCAGCAAAAATATGTTTTCCATGAAATACAAATTTGTTCTATTTGTGGGGAAAATCTGGAGAGCTTGAACTTTACCAACCTACTCCTCCATCTTTCCAGAATTCTCCCCCCCATTCTTTATATTATTTAATGTAGAATTCCTCCTGTAATCTCAAACCCACCTCACTAGTAAGATAGCTACACAATTCTTGTCTGTAACAAAATATCTTTAATATTTGTTAGGAGTGGGGGCAGCTAGGTGGCGCAGTGGTTAGAGCACCAGCCCTGAAGTCAGGAGGACCTGAGTTCAAATCTGGTCTCAGACACTTCCTAGCTGTGTGACCCTGGGCAAGTCACTTAACCCCAATTGCCTCAGCAAAAAGCAAAAAAAAAAAAATTTTTGTTAGGAGCCCTCTTAACTTGGCTCTTCTTTACACTATTATAATATTTTATCTCTTTAAAATGAAAATCTTAATAACACACCACTTTTTTAAACTTCTCCAAATAGTCCAATAGACAATGGAAGAAGCAAATGGTTCAAAAGAAAGTTCAAAACTTTTTGTAGGTAGTTTTTCACTTAGATTCAAATTTACAGAAACTTTTAAAGGAGGTAGCATCGCAAAACATGGAATGCAAGTGTAAAATGGCTTCCAAGTATTGGAAGTATTACTACATTGAATGTGATATACTCTTAATAAATGTCTAATTGAACTAAAGGACAGATTTTAAAGGCAGTAGTAAGAAGGAAGGTAATTACATGTAATACAGGTAATCTAGCTAGAACTGAAGCATATATAGAAAGAAGAAAAGTTGAATGGGAATTTTGCTCTATCCTTTAGCTCTTTCATTCTGGCTGACAAGGATACAGCTGGCATTAGCATTCGCCTGGCCTTCATTTTGATTCTTTGCCCTCTTCTTTCTGGTGAAAAGGCAAAGAAGTAGCAGTATTATCCACGTAAACCCCTCCTTCTCCCAGTATCTGAAGTTGGTTTGGAGCTGGGAGGTCTACATAGACTGTTGTCAAGGTATGCTTAACTGGACTCAGGAGAGGCAACCTAGTTCCATCTAATTTGCAGAAATGCTGGTGAGTCTGTGTCTTTGGGGTTACTGTTTAAGAATTATGCTTTCAATTTATTAGAAGTGCTTTCTGATTGATTTGCATGTTTGTACCAAGCTAGAAATTTTCCCTAAAGCCCACAGGCTTTCAAGTCCCTATAAAATATGACCCTTTTTCTCAAGTAAAGTTATTTCTGTTGATTCAATGGGATTCACTCATTGTTTGCCATAGTCATAAAAGAAAGGGTGATTTATATTTGGGGCAGAAAGGCATCGTCCTGCCAATAACCTCAATGAAGACACCAATCTATGTTTTTAAATGGCTTCCCCTAGGAATCTCTGTGTTTTCCTTCAATATTTTATATGTCCTTGGGGTCATACAGAAATCTCCTGCAAATCTTAAGTCATAAAATCCACTAAAGGACTCGATCAGTGATGTTGCAGTGTCTATTAGACCAATGACAGTCGTAACTTTAACAACATATCCCCTACTCTTTGCACCCTCAATATGTTCACAGTATAATATGTCAGCCACAAAATTTAACATAATCTAAGGATGCATTGATAATAATAGCTCACATTTATATAGCAATTTAAGGTTTGCAAAGCACTTTATATACAATTTGCCATAAAATAGTCACAATAATCCTGTGAAATAAATAGAATTATTATCCTCACTTTACATCTGAGGAAAATAAAACTCATAGGGTTTTAAATGACTTGCCTAGAATTACACAGTGGGTAAGTAGCTGAGGAAGGAAACGACCCATTCTTCCTTACTACAAGTCCAGCACTCTGTCCTTTATGTCATAATGAGAGAGACTAGCATCTACAAATAAAACAGGGAAAGTATTATCATATTCCACTTTGGTCAGTCCTCATTTGGAGCATTGAGTCCTATTTTATGTATCAATATGATGAGGGATATTGATAAACTTAAGAATGTCCAGAGAAAGGCAATAGGGAGAGTGTAGACTTATATTCCATATAAAGCTTGGTTGAAAAAGTTGAGATGTTTAGTTTGGAAAAGAGAATGCTTAAGGAAGATCCTTATCTGTCTTCATCCTCTAAGCCTTAGAAGATATAATTAGGGACAATTAGTAGAAATTGCACAAAGACAAATTTAGGCTTGAAGTAAAAAAAAATTTCCTAACAACTACGAAAGTTGAATGGCTGGCTTTGGAGGCAATGGATTTCTTCCAATTTGAGGTCTTTAAGCAAAAATTGGATGATACCAACTTGGATATGTGGCAGAGGAATTTCTTGTTTAGATATTAGTTAGATTAGATGACTTCTTGTAATCTTTCTGAGGCCTTCTAAGGAAGGTTCCTTCAAATCATATATTAGAGACATAGCACTTGAGTGTTAACTTCTTGCCTATCTGTAAGCAAATAGATCCTGTTTTAAAGGAGCTTGATCCTCAGTTGAGGAGATAATATGTAAAATAATAGGTACATATGAGATCATTAAAGAGTAGATGGAAAGTGATCATTTAAGGGAATGCTCAAATAGTAGAAGAGAGGGAAATGCATATTTATATGATGCCTACTATATGCCAGATACTATGCCAAGCACCTTTTACAAATATTATCTTATTTGATTCTCACAACAACTCTGGGAGTTAGATGCTATTATTAATTCCATCCTACAGTTGAGGAAACTGGCAAATGGAGGTAGAGATTTGTCCAGGTCACACAGCTAATAACGATCTGAGGCTAGATTTAAACTTAGTTCTTCCTGATTCTAAGCCTGGGGGGTTCTACTTACTGTACTACCAGCTGCTTCTAGGGAGGGAGTAGACTCTATTTTCTTGTTTGCAAAAGGAGAATATTCATATTACATTTTCTCAGTAGTATTATGGAAATTAGATGAAGTAACATATATAAAGTTTGTAACAATAAAGAATCATATAAATGTTTACAACTATTATTATTCAAAATCAGAAATTCTCTAATTCTATTATGTTCTTGGGTATGTTTGTACCAGACTGAAATCAGATCCCAGATAACAAGAGAGATTGAGACATTAGCACAACTGTCCTATTTTCTGCAGTCTAAAAATTTCTTGCTGGGAAAGAGATGGAAGTGAAAATGAAAGTGGAAAATTCAGTCACATCACCAAAAGGCTTCCAGAAACAGAGGAGAAAATATATCTACATATCTATTAATATTGAAGATTTTGATAATCTTAGACATTTGAATAAAACATAATTGTAACAGAGAAAAGAATGCTTCTTGATTGTTCCCAAAAATGTGAAGTAATATAAAATGTCTGATATTGGTCTTGTAATTCATCATTATATACATACATATGTATATAATATGTGTGTGTGTGTGTGTGTGTGTGTGTGTAGTAAAGGTGTAGGAGTGTAGTGATCACTATATAACTCTAACTAGTGATAACTTTTCTGTCTTGATCATGCTCTTTCTTCTATTAGTTCTTTTTACCTTATCTTCAGAAGAACTTTATGCTCATAAATGATTGGGAAGACATGAGAATGGTAATTTTATATGTTAAGTGTATTGATTGATATCAACAGTTTGTTAATGAAAGAATATATTAGGTGTTTTCTTGTCTTACCAGTGGTAGCCTGGTAAATGTTTAACAACTGACTCTCTGGGGAAAATATGCATAATACCCTTTTAAGTTTAATTTGTATTATTAATGCTTTCTCCATTACTTTCTTAAGGGCAGATAATTAACAAAAAATAAATCAAGTTGTGATTTCTAGCGTATGTTGATTTCCAAATTGTAAATGCTCACATAAAAATATTCACACTCAGCTCTCCCAACTATTATAAGCTGGTTCCATCACATTCCTATCAAAATCATATCATACTGCAATTTTAATCCTGCATTAGCTTATAGTTACTTGGAAATCGGAGGCACAGTTTAACTACCTTTCACTTAATTCCAGGCAGAAAAAACAGGTTTTGGGAAAGGATACAGGGTAGCAGTATGTCATGTGATTGGAATTATCAATATCACTATTAGAATTGGATCTCTCTGGTTTAAAACTAGAAACTATTTTGTCTCGGAAAAAAAGGGCAGCATTGTGAAGAATCTTATCAACTATGGCAAAATGATTGAATAAATATTTGTCCCAACTGTATAGAGCACACTGCTAGGTACTGGAGATGCAAAGGCATGGACATAATAGTAGTTTCTACCTAGAAAGAGCTTACATCTAAATGTGAAAGGGAGGAGAGGTTATATTACATGCATAAATACATATAATAAAAGGAAAATTTAGGAGGGAAGGAGCATTGAGATCTGGTATGTGGAAGGCATTTCTTTCTTTTCTTTTCTTTTTTTTTTTTTGCTGAGGCAATTGGGGCCAAATAAGGAAGGCACTTATTAAAATGCTTGTTAATTGGCTAATTGACAAAGAAAACTAATAAAGTCATAATAGAACTTCTAGGTACCAAAATATTCTCTGTACCACAATAATTAGAGTTCCTGTCTAGGATTGTAAAGACAATAGAGAAACTGATCACTGGGAAAGAAGAGAAAACCCAAAGGGATAACCTAAGAAATATAACAGCATTTGATAAACTTACATTTTAAGAACACTAATGAATGGAATTTCTAGTTAATAAAAACTTAGGGCAAATAGATAACTATATGGCAAAAATATGCTTGGATCCATAGTTCAAAATATATTGTAACAAATTTTCATTGGATCAACTATCTAAATGTAAAAGGACAAGTCATTAATAGAAACTAGAAGAAAAAGGAATAATATGTGTATCTTAACTATGGAGAAGAGAAATATTTTTAATTTATCAAAGAAATAGAATAAATCACTGGAATAAACCAATAGGCTTGAATATACAAAGATAAAATTATTTTGAATAACTAAGAGCAATGTTTCCAAAATTAAAAAAAGAAAAATATTGGGAAAATATTTGCAGGATAAATAAATGTTTGAGGTCTAGAATCTTTATGGAACTTATATATAAAACAATCCTACACTATTCCTAGTGAAATAATAGTCAAAAGACAAGAACAGAAATGTTTTGACAGAAGGCAATCTATTAATACTGCATAAAATATGCCACAATTACTTAATAAGTTGTAAAATATGAATTAAATAAGGTAATATCTTATATTCATTAGAATGATAAAAATAGTAAAAATCCAAATACATCTCAGCATTGTCAGGCTAGTGAGAAAACAGATATCCCAATACATTGTTAGTAGGGCTGTAGGTAAGTGCAAACATTGAAGAATGTGATAGCATTATGAAATTAGTCACAAAACTGATTATTGCTTTTGGTTCAGAAAATCTATTGCTGTGACATCATTCCTAAACGTCATCATTAGGAAAAAAAGAAAAACACTTATCTGTAAAAATGTGTCACAGATACTCTATTTCTAATAACAACAAGATGTAAACAACTTATAAGTATAATTTTAATATGGTTGAATAAATTATATAAATTTAAGGAGTTATTATAGTATCAAAAGCAATAATAAGTGCAACTTTTACACAGAAATGTGGAAAAACTTATATGAAATACAATCAGCTTTTGGGTTTGTTCAGATTTACTTGCAAAGTAAGACCTAATGTATCCTGGGAATTTGATTAAATGTCCCTTTGTGCTTTGTTGGAAGACAATGTTTTGAAATACTTTGAGGGGAATGTCTATCAGCAGTTAGGAATTTAACGGATTTTACTGAGACCTTCTTACCCCAAATCAGATAGAGACTTGAACAGAGACATTGATTCTTCATCTAGGCTCTTACCAAAGCAAGGGAATACTTTTGTTATTCCCTAATTGATTTCTTATATCATCCCCCATAGAAGCTATCTGAAAAAATTCTTTTTTTAAAAAATGTCCATATTCCTTGCTCCCATCATCTCAGCTGAGGATTTTGCCTCTTACTTTTTGTAGAAATTAAGGCCATTCCCTACAGGCTCCCTTTTCTTCCATTTCTTTACCTTCATCTCAAAACTACTCCCATCTCATTTTCCCCTTTTTCTAAAGTATCTGAAAATGAATGTTCTCTTCCTCATTGCCAAGTCTCACTGCTCTACACATATCCTTAGCACCATTCTCTCTTATCTTCATTAGATTGTTTCCTTAATCATCTCTTCTTCTATGATCTTGCTTTCTATGTACTGTTTTTTCCTTTTGCTTCCTTCAAAAACTTCCTTTATCCTTATTAAAAAAAACAATAAAGCCTTTACTAGACCCTATAATTCCCTCAAATTGTCATTACAAATCTTTCCTGTTTTTCTCAAACTCTTAGAAAAAGTCATCTACATTTATTGCCTCTGTTTCCTCTCCTCTCAGTTTTCAACACTCTGAAATCTGGCTTCTAAATATAATTTCTCAGCTGTAGTTTCATCCTCCAAAATTATCTCTTAATTACTATATATGAAAATCTTCGTTCTTAGCCTTTTGGAACTCACTACTGATTTTGACATTGTTGAACATACTCTTTTCCTAGATACTCTCTTGTCTCTGGATTTTCTTTACATAAATGTCTCTTAGTCCTCTTTCTACTTGTTTGGCTGATCTTTTTCAGTCTCCATGCGATATATCTACTCACATTTGTTCTCTGTAAGGCCAGCTTCTTTACTGATGATATAGTGACATATAGGAGAGTGTCTACCGTGTGTGCATGGTAGGAAACTTCTCATGGAAGTTAAATTTACTCTACTATTTGAATAAATGTCTTTTGTCAATGAACGTGTTTTTTGAGCATATGGTAGATGTAAAAACATCTGGTAGGGGATTGTGAGCTATGGTTTTGAGTGGATAGTGACTCACAAAATTCTTCAACTCTAGCTAGCTTTTTGGGAGATTTACATGAAACAGAGAGTAGGTTTAGGGGTCACATGCAATAATTTTTTTTTCAAAAGGTTGGCAACATCCTCTATTGGCCATGTGATAGAACTTGGAAAACAGGACTAACAGTTTTGCTTCTCATACTTAGAGGATGCTGAGGAGCTGACTGTAGAGAGGAAGGTGTAGAAGGGAGGTGGTAAATGTGATATGGATGATCAGAAGTAGTAGGAAGGATTTAATGATATGCAGATTTTGTTTCTTTCCTTTTTCTATTTTGTTAGAGCACCAATTGATAGTTTGTTCTCTTTGTGGCTCTGACAAGCAGGAAAGAGACACTTGATAGTAGGATTCTTTTGCTCTCAACTCCAGCTTTTCTCTAGTGTCCATGTGGGAAACTCAAGCCAATAAACATTTAAGACATGCCTTTCCTTTCTTGTGAACTCCATTCCCCTATAGATCTATATAGTTCTCAAGACATAATACTATCCTCTTCTTAAGTATTCCCTAAATGGGGAAAGCATTTTGAGTGAATAGACCAACTATTCTTTTCCTTAAAATTTTATAGTTCACACAACTCATTGTACTAATGAAGGGCAAGGCTCAAGTTTGCTCCTCCACATCATAACTTTATCTTTTGCTGCTCCTTAACACGGTTTGGTTTTAGGACTTTCTCTGGTCCAGAAACTCCTAATATTTTACCTAGAAGGTTTTGTCTACTAATTCAGTGTTGTCCAAGACTTTCCTCCTCTTTTAGTTTCTGTCCAGGGTCCTGGAAATTTTTTATTGTTTTGTCATTCCCTTTGCTTGCTATATGATGTAGCATTAGAATATCCAGGAATTCTTAAGGTGTGTGTGTGTGTGTGTGTGATGGACCCCTTTTGGCAATCTGAAAATATCTCTGGACCTCTTATCAAAATAATGTTTTCAAGTGCATAAAATAAAACCCAAATGATTACAAATAAAATATCTTAAAATAGTTATCAAAATATTTTTAAAAACAAGTTATGCACTGCAGGTCCTACTCTCCTTTTTTTAAAGTTGAGGACAGTTAAACCCAGTGAAATGAGATGATTTGTCCGAGGTCACAAAGCAAGCTAGTTACAGAGGTATATTTAGAACCAGGTTGATTGGATTTACTCATAAGCTTGCTTAGTGGATCTATTAAATTCTTTTATGGAAATATTATTGGACTAGGAGTTGAAAAATCTGGATTTAGTCCTGGTTCCTCCAGATTCTAGTCTTTCTAGGATTATTATGTTAGTCTATCAATATATATTAGCAGCTAGTTGGTGCATTGGATAGAATGTTGGACTTGTAGTCAAAAAAGATTTTGAGTTACAATCCTATTTCAGGTATTTGATTGTGAAAGCCTAGGCAAGTCATTTAGTCTCTCTTAGCCTCAATTTCCTTATTTGTAAAATGGGATAATAATATCACCAATGAGAATTGGTGTGATGGTCGAATAAGTCAAAACAGTATATGTAATGTGCTCTGACAATTTTAACATGGCATATAAAAGTCATTTTATATCTTAAATTATTATATCAATATATAGTATTATGTATTATGTTATTATATATCCATTATTTTATTCACATATATCTTTAAAAAGGTGATTCATATGAGTAATGAGTTAGGGCCCAGATTGAAGAGCAGGAAATCATAAAATTGTCCAGTTCTGAGAGGTAGCATGAATAAAGAACTTGTTCCAGAGTCAAAAAGATGTTGGGTCAAATTCCATCTTTAACTAATAGTAGTTATATGACCATAGGCAAATAATTTTCAGTGACATTTTCTTTAATATTCTATTACAGAATTTTGAGGAATTTCTTCACTAAGGATTGCTAACACAGAGCATGTAGGTAGAGTCTCTGTCCCCTAATCCCCTTAAGAAAAATCGGTAGTAGAGACCAATTTACTGAAAATAGGAAACTACAATATCAAGGATCAAGTAAACATAGCAGAAGCAACACTTTGAATATGTGTGTCCCAAGTAAGAAACCTGTTTCATTCCAAACCACCCCTTCAGCGGTGGGAATTTGTGAATCTGATTTTTCCTCCCATTCCTCTGTCATTTCTGTGTGGAAAGGAGAAACTCAACAGTCAGTGCCTGTTCAAAAATCAGTTTCTCAAATGACAGGAAGAGGAAGATTGCTTAGTCATTAATTGCCATCCTTTTTTGTTTACTCATTTCTTGTAATTTTGTTAGTTTTTCTATGGGATTTCTTTGCGAAGATGTTTCTTGTCTATTTCCTTCTGTCTGCTTTTCTTTCTCTGTATTTCTGCTACCCATCCTCCGTGATTTTCTTTTACTTTGGTGCATTTCTGACTAGCTTTTGATGTTGGGAAATTGAGATTAAGTATAATCTTTTGGCCATATTGCTAAAATCATACAATCATAGGTTTGAGACAAGAAGAAACCTTAGAGGTCATCTAGTCCATCCCCTCTCGTTTTACAAATGAGGCAAATGAAATCTGGAAAGTTTAAGTGACTTGATCTAGGTCAAATATGTTTTTAGAAGCACTGTCAGAATTCAAATTGGAGCCATTTGACTCCAAACCAAGCATACTTTTTAAAACTACAATTCTATTCTTCTCTAGTGCCACTTAGACTACAGCACAAAAAGTGCAGAGACAAATCTGATTATTTCTAACCCCATTTTTAGCAGAAGGAAAATTACTGCAGGGATTATTTTGATATGAGATTTCCTGCCTGGGAGCCAGGAAGACCAGTCCTCCAGTCTGACTTTGACACTAGAAGTTATAGATAAGTAGCCAATCTCTATTACCTTCTCTGCCTTGATTATAGGCAGTCCTGTGTGTGTGTGTGTGTATATATATATATAGGCAGTCCTGTGTGTGTGTGTATATATATATATATATATATATATATATATATATATATAGGCAATCCTATAACTCTATAACTAGATTTTATGTAGTTGTTTTCATGTTATCTCTTCCATTGGACTAAGAGCACCTTAAGAGTAAGGTCTATCTTTTTTTTCCCCCTCTCTTTATATCTCCAGTGCTTAACTTAGTAACTGTTACATAGTAGGTGCTTAATAAATGCTTACTGACTGCTTCATTGACTAATACTATAAGTAGTTGTCAAATGGCATTGTTTGACAAATATTCACGTTAAACAGAATTTCTTTAGTTGGCTCTTAGGATCATTAAAAGCACTACACACTTTTAAAATGGAATGCAGTCCAATCTTTTTTCTTTTACTCTATCAAGTTTGTTGTGTATCTGTAGGGCCTGACTAAGATATGCATACAATATCAATTAAACACATTTTAATCTTGGCAATATATTTTTCATCCTTCTTGTTTTTCTGAAAAAGTTTTTGAACTTGACCTAGCAATTGTAACTTTCACTGTGAAGGTATTTTTACAATTAACAAAAATAGTGCGGTCACATGAAAATATGAGCATTTGGAGAATGCCATTTACATATACTTTTCTTTTGATATGACTCAGGCAAAGGATATTTTTATGACACTGACAAATACCCTAAATGAATGTATAATATATATCCCTTTTATATGACTGGCTTGATGTAAACTTTCAATGGGTTGTATCTTGAGATTTGCGTGAGAAATGCCTTGTTTAAGGAGAGTCTTTAAAGTTCAGTTAGTTCTATTGAATCACATATTTAAAAAAAACCCAGAAATTATAAATCTGGACTATAACTCTCTGTATTCATAAGTCACTTTAGATACACACTTTGTGTATCTAAAGATGTAGTCTGCTGAAAAATCACCCTGGAAAGCCACCTTTTCATTTTTCCATCAAGGATCTACTTGATACATGCATACATTATTCTTGTAATGATTTTTATAGAAAATAGGAGGTAGGATTTGGGTCAAAAGTTGATGTCTTGCATTTTTTAGGGTAGTAGAGGCTCATAGTCTATGACAATTTCTTTTTTTGTAGTCCAATTTTTGAAATATCTTAAAAATAGATTCCCTAGTTGCTTTAAATTTGTGTCAATTCTAGAATAGATTTCTTTTGTCTGGATAAATAATGATATAATTATAATAACAACAATAATAATGATAAATAGTTGGCATTTCTGTAACAACTATTATGTGTCAGGCAATATGCTAAATGTTCTACAAATATTATCTTATTTGATCCTCACAACACACCTGAGAGGTAGATGCTATTATTAGATAACATTTTGTACTGGAGGAAACTGAAAAACACAGAGGTTAAGTGATTTCCTCGGAAGTGTCTGAGGGTGGATTTGAATCAGGTTTTCCTGACTGTAGGCCCACCATCTTTTCACTAGCCACTCAGTTGCCTCGTTAACGTAAGTGTGTATGTGTATTAATATTAATCAGTTCATTAATAAAATAATCAACTAATTAATTCTGGAGTCCTTTTTAATTAAGTTCTATTCTAATAAACACAATTCAAAAACATTTGTTAAAAGCTACTATGTATGTTATGTGATAAGAATACAAAACAAAAATAATATAACAATTCTTGCTTTCAAGGAGCTTGCTGGAGGAATATAACATGTACACAAATTAGTGAGCACAAAGAGATTTGATGAAGAACAAAATGTTTAAAACAGGAAAGGAACAACATTTATACAACAAAAACATTTACAATATTAGTAGAGACACAAGTGGAGGAAAACAGAAATCTAACTTTCTTAATATTAAATATGAATAGTTTAAACAATCTAGTAAAACAAAACACAGTAAATCATTTGAACAAGAAAATAAATCTCCATAATTTGTTGCTTATGAAATACATCTAAAAAGCAAAGACAATTGAATTCCAAAAAGCAGGAAAAATATCCATGCTCTCAGACAAAGTAAAAATAAAAATTACAATATAATTAAAGATTAACCAGGACATGACATTATGCTTAAGAAAACCATAGACAAGCAAACCTGTTTTTTAAATGGAATAAATCTAACTTTATAAGGAAATAGTACCAGAATTACAATCCCACCCCAGACTAGCACAGTAAAAGTAAAAAAAAAAAATAATGTATCCCTATCTTAGAGCGGGACAAATCTAAGAGAAGACAAATAAAAGGTAAAATATAGAACTGAATAAATAGGGGAATTTGAAACTTTTTTTGGAGCCTTCAGAATGAGACCACTAAAGAATACATGTATTTTTAATACAACTTTTTATACAAATATAACAAGCATTAGGGTACCAAGAAATTGTAAACAAGTGTAAATTTCTTAATAGCCTAGCTTCAGCCTCCCTTTCTAATTTTATTAAACATCATTTCCCTCATGTAGAATATTATTCTATAGTCTGGCTAAACTTATAGTTGTTATTTCTTACACACAATAGTCTACCTTCTTTACATAGCCTGTCTTGCATGCTTATAATGCAGTCTTGCTTCACTTCTGCTTCTTAGAATCCCTAATTTCCTTTAAAGCAATTTGAAGCATGGTTTAAGTCTTTCCTGGTCAGTCAGCTGCTAGATAATGTTTTGCAAAAAAAAAGTCATATTTAATTTACTTTTAATACAATTTTCTATATGTTTACATACATTCATGTTATTATCTCAGATAAAGTACAAACTCCTTGAGGGTAGAGACTATTGCATTTATATTTTTTTTAAAGCTTTTTATTTGTATAACATATGTATGGGTAGTTCCCCAACCTTGATCTTTACAAAGCTTTCCAATACAAATTTTACCCCCAGTCCCCTCCCCTCCCCTAGATGGCAGGAAGTCCACTACATGTTAATAATGTTGAAATGCTTGAGAAGTTATGCAAGAAAAATCCTATCTACAAGAAAAAAAAAGAATCAGAGAAAGGCAACACAATGCAAGCAAATGTCAATAGAGATCATGAAAATGTTACATTGTGGTCCATATTTTATGTCCCTCTTTCTGGGTGTATATGGTTTTCTTCAGTGAACAACTGGAACTGGTTTGAGACAATTCTTTATTGCAGAGATCCATGTCCATCAGAATTGATCATCATGTAATACTGTTGTTGCTGTGCATGATGATCTCCTGGTTCTGCTCGTTTCACTCAGTATCAGTTCATGCAAGTCTCTCCAGGCCTCTCTGAAATTGTCCTGCTGGTCGTTTCTTACAGAGCAATAATATTCCATAACATTCATATACCATAATTTATTCAGCCATTCTCCAATTGATGGGCATCCCTTCAGTTTCCAGTTTCTAGCCACTACAAAAAGGGCTGCCACAAACATTCTTGCACATGTGGGTCCCTTTCCCTCCTCTAAGATCTCTTTGGGATATAGGCCCAGTAGAAACACTGCTGGGTCAAAGGGTATGCACAGTTTGACAACTTTTTGAGCATAGCTCCAAATTGCTCTCCAGAATGGTTGGATCCGTTCACAGTTCCACCAACAATGTATTAGTGTCCCAGCCCTCCCACATCCCCTCCAACATTCATCGTTATCTTTTCCTGTCATTTTAGCCAATCTGAAAGGTGTATAGTGGTATCTCAGAGTTGTCTTAATTTGCATTTCTCTGATCAATAGTGATTTGGAGCAACTTTTCATATGACTAGAGATGGTTTTAATTTCATCATCTGAAAATTGTCTGTTCATATCCCTTGACCACTTATCTATTGAAGAGTGGCTTGAATTCTTATATATATGAGACAATTCTCTATATATTTTAGAAATGAGGCCTTTATCAGAACCATTAAATGTAAAGATGATTTCCCATTTAGATGCTTCTCTCCTAATCTTGTCTGCATTTGTTTTGTTTGTACAGAAACTTTTTAACTTAATATAGTCAAAATTATCCATCTGGTGTTCAATTAGGAGTTCCAAGTCTTCTTTGGACATAAATTTGTTCCACCTCCACAGGTCTGAGAGATAAACTATATTACGTTCCTCTAACTTGCGTACAAAGTCCCTCTTTATATCTAGATCATGAACCCATTTAGATCTTATCTTGGTATGTGGTGTTAGGTATGGGTCAAGCCCTAATTTCTTCCACACTAGTTTCCAATTTTCCCAGCAGTTTTTGCCAAATGGAGAGTATTTATCCCAAAAGCTGTGGTCTTTGGGTTTATCGAACACTAGATTGTTAAGGTTAATGCCTAGGTTGTCCTGATAACCTATCCTGTGCCACTGATCCACTGCTCTATTTCTTATCCAGTACCAAACGGTTTTGATGACCGCTGCTTTATAATATAGTTTTAGATCTGGTACAGCAAGGCCACCTTCATCTGCCTTTTTTTTTCATTAATCCCCTTGAAATCCTTGACCTTTTGTTCTTCCAAATGAACTTTGCTACTATTTTTTCTAGATCTGTAAAATAATTTCTTGGGAGTTTGATTGGTATGACACTAAATAAGTAGATTAGTTTGGGTAGTATTGTCATTTTTATTATGTTTGCTCTGCCTACCCATGAGCACTTAATATTTTTCCAATTGATTAGGTCTGATTTTATTTGTGTGGAAAGTGTTTTGTAATTTAGTTCGTATAGTTTCTGACTTTTCCTTGGCAGATAGATTCCCAAATATTTTATCCTATCATCTGCTATTTGGAATGGAATTTCTTTTTGTATCTCCTGCTGCTGAACTTTGTTGGTAATATATAAAAATGCTGATGATTTATGTGGATTAATTTTGAATCCTGCAACTTTGCCAAAGTTGTGAATTGTTTCTAGTAGTTTTTTAGTTGAATCTCTAGGGTTCTCTAAGTATACCATCATGTCATCTGCAAAGAGTGATAATTTGGTTTCTTCATTACCTACTCTGATTCCTTTTATCTCTTTTTCTTCTCTTATTGCTAAAGCTAACATTTCTAATACAATATTAAATAGTAATGGTGACAGTGGGCAGCCTTGTTTCACTCCTGATCT
>JAJPUD010000555.1:632476-654830 GCA_023553655.1 Myrmecobius fasciatus
CTTTGTGGCTTCATCTGGGATTGTTTTCATAATGTCAGGATCTGGGGACTGTTCTATTTTTTCTCCGTAAAAGCTTTCTATGGTGAGAGCTCTCTTCTGCTTCTTGCTCATGATTTAAAGTTGGGATATTGGTCAAAAGCCGAGAAAACTGCAACAATTTGTATTTTCCCTGGGGCAGTTTGCCGAGTTGACTTCCGGTCTGAGGCTGGTCGGGCTAGATTCGCACTAGGACCACGTTTTCAGCTGTTCTAGATCCACCCCCTTCCAAAGGCAGATCTGCCAAAGCACCTGCCTGCAAGCAGAGCAAAGTGGCCCAGGCGTCTCCCAGGGGCTTCCTGGGTGCCCAAAATCCGCCCCTCTATCGCAGCCCTGACTTCCGCCCCGGCTGGAGTCTGATTGCGACCAGCGGCTGATTTCCCCTGAGGCTAACCTTCTCTGGAGTTCTTTCACGGTAGATCTTTGATAGAAGTGCGTTGTAGTCCGAATGCTTGGAGGTGCTATCACTTAGAAACCAGTTGGAAGGCTTACTTTGTTTGGGTTTGAGGGAATGTCCCGGGAGTTCACAGAGAAAGCTGTCAGCAGTTCGCCATCTTGGCTCCGCCCCCAGGGTATGCACATTTTGATAACTTTTTGAGCACAGCTCCAAATTACTCTCCAGAATGGTTGGATCCATTCACAGTTCCACCAACAATGCATCAGTGTCCCAGTTTTCCCACATCCCCTCCAACATTCATCGTTATCTTTTCCTGTCATCTTAGTCAATCTGACAGGTGTGTAGTGGTACCTCAGAGTTGTCTTAATTTGCATTTTTCTAATTAATAGTGATTTGGAGCAACTTTTCATATGACTAGAGATGGTTTTAATTTCATCATCTGAAAATTGTCTGTTCATATCCCTTGACCACTTATCTATTGAAGAGTGGCTTGAATTCTTACATATATATGAGACAATTCTCTATATATTTTAGAAATAAAGCCTTTATCAGAACCATTAAATGTAAAGATGATTTCCCAATTTGATGCTTCCCTCCTAATCTTGTCTGCATTAGTTTTATTTGTACAGAAACTTTTTAGCTTAATATAATCAAAATTATCTATCTGGTGTTCAATTAGGAGTTCCAGATCTTCTTTGGACATAAATTTATTCCATCTCCACAGGTCTGAGAGGTAAACTATACTACGTTCCTCTAATTTGCTTACAATATCACTCTTTATTTAGATCTTATCTTGGTATGTTGTGTTAGGTATGTGTCAAGCCCTAATTTCTTCCACACTAGTTTCCAATTTTCCCAGCAGTTTTTGCCCAATACTGAGTATTTATTCCAGAAGCTGGGGTCTTTGGGTTTATCAAAGACTAAATTGTTAAAGTTATTGCCTAGATTGTCCTTATAACCTATCCTAAGCCACTGATCGACTGCTCTATTTCTCAGCCAATACCAAATGGTTTTGATGACCGCTGCTTTATAATATAATTTTAGATCTGGTACAGCAAGGCCACCTTCATCTGCCTTTTTTTTCATTAATCCCCTTGAAATCCTTGACCTTTTGTTCTTCCAAATGAACTTAGCTACTATTTTTTCTGGATCTGTAAAATAATTTCTTGGGAGTTTGATTGGTATGGCACTAAATAAGTAGATTAGTTTGGGTAGTATTGTCATTTTTATTATGTTCGCTCTGCCTACCCATGAGCACTTAATATTTTTCCAGTTGATTAGGTCTGATTTTATTTGTGTGGAAAAAAAATTCCTCTTCATTGGAGGAAAGTTTTCCCTTATTCTTGAGACTAACAATTTGATTTTCCTCTTTCCTTTTTCTTATCAAATTAACTAAAGGCTTATCTATTTTGTTGGGTTTTTTTGTAGAACCAAGTCTTAGTTTTATTTATTAATTCAATAGTTTTCTTAATTTCAATTTTATTAATTTCTCCTTTTATTTTTAGAATTTCCAATCTGGTATTTAATTGAGGGTTTTTAATTTGTTCTTTTTCTACTTTTTTTAAATAATAAGCCCAATTCGTTGATCTTTTCTTTCTCTATTTTATGCAAGTAAGCGTGTAGAGATATAGTGTTACCTCTTATAACCGCTTTGGCCGTATCACACAAATTCTCGTATGTTTTCTCATTATTGTAATTCTCCTGGATGAAATTATTGATTGTGTCTATGATTTGCTCTTTCACCCATTCATTCTTCAGGATTAGATTATTTAATTTCCAATTAACTTTTGGTCTAGTTTCTCCTGGCCTTATATTGCATGTGATTTTTATTGCATCATGATCCGAAAAGGATGCATTTATTATTTCTGCCTTTCTGCATTTGTTTTTGAGGTTTTTATGCCCTAACACATGGTCAATTTTTGTAAACGTTCCATGGAATGCTGAGAAAAAAGTAACATTCAATTTTCTCCATAGATCTCAATTCAATTTTCTCCATAGATCTATCATACCTAACTTTTCTAACAATTGGTTTATCTTCCTAGTTTCTTTCTTGTATATTTTGTGGTTTGATTTATCTAATTCTGAGAGAGCAAGGTTGAGATCCCCCACTAGTATAGTTTGGCTATCTATTTCTTCTTGCATCTCTCTTAATTTCTCCCCTAGGAATTTGGATGCTATTGCACTTGGTGCATATATATTTAGTATTGATATTGCTACATTATCTATGGTACCCTTTAATAAAATATAGTTTCCTTCCTTATCTCTTTTGATTAGATCTATCTTGGCTTTTACTTGATCTGAAGTAAGGATTGCTACCCCTGCTTTTTTTTGTTCACCTGAAGCATAATAGGTTCTGCTCCAGCCTTTTACCTTCATCCTATATGTGTCACTATGTTTTAGATGTGTTTCTTGTAGACAACATATTGTGGGATTCTGGTTTTTAATCCAGTCTGCTATCTGCTTCCGCTTTATGGGAGAGTTCATCCCATTCACACTCAGAGTTAGAATATCTAATTCTTTATTTCCTGCCATCTTATTTACCCAAGTTATGTTTTTCCCTTTCCTTTCCCCTTTCTCCCTTCCCCTCTCCTCAGTACTTTGCTTTTGATAACCCCCTCACCCAAACAATCCACCACCCTTTAGATCCCCTCCTCCTTTTTTACTCCTTTCCCTGATTCTTCTATTTTCCCTTCTATTAGTTTATCCCTTTCTTTTCCTCCTTTCCCTCCCATTTCCCTCTAGCAACAGACAAGTTTCTAAGTGAAATCAAGTGTCTGATACACACTTTTAGAGCCCAACCTGATGAGAGTAAGATTGACACAATGCTCATCTCCCTCCCCTCTTTCTCTCAATTATATTAGGTTTTCTTTGCCTCTTCAAGATATTTTACCTTGTTTTTACCTCCTTTTTTTAGATCTTATTTTACCACTTTTTCCCTCTTTTCCCCAGTATGACAACCTTTACCCCTCTAGTTCTCTTTTTCATATTATCAAAGCAACATCTAGTTAACTATACCCCCAAACTTTAAGTATCCCCATAGTAGAAATAAAGTTCTCAAGAGTCCTTTCCTTTTTACCTTTTTATGCTTCTCGAGTTCTGTGTTTGGATGTCGACTTTTTTGTTCAGATCCTGTCTTTTCATTAGAAATAGGTGAAATTCACCTATATCATTGAATGACCATCTTCTTCCCTGGAGGATAATGCTCATTCTAGCTGGATAGGTTATTCTTGGCTGTAATCCAAGTTCCTTTGCCCTTCGGAATATCTGGTTCCAGGCCCTTCGATCCTTCAGTGTGGAAGCTGACAGATCCTGACAGATTCTAATTATTGATCCTCGGTATTTGAATTGTTTCTTTCTAGCTGCTAGCAGAATCTGTTCCTTGGTGCTATAGTCCTGAAATTTAGCCACGATATTCCTTGGGGTTTTAATTTTGGGGTCTCTTTCAGGAGGTGATCGGTGAATTCTTTCAATGCTGATTTTGCCCTTTGATTCTACAATCTCAGGGCAGTTTTCTTTCAGGATTTCCTGGAAGATAGTGTTTAGATTCTTTTTTTGATCATGGCTTTCAGGAAGTCCAATAATCCTTAGATTGTCTCTCCTAGATCTATTTTCTAAGTCAGTTGTTTTTCCTAGGAGATATTTCATATTTTCTTCTAATTTTTCATTTTTTTGTTTTTGTTTGACTGATTCTTCAAGTCTTAGTGAGTCATTCACTTGCATTTGTTCAATTCTTATTTTTAAGGTGTTGTTTTCTTCAGTTACCTTTTTAAGTTCCTTTTGTAACTGGCCAATTTGTTCACTGCACTCTTTTTCCACTTCACTAATTTTATTTTTTAATAAATTGGTGTCTTTTTCATATCTCTTTTGCAGAGCATCAAATCCTTCTTGCAAGATACTGTATCCTTCTTGCACTGATTTCAATTTATTTTCCCATTTATCTTCCAGCTCTCTTTTGAGGTTCTTTATGCAATCTTCCAGAAAAGCCTTTTGAAACGGGGACCAGTGATGGTCGTTGCTGTTTTTTTCTGGATTTTTGTCTAAAGAAACCTCTGTATCTGAGGTCGTTTCTTTGCCTTGATAAAAGCTGTCTATGGTGAGAGCTCTCTTTTGCTTCTTCATCATTTTTTTTTTTTTTTTTTTTTAGACAGAGTGGATATCTCTTTAAGGTAGGGGAAAAAAAAACCTCGGCTGAAGACGCCTTGCCCTGGGGCACTTCGGTGAGTTGATTTAAGGTGCTGGGCCGGTGGGGGCTAGGACTAAGTCCGAATTACTCCTTAAACAAGGCAAGCCTGCCAGAACACCTGTCCCCAATCAGGGCAGAGTGTCCCGAGTGCCTCAGATAAACTCCAGGTGTTTGGAATTTGGAGTTTGGAGTTTGGAATTTCTTCCACGATGAGCCGAGCTGAGTCCCACCCTCACTTCTGGCCTGCACAGTTGTAGTCTATTTATCTCTCTGTCCGAGTCCGACTAACCTGATATGAAGTTCTCCAGAGAGCCGTGCCAAAATATTTCTGAGTTCGTTGACTTGAAGATCAGTTCGGAGGCTTATTTTATTGTTGATTTGAGAGAAGATCGGAGGAGAGGCAGAAAGTCACCTTTTCACTCCGCCATCTTGGCTCCGCCCCCGCATTTATATTTTTGTATACCTTAGTGTCCAGCATATAGTAGGCACTAGAAAATATCTGGTCCTCCATCTTACCAGTTGTGTGAACTAATATGTATATTTTTACTTGAAAATAAAACATCTGAAGCTTTTTCATGTTTCCAGGGCACTGTGATTTTTGAATCAAAAGTCCAATTGGCAAATTGGAGCCATTCTTTGATTTCTCTGTAGTAAGAGAGACCTTTAACTAGTTGCTTACAATCCCTCAGGGGAAAGACTTCATTTAGCTTTATAATTTCTCTGTTTCACCTCTTCTCTGTGCCCCAGAGTGTAAAAAAGAAACTTATATAGCAGCATGACACACAGACCTGTATGAAAATTCCATGCCTATCATTTTGCAATTATCAGTTTCCCTACAGAACAGTTTCTAAATCTCCACAATTCTACCTCTAAATATCTAACTGGTAGATATTTACTGATTCATTTGTGTGAAATACAAAGCTTAAATTTGCTTATTACATACTCCCCTCCACAGTAAATGAAGCTTTTATAATCTGATCTCTGACACAAACTGCTATTTGTTAAAACTGTTAGCTGATTATAAATAAATTTGAGCCTATACCAGAATATAACTTCTAAAAATATAGAATATAGAACCTATAAATGTTTTTAAAACAAATAAAGTAATTTTCTCATACAGATATTTGCATATTTCTATAATGTGTTCATCTTTTCCTGTTCATTTTTTTTCTAATTTTCCCACTTTACTCTGTTTTTTATGTTCTTATTCTATTTTATTCTTACTTACTTGAATATAGCTAAAATAGATAGGAGAGCTTTATTCCTCACATTTTATAAATTTTCTTTGTAATTTGAGGATGGAGGGAAGGATATGCTTGTAGAGCTTTCATTTAACCAGTCCCTAGAATTGATTGAAGTATCTAAATGGGATTTGAATTAGAATGAACTTAGAAAGTGGGATACCATATAGTTACAATGGTCAAAATTGGAGTGATAGAAAATACTGTTTCTTATCTTTAGATTGAAATGGACTTCATAAAATTATTTGTCCATTTCCTTAGCTCCAACTCACTGTAGCCAAAGAAAAATAAAAGTGATAGTTAATTCTATAGTTAACAAAGGAGGAAAAGGTTCTTAGAGCAGTGAAATCTATTTATTCAATGTTACACAGCTAGTTAGTATTAAGGCTGGGAGTAGAACCCAGATCTTTTGAATCACAGCCCAATGCTTGGCCCTTGGTACTACAATGACTCTTTGTGAAAGAGTTTCTCTGTTTCATTCTTAAATTTCTCTAGAGCAAGAGATACTTATACTTCCAAATTTCTCAATTCTTTGTTATTGATTTTTTTTTTGGGGGGTGGAAGGGGTAAGGAGAGGCAGGTGATATCCACATCTATGAGTTTACCAGTATCCTGTTCTGAAAACTCCCTTTCACTGCTGCATATCAACAATATCCTTGGAGAGTTTTCTGGCATACAAAAGCTAGGGGATGCTTATGATTACACAGGTAATGTGTAATATCATATATCAGATAAGGGACTTGAATTCAGGGCTTCCTCATTCCAAGACCTGCCTTTATTTGCCAGTATTCCATGTTGTCCTTCATAGCTATTAATATCCTATCTCCTATGTAACCCTTACATATAAGTATAATTCTTGATATAACTTCACATTATTTTAATCTTTGCATCAAGAAAGACAAAAACTTCTAGTCTCTGTTTCCCACTTCCAGAAATTCAATTTGTATATTATTTAGGACTTATTTATTATTTATCCTCTGTTTCCCTTTTGGCCCTGACTTTTTTTTTTTTACCACAGTACAGTGAAGCTACAAAAAAGGTGGGGAGAGAAGGTAAAACTCAAGTCTATCCTTTGACCGTCTATCAATTGTATTCTTATAAGCTTTACTTAGTTCTCTACATATTTGAGAGATGAGATTTTTATCAGAGAAATCTGCTGTAAAATTCCTTCCCCTTCCTTCTAATAATGGGTTCATTGATTTCTAAAAACTTTATATAATCAAAATTATTCATTTAAAATCCCATAATGTTCTATATCTCTTGTTTGATCAAAAACTCTTCCCTTATCTATAAATCTGACAAACTATTCCATGTTCCCTTGATTTGCTTATAATATCCTTTACGTTTATATCATGTACCCATTTTGACCTTCTTATACTATGTAGTGTGAGATATTGATTTATATGTAGTTTCTACCAAACCACTTTCCAATTTTTTTCAACAATTTTTATCAAATAGTACATACTTGTCCTAAAATCTCAGATCTTTGGATTTATCAAAAACTAGAGTACTATAGTCATGTACTACAGTGTATGTGTACTCTATTCCACTATTCCACCACTATATTTCTTATCCAGTACTAGATTGTTTCAATTATTACTGCTTTGTAATATATTTTGAGATCTAATATAGCTTAGCCACTCTCCCTCACTTTTCCCTTATTAATTCCCTTGATATTCTTAATATTTTGTTCTTTTTTTAATATTTTGTTCTTTTTTCTATCTCTATAATTTTTTGGTTATTTGATTAGTATGGCATTGAATAAATAAATTAAATTAGGTAGTATTACAATTTTATTCTATTGGTTAGCCTATCCATCAGAAATTAATCTTTCTTCAAATTGTCTATATCTGACTTCATTTGTATGAAAAGTATTTTGATTATTTTGTTCATATTGTTTCTGAGTTTGTCTTGGCAAGTAAACCTCTAAGTATTTTATGTTACTTGCAGTTATTTTAAGTGATTTCTTTCTTTTCCTTTTGGATTTTCTTGGTAATATATAAAAATACTGATGATTTATGTGGGTTTATTTCGTATCCCACAACTTTGTAAAGTTGTTAATTATTTCTATAAGTTTTTAATTGATGTTCTATTATTCTCTAAGTATACCATTGTATCATCTGTGAAGAATGACAGTTTTGTTTCCTCATTGTCTATTCTAATTCCTTCAACTTATTTTTCTTGTCTTATTAATATAATTAGCATTTCTAGAATAATATTAAGGGTGATAATGCTACCTTTGCCTTACTCCTGATATTATTGGAAATACCTGTAGCTTATTCCCATCATACATAACACATGATGATGGTTTTAGATACTATTTACTATTTTAAGGAAAGCTCCATTTGCTCCTATTCTTTTTAGTGTGCATGTATGTGTTTAATAGGAATTAATATTGTATTTTGTAAAAATCTTTTTCATCATATAATTTTTGGTGTTATTACTGATATCATCAACCCCACTGATAATTTTTCTACTATTAAACCAAACCTTAATTTTTGCTATAAATCTTACCTTTCATAGTGTATGATCTTTGTGACATTTCTGTAATCTACTTGCTAGTATTTATTTAATATTTTTGCATCAATATTCATTAGGGAAATGGCTCTATAGTTTTCTTTCTCTATTTTTGCACCTCCTAGTTATCATTATTTCATGCAAGTCTTTCCATGTTTTTCTAAAATCAACCAGCTCATTTCTTACAGCAAAGGAGTATTCCATTACAATCATATGCCACAACTTGGTTAAGCATTCCCCAACTGATAGGTATCCTCTCACTTTCTGGTTCTTTGCCAACATGAAGAAAGCTACTATAAATATTTTAGAACTTAGAGATTCTTCTCCTTTTCCCCTGACCACTTTGTGAAACAGACTTAAGGGCATAAATAGTTTTATAAGTCTTAGGGCATAATTCCATATTGCTTTCCAAAATGGTTGAACATACAGTAGTATGTTAATGTTCCTATTTTTTCACTTCCCCTCCCAATATTAGTCATTTCCCTCCTCTGTCATTTTAACTAATCTGATAGATGTGAGAAAATAGCTCAGTTTTGTTTTAGTTTGCATTTCTCTAATCAATAATTATTTAGAATACTTTTTCATATAGATTATATGACACCTTCATTGAAAAATTCTCTCTTCATATGCATTAAGCATGTCAGTTAATAAATGATTCATATTTTTAGTTTTTATTTTTCCAAATGCAAAGATAATTTTTCATCTTGTGTTCCAAATAAAACAAGTAAAACATGTGCAATTCTTCTAAACATATTTCCACATAGGTCATATGCAAGAAAAATCAGATCAAAAGATGAAAGAAAAAATACATTAAAAAACAGGAAAACAAAGAACAATAACAACAAAGGGCAAATATATTATGCTTTGATCTACATTGAGTCTCCATAATTCTCTCTCTGGATACGGATGACTCCATCACAAGTCTATTGGAATTGTCTTGAATGACCTCATTATTGAAAAGAGCCATGTCCATAACAATTGATCATTATAATATTGTTGTGTTCAATGTTCTCTTGGTTTTACTCACTTCACTTAGTATCAATTTAAGTAAATCTTTCAAGGTTTTTCTGAAATAAGCCTGCTTGAAAATGACTCAGATTCTTATAAATTTGACAAAATTGTGTACAAATATTTGAAATATGAAACCTTTACCTTAGAAATTTTCTATGAAATACCCCCTAATTTTCTGCTGACCTTCTAATTTTAGCTCCATTGGTATTATTTGTATCAAGCTTTTTAACTCAATGCAATCAAAATTATCCATTTAATATTTTATGATGCTATCTCTTGTTCCTTCATAAATTCTTCTGTCTATAAGTCTGATAGGTAATGTGTTCCAATGTTCTAATTTTTTCTGATACATGCTTTTATGTCTGGGACATATATTCATTTTTAACTTATCTTGGTAAATAGTGTAAGATATTGGTCAATGCCCAATTTCTGCAAGAATTGAGGGCTTTTTCATTTCTTTTTCTAAGATAGGGTTATTTAAGTATTTTACTTGCTCTTCTGCTAATTTGGGCAATTTATATTTTTGTGAATATTCACCTATTTTACTTAGATTGTCAGATTCATTGGCATATTATTGTGCAAATTTGATCCTAATAATTGCTTTTATTTTTTCTTCATTGGTGATGAATTTACCACATCATTTTTGATACTAATAACTTGGTTTTCTTTTTTAAAAATCAAATGAATTAATGCTTTATTTATTTTGTTGTTTTTTTCCTCTATAAAATCTAGTTTTATTGAACTAGTTCAATGCTTTCTTACTTTCATTTTTATTAATCTCCCTTTTGATTTTTAGGATTTTCAATTTGGTGTTTAATGTGAATTTTTAATTTGTTCTTTTTTTTTAAAAGTTGCATTTCCAATTCATTGACCTGTTTTTTTCTTTTTTTCTTTTTTAATTGATGTGTTTTGAGATATAAATTTTCCCTTAAGTACTGCGTTGACTGAATCCCATAAATTTTTATATTCTTTCTCATTGTTTTCATTCTCTTTAATGAAATTTCTGATTGTTTCTATGACTTGTTCTTTGACCCACTTATTATTTAAGATTAGATTACTTATTATCAAACTGTGCATACCCTTTGACCCAGCAGTATTTCTACTGGACTTCTATTCCAAAGAGATCTTAAAGGAGGGAAAGGGACCCACATGTGCAAAAATGTTTGTGGCAGCCCTTTTTATAGTGGCAAGAAACTGGAAACTGAATGGATGCCCAACAATTGGAGAATGGCTGAATAAATTATGGTGTATGAATGTTATGGAAAACTATTGTTTTGTAAGAAATGACCAACAAGATGATTTCAGAGAGGCTTGGAGAGACTTACATGAACTGACGCTAAGTGAAATGAGCAGAACCAGGAGATCATCATATACGGCAACAAGAAGAGTATAAGATGATCAATTGCTTCAACAATAAGATGATTCATACCAGTTGCAGTTGTTCAGTGATGAAGAGAGCCACTTACACCTTATCCAGAGAGAGGACTGTGGGAACTGAGTGTGGAATAAGACATAAAATTATTCACTCTTTCTGTTGTTGTTTCTTTGCATTTTGTTTTCTTTCTCAGTTTTTTTCCCCTTCTTGATCTGATTTTTCTTGTGTAGTAAGATAACTGTGTAACTATGTATACACATATTGGATTTAACATATATTTTAACATATTTAACATGCATTAGACTACCTGCCATCTAAGGGAGAGTGTACAGGGAAGGAGGGGAAAATTTGGAACAGAAAGTTTTACAAGGGTCAATGTTGAAAAATTATCCATGCATATGCTTTCCAAATAAAAAGCTTTAATAAAAAAAGAAAAAAAAAGATTAGGTTATTTAGTTTCCAATTAAATTTTATTTTGTTCCAATGGCCTTTCATTACATATGATTTTTATTGAATTATGGTCTAAAAGGATGCATTTAATATTTCTGATTTTATGATTCTTTCTTTCTTAAAAATAAGGTTTTTTTGATGCTTTAAAAAATAAAAGTCATTTCCAAACATAACTCTCCATCCCCATCCACTCAATGAAACTTTTCCTGCCGCAAAGCAAAACAATAAATCCAAACCAACTGGTCTGACAGCATATGTATTCTTCAGTCCCCATACTTTCGCACTTCTCTCAGGAAAGGGAAGTTAATTTCTTCATTTCTTTTTTGGGGCCAAGATTGTTCATTATAAAAGCTAGCATTTGGCTTTAGTTTACTATTCTTTTTACTTAAATTATAACAATTATTTATTTTGTCTTTCTGTTTCTGTTTGCTCTTTCTGCATCAGTTCATGCAATTCTTCCATTTTTTCCTCTGAATTTATCATATTCATCATTTCTTATATCATAGTAATATTCTATCATATTCACATTATCTAGGGCTAGGGATTGGTTTATCAGAGATGCTTAATAAATGCTAGTTGATTAATTACACTATCATCTGTGGAACCATGCTCTTTTTTGGTGGAACAATAAAATGTTGGCACCTAATGGGAGTTGAGAGATTATCTAGTCTAATCCTCTCATTTTTCAACTGAGAAAGAGAGACCTAAAGAAATGAATTTTTTTTGCCTGGAGTCCCATAATTAGTTAGTGGCCAATGTGGAGCCTCCAAAAGAATGAGGTAAAACATGTTAAGGGAAAAATTTCAAAAAAGTTAGCATAATCAGCACTCATAAACATTACATTCTAATAAGCTTTTAGCTAAGTAATCATTGAGTCTTTTGAGGAAATAGTGAATTTAATTGGTAGCTGACTAGATTGAGTGGGGCTATCATTTAGATCAATGGCAGAAAGTCTTCCCTTTGGGAACAGAGCAGTGTTGGTCCCCAAAGACCTTCACTGCCATTAGTTGATTAATTAATTCATTAGCACCTCATAGAGTGCAGGCTATTGACTCCATATGGCAATGAACAGGCTGTCAGATTCCTTTGGAAATTTTCTTTTATAAGAATGCACAGAAATAGTAAATAATTAAGCTTTAAGCTGCCCCACAGTGCTCTTTTATTGATCAAGCAAGAGTTTCCAGAGTAAGAGGGCTTCAGGCACTGGCCTTAACCAGACTTCCTTTACTCTGGCATGGCATGCTACAGTAGGATTTGTATCTCTGCTATAAAGCTTAAAGTTAAGTTAAAAGAAGAGCAAACACACAAACAACTTCTTGGGGGTCTTCTATTCCCCTTATCTAGTATTTACATTCACAGTGGAAACTGAATCTTAGGGTACAAGGATCCCAAGAAGCAAACAGAAGTGTTATGATAAGGGAAGCATGCCTGTTGATGGTTCCTGAGTTCCCAACTTCATTAAATGGTACTTTAATTGGCTTTGCTTCTTTAATGTCCCCTTGTTAGAAACAATAAATTCTGATTGAGTGGCTCAAGGTGGTCTCCAAAGAGACTAAAGTGAAGGACTTAAGGGAAAAGATTCTTTCCTAAGATTGAGAACAGAAAATGGGTTAGTAACCATAAAATGAGTGAAGTTTCTCTTTAACCCATTTCAGGGAAATACTTCTGTCAAAGAAGTGCATCTGGAGACCAGGCTCAGTTAAAATCAACTAAAACCAAGATTAAAAAGGCTGTAAATACAGTTAAGGATGGGACAACAAGATGCCTTCATGTCAAGCCCTTTTTCTTACTTTATATTTTTGTTCTGCATACCCTGCTCATGCCTCATCCCATAAAGATTTTCTACTTGCTGCTTAGTCCTTTGACTGTGTTTTTCCTAAGTTCTTCTACTTGTTAGGACTTTGTACCGTTTTCCTTCTTTTCTTCCTAGTATTTGTGTTTTCTTGGCTTCTGATAGCTTGATAGGGATGTACTGGAGCCAGCCTGAATGGGCAGGAGAGCTGATAGTTAAATTTTTATTGTGGGAGCATTTACACTTTGAAAATCAGCAAAGATTACAAATCTGTTCTTCAGTTATTGCATTGTTGATTGTCTAGATCTAAGAAATTAATGGAGAAAATTTTTATAAAGAAGATTAAATTTAAAAGTATATTCTGCATATAACCCCTCTTCCTCTAGTCCAGTTGTCAAAACTCTCCTATGACCATCCCTGCTAGTCTGGGTTTTGATCTTATTCTGGGTTCAGTAGTCATATGTTGTGTGTTATTCACTTCCCTGGAGGCATCATGCTATAGTCAAAATAGCACTCAACTTGGATTCAGAAAGTTAGGATTCCAGTACTAGTCAGACTAGTTATAGTCTGTGCCATCTACAGTTAAGTTACTCAGTCTTCTAAAAGCCTTAGTTTCCTTTTCTGCAAAATAAAAGGGTTAAACTAAAGCAGAGATTCTTAATCTCTTTTATGTCTTTTGTGTCTGTAGTTTTATTAAAGCTTCTTAGTAAAATATTTTTAAATATGTAAAATAAAATATATAGAATTAAATAAACACATAAATAATATATATCCAAACACATACATATCCACATATCCACAATAGATAAATATAAAAAATGAAATATATAGTATTAAAAAGAAATTCTATTGAAACAGTTGTCAATATATATATATATTTTTAATTTTTTTTATTTTATTTGCATAACATATGTGTGGGTAATTCTTCAACAATAACCCTTACATAGCTTTCCGTTACAAATTTTTCCCCCAACTCCCCACCCCTCCCCTAGATGGCAGGATATCCACTACATGTTAATTATGTTAAAATATTGGCAAATCGAATATATGTATATATATTTCCAAACTTGTCATTGTTGTGCAAGAAAAATCTTGTCTACACAAACGATATATCAGATAAAGGAAACACAATGTAAGCAAACATCAATCAAGGAGTATGAGAATGTTATGTTGTGGTCCACATTTTACATCCCTCTCTCTGGGTGTATATGGCTTTCTTCAGTGAACAAATGGAGGTGGTTTGAAACATTTCATTGTCAATATATTTTTAAAAATCCAATTCATAAATTCCAGATTTTAGAACCCATAAATTATATTATTGCTAATGTTTTTTTCTAGCTCAAAATCTGATAATCATGACTAGTACTAGATCCTTATCTTTCTCCTTGATCTTTTGCTCTAATGGTCTGATGAGAAACTGAAAATATTTCCATTCTTCCTTCATAGTTATTAAGGTTGTAAAGTAGAAAGAACATTGTTTCTGTAGTCAGAAATACCTGGGTTCAAATCCATACTCAAATACTTATTAGCTGACTTTGGGTGAATCATTTTAACCTGTTAGCCTCAGTTTTATCAGTGTTAAATGAGAGTCATAATGCCTCCCAGAGTAGTGAAGATCAAATGAGATAACATTTCTGAAGTACTTAGCATAGTACCTGGCACATAGTAAGTGTTATGTAAATGTTATAAGTTTTTAATTATTATTATCATTAAATACTTCCTAAATGTATTCAAAGTCTCAAAGTAGAGAGAGACATTTGGAAGCTAAGAGAGTACAAATGTAAAATGGGTACATTTAGTTGAAGATCCCTAGTAACTTGTGGGTGATTCTGGGTACAAAGGAGGGATGCTGGCATGTTCCATACTGTTTTAAGATCTGAGAATGTGAGAATATCTGAGTAATAGGATCATAGATTTGGGACCGAAAGGGACCTCAGAGGCCATATAGTCTACTTCTCTTGTTTTACAGATGAGGAAACTGAGGTTTGGGGAGATTAAGTAGATAGCTTTAAGGATCAACAGATAGCAATTATCAGGAGTGGTATATGGATCCAGGATGTCTGACTCCAGAACTAGTGTTCTCTCCATTCTCAGTAACCTTCTATCAAGTTATTCTAGCATCTGGGAATAGTGATGACACAGGATTGTCAGGGCTGAGATTTATGAATGACAGTTTTAAGCCCCTATTTGTTTCTACACAGGAAAAGAGTATTTGGAACGAAGCTCAATGACACTGAGTGATCCAGAGAAGTAAAGTGTTTGTGAACTGGCCCATGACATAACAGTCATTTCCACACTATATTCTGGATAAATTATACCCATAAAAATCTGAACATTTTCTTATTCTATGTTCCTAAAACTATACTGGTCACATTACAGATGAGCTGATGGTTCGACCTTTTTGGAACATTTTCATTTTTCTGTTACAATTATCATTAAAGGTCTTAAAACACATTCCATATTATGGATCCCTCAAATGCTCTTCAAAAGCCTAGGTATCCTACATGATTTTACTTAAATTCTTCCAAAATATGAGATTTTTGCTTAGAGAAGAAATCATGAACCTAAATTAGGATTGAACTAATTGGAATTTAGTGTGATAAGATGATGGAGTGTGACTGATATCTTAAAGGATAGAGGACATGCAATGGTGGTGATTTCTTTTCCTTTGTTATTGAATTATAAAGGCTTGAAAAAGAGCTAAGCTATTTGAACCTATAGAAAAATTCACCAACTCATAAAATATGTACATCTTTCCTTCTTATTTGTCCATCCTTTCTGTCTTTAGTGATCCACAAATCATTGATGTATTTCCTTGCTTCTTAAGTTATTAAGGAAGAAGCAAATTTTGCGGAAATAGTCTGTCTTCCAACTCTACCACTCTTTTGGAAAGTATTTTCACTAATGGCCTTTTATTACCAAATCTAATGATATTTTGTGAGACTTATTTTGTATTTGCCATTGTTGATTGACCTCTTTTCCTTATTCTCTCTTCTCTTAATTTCCTTGACATTGTAGCATTGAGAATCTACTCAGTTGGTGATCTAAAATCGACATTTCCAGAAGACTTCTCAGAAAACCTCTATTACCATAGCTCTCAAATGCTTATTCAATATAAACTTGGATATCCCATTATCTCCTCAAACTCAATTTGTCTGGATCTTAATACATCATCTCTTTATACAAAACTACTCCTTTCCCAACTTTCTTGACTGTCAATATCATCATCATTCTCCTCCTCACCTGTACCTA
Organism: Myrmecobius fasciatus; assembly: GCA_023553655.1. Taxonomy (NCBI): domain Eukaryota; kingdom Metazoa; phylum Chordata; class Mammalia; order Dasyuromorphia; family Myrmecobiidae; genus Myrmecobius; species Myrmecobius fasciatus. The sequence goes on from JAJPUD010000555.1 coordinate 648,731, forward strand.
TCCTAAACTCCCTCTTCTCCTTTATTATTTATGTCTAGTCATTCAGCAATTGATTATTCTTTATGTTTGTCTTCTTTTCACACCTTCCTCTTATTCATACAATCATTTCCTAAATTAGAATCTTCATCAAACTGTATTATCACAATAACTTCTCTTCTTTCAATTCATCAACACTGCCACTAATTGGTCTCAAAACGGTCTCATGCCACTCTTTTGTTCTAGGCATCTACATTATTTGCTAGATCATCAACCTTGGAGTCAGAAAGACCTGAATTAAAATATGGCTTCAGACACAAAATAGCTGTGTGATCCTGGGCAAGTCACTTAATCTCTGCTGATTTCCCTTTTCTGTAAAATAAGGATAATAATAGCACCTATCTCCCATGATTGTTGTGAGGATCAAATGAAATAATAATTGTAAAGTTCCTGACACATAGTGATTTATAAATGTTAATTATTATAATTAAATTGTTGTTATTATTATTAAACCTACAATGGCTCCTTATTGCTTAATGTATTAGGTCTGTGTGATTTTCATATGAGCTCTTTATTGCTGTTCCTTAGGGATGGGGGCAGGGAGGAGTCTTGAAGATTTATATAGAATAGATACTGAAAACAATACATTTATATTTAGTGCATTTTGCCTCACATAAAAGAAAAAAAAATTGCCTCACTTAACTTGAGACCCATGAGGAAAACAAGGATAAAAATGGATCTCTTGAAGGACAAGAATACACTCTCCATTTAGTTAGTCCATTAGTCCAGTATGTCTGATAAGATAAAATGACCTTTTAAGCCACAGCAGGAGGAGGAAGGGGATTGATGACCAAAAGAGACTCATCTTCTAGACCCAGCTGTTAAGTTTTGGCAGGGTCTTGCTATTCCTCCAAACTTGGTATGATGATGATATTGTTCTGGTCCACGCTAGAGTCTTGTTTCTCTATTTGAATAATGGTTAAAGGTTTTATAGGGATGGGCCAGTTCTCTAGTAGATTTGCCTTTTTGATTTCCCACATCTGGTGCCTCAGTAGAGAGAACTCAGTTGGGTTTTTCCTCAGTGGGGAAGCCTGAATCAGGCATGGAAGTTCCTAGCATGGAAGATTCTGAAGAATGAAAGGAGTGGCAGGTGGGGCCATGTCTAGAACAGAGAAACTTGCCACATGAATGGACTTGTTTTTTTTTTTTTCTTTTAAAAATATCCCTTTTATGTTATCTTCATTTTGTAGTAGTTCCTTCCTTTTTCCCCAAACCTGAGAACTGTTCCTTTTAATAAAGAATGAAAAAGAAAAAAGAAAAAAAAAGTTAAGCAAAATTAACTAATGCATCAGTCAAGTCTGACTATGTTGTATTACAACTTCATAGTCTCTTTTCTCTGTAAAAAAAGGGAGAAAGATCCATTTTCAAACCCTTTCTTCAAATCTAAGTTTTGTCTAGAGGTTTTTCAAACTACAAACAAGACTACCACCCTTTTAATTCAAATTCATTTGCAATATTATTTTTTGCCATCCATCCATCTATCCATCCATCATCAGTCACTTTTCAAGGATACATAGATATTAAGTATAGGAGATACATCTAAACCTAGTTTTTGGATTAGACCACATTATTTCTCATTATATTTGTAATTAGTCCTATTGCTGAACCATTATTTATCCTGAGGGGTATGTAATTCTGGGTGCTTAAATATCTCCATATTTAAAACATCCTCATAAAGTACCAGAGACGTATTCTAAATCAAGCCTTTTCTGAGGAGACTGAATTCCTAATATTTCATTTTTAGAAGTCAGAATATTATACAGACTGCATGAAATGTGTCAAAATCAGAATAAAAGAACAGTGGAATTTGGATGGTTCCATTAAGAAAGGTAGAAGTCCAAAGAATATCATATCTAGGTGGTGAAAGAGAAAAGGGCTTATAAAATCAAATCTAAAAAACTTGTGCAAAAGTAGAGGATGGTTATGTGCTATATTGGAAGGACTGTTGTGTCTAAAGTTAGAAAAACTTGGTGCCGCTCCTGGCTTTGATACTTACCATGCATGACCATGGTTAAATCAATTAATTTCTCTGAGTTTCAGTTTCTTTATCTGTCAATCAAAGTGTTGGTCTAAAATAGAAAAATTGGGGGGGTGGAGCCAAGATGGTGGAGTGAAAACGTGACTCTCTGCGTCCTCCTCCGATCGTCTCTCAAATCAACAATAAAATAAGCCTCTGAATTGATCTTCAAGTCAACGAATTCAGAAATACTTGGAAACTACTTGCAGATATCTCTGAAGAACTTCATATCAGGTTTGTTTAACTCGGACAGAGGGACTCCGGGCAGGTCGGAAGTGAGGGTGGGACTCAGCTCATTGTGGCAGAAACTCCAAACTCCAAACTCCAAACACCTGGAGTTTATATGAGGCACTCGGGACACTCTGCCCGGATTGGGGGTAGGTGTTCTGGCAGACTTGCCTTGTTTAAGGAATAATTCAGACTTAGTCCTAGCCCCCACTAGCCCAGCACCTTAAATTAATTTGCAAAATTGCCCCAGGGCAAAGAACTTCAGCCACTGTTTTTCCGAGCCTTAAAGAGACATTCATTGTGTCTAAAAAAAATGATGAAGCAAAAGAGAGCTCTCACCATGGACAGCTTCTATTGAGAGAAAGAAGGGCTGACCCCAGATCCTGAGGTTCCTTTAGACAAAACTGCAGAGGAAGTTATTAAGGACCATCACTGGTCCCCTTTTCAAAAGGCCTTTCTGGAAGATTGCATACAGAATCTCAAAAGAGAGCTGGAGGATAAATGGGAAAATAAACTTAAATCAGTACAAGGAGGATATGATGCCCTGCAAAAGAGATATGAAAAAGACACCAATTTATTGAAAAATAAAATTAGTGAAGTGGAAAAAGAGTGCAATGAACAAATTGGCCAGTTACAAAAGGAGCTTAAAAAGGTAACTGAAGAAAACAACACTTTAAAAATAAGAATTGAACAAATGCAAGTGAATGACTCAATAAGACTTCAAGAATCAGTCAAACAAAAACAAAAAAATGAAAAATTAGAAGAAAATATGAAATATCTCCTAGGAAAAACAACTGACTTGGAAAATAGACTTAGGAGAGACAATCTAAGGATTATTGGACTTCCTGAAAATCATGATGAAAAAAAGAATCTAAACACTATCTTCCAGGAAATCCTGAAAGAAAACTGCCCTGAGATTGTAGAATCAGAAGGCAAAATCACCATTAAAAGAATTCACCGATCACCTCCTGAAAGAGAACCCAAAATTAAAACCCCAAGGAATATTGTGGCTAAATTTCAGGACTATCGCACCAAAGAAAAGATTCTGCTAGCAGCTAGAAAGAAACAATTCAAATACCAAGGATCAATAATTAGAATCACACCGGATCTGTCAGCCTCCACATTGAAGGATCGAAGAGCCTGGAACCAGATATTCCGAAAGGAAAAGGAACTTGGATTACAGCCAAGAATAACCTATCCAGCTAGAATGAGCATTATCCTCCAGGGAAGAAGATGGTAATTCAATGATATAGGTGAATTTCACCTATTTCTAATGAAAAGACCGGATCTGAACAAAAAAGTCGACATCCAAACACAGAACTCGAGAAGCATAAAAAGGTAAAAAGGAAAGGACTCTTGAGAACTTTATTTCTACTATGGGGATACTTAAAGTTTGGGGGTATAGTTAACTAGATGTTGCTTTGATAATATGAAAAAGAGAACTAGAGGGGTAAAGGTTGTCATACTGGGGAAAAGAGGGAAAAAGTGGTAAAATAAGATCTAAAAAAAGGAGGTAAAAACAAGGTAAAATATCTTGAAGAGGCAAAGAAAACCTAATATAATTGAGAGAAAGAGGGGAGGGAGATGAGCATTGTGTCAATCTTACTCTCATCAGGTTGGGCTCTAAAAGTGTGTATCAGACACTTGATTTCACTTAGAAACTTGTCTGTTGCTAGAGGGAAATGGGAGGGAAAGGAGGAAAAGAAAGGGATAAACTAATAGAAGGGAAAATAGAAGAATCAGGGAAAGGAGTAAAAAAGGAGGAGGGGATCTAAAGGGTGGTGGATTGTTTGGGTGAGGGGGTTATCAAAAGCAAAGTACTGAGGAGAGGGGAAGGGAGAAAGGGGAAAGGAAAGGGAAAAACATAACTTGGGTAAATAAGATGGCAGGAAATAAAGAATTAGATATTCTAACTCTGAGTGTGAATGGGATGAACTCTCCCATAAAGCGGAAGCAGATAGCAGACTGGATTAAAAACCAGAATCCCACAATATGTTGTCTACAAGAAACACATCTAAAACATAGTGACACATATAGGATGAAGGTAAAAGGCTGGAGCAGAACCTATTATGCTTCAGGTGAACAAAAAAAAGCAGGGGTAGCAATCCTTACTTCAGATCAAGTAAAAGCCAAGATAGATCTAATCAAAAGAGATAAGGAAGGAAACTATATTTTATTAAAGGGTACCATAGATAATGTAGCAATATCAATACTAAATATATATGCACCAAGTGCAATAGCATCCAAATTCCTAGGGGAGAAATTAAGAGAGATGCAAGAAGAAATAGATAGCCAAACTATACTAGTGGGGGATCTCAACCTTGCTCTCTCAGAATTAGATAAATCAAACCACAAAATATACAAGAAAGAAACTAGGAAGATAAACCAATTGTTAGAAAAGTTAGGTATGATAGATCTATGGAGAAAATTGAATTGAGATCTATGGAGAAAATTGAATGTTACTTTTTTCTCAGCATTCCATGGAACGTTTACAAAAATTGACCATGTGTTAGGGCATAAAAACCTCAAAAACAAATGCAGAAAGGCAGAAATAATAAATGCATCCTTTTCGGATCATGATGCAATAAAAATCACATGCAATATAAGGCCAGGAGAAACTAGACCAAAAGTTAATTGGAAATTAAATAATCTAATCCTGAAGAATGAATGGGTGAAAGAGCAAATCATAGACACAATCAATAATTTCATCCAGGAGAATTACAATAATGAGAAAACATACGAGAATTTGTGTGATACGGCCAAAGCGGTTATAAGAGGTAACACTATATCTCTACACGCTTACTTGCATAAAATAGAGAAAGAAAAGATCAACGAATTGGGCTTATTATTTAAAAAAAGTAGAAAAAGAACAAATTAAAAACCCTCAATTAAATACCAGATTGGAAATTCTAAAAATAAAAGGAGAAATTAATAAAATTGAAATTAAGAAAACTATTGAATTAATAAATAAAACTAAGACTTGGTTCTACAAAAAAACCCAACAAAATAGATAAGCCTTTAGTTAATTTGATAAGAAAAAGGAAAGAGGAAAATCAAATTGTTAGTCTCAAGAATAAGGGAAAACTTTCCTCCAATGAAGAGGAATTTTTTTTCCACACAAATAAAATCAGACCTAATCAACTGGAAAAATATTAAGTGCTCATGGGTAGGCAGAGCGAACATAATAAAAATGACAATACTACCCAAACTAATCTACTTATTTAGTGCCATACCAATCAAACTCCCAAGAAATTATTTTACAGATCCAGAAAAAATAGTAGCTAAGTTCATTTGGAAGAACAAAAGGTCAAGGATTTCAAGGGGATTAATGAAAAAAAAGGCAGATGAAGGTGGCCTTGCTGTACCAGATCTAAAATTATATTATAAAGCAGCGGTCATCAAAACCATTTGGTATTGGCTGAGAAATAGAGCAGTCGATCAGTGGCTTAGGATAGGTTATAAGGACAATCTAGGCAATAACTTTAACAATTTAGTCTTTGATAAACCCAAAGACCCCAGCTTCTGGAATAAATACTCAGTATTGGGCAAAAACTGCTGGGAAAATTGGAAACTAGTGTGGAAGAAATTAGGGCTTGACACATACCTAACACAACATACCAAGATAAGATCTAAATAAAGAGTGATATTGTAAGCAAATTAGAGGAACGTAGTATAGTTTACCTCTCAGACCTGTGGAGATGGAATAAATTTATGTCCAAAGAAGATCTGGAACTCCTAATTGAACACCAGATAGATAATTTTGATTATATTAAGCTAAAAAGTTTCTGTACAAATAAAACTAATGCAGACAAGATTAGG
>JAJPUD010000556.1:7072-58340 GCA_023553655.1 Myrmecobius fasciatus
ATAGTATAGTATAGTATAGTATAGTATAGTATAGTATAGTATAGTATTAGTATTGCTATGGTAAACCTCTCTTGCCAAAGTATGTTAGAAGATGGATAAGGCTTTTAAGTTATTCAGAAGTTGAGACTTTTGAAGCTATTTTGGGCATCTTCCCCTCTATTGGCCTTAGAATGTTCAGAGCTGGGCCAGAAAGAACTTTTTTTTTTTGAGTAGAAATCTGTTTCTTCTAAGGTTTTCTGGAAGCTATGGCAAAGAATGCATTATGGTAGAAATGGGTTTTACAATTTAAGATGGTTCCTCTTCTTATAACTGTTCATTTGCAAAAATGACAAGATTTATAAGGTTGTAAATGTTAAAGAAGAATCTTAATGGAAGCTATCTTTAATACAGGCACCAAATGCATTATTTTTTTAAGCTTTATATCCAAAAAGCTTTGCTATTAGATTTGTGCAAATATAACTACCTTTTGAAAATTGAAATGCTTTGTTTGAACAGGTGAGTGGGAAAGCAGTCTTTCAGAATAGAAATTAAAGTTATGTAGACATAGTCTGTGTGAACCACATGAGACAAGTAGTTTGGGAGGAAGATGGTACCGCTGGGGGTCTAGATTTTGTATCTGAGGCCAGTAGCTAAACTACTGAGGAAGTGTTCCAGGAACTTATATCCCAGCCCCTGGACAGAGCTCCATTTGCTTTTCCCATCACTATTGCCATTCTGGTACTGGCAAACAAGGTATCATTTCTAAGCTAGTTCCAAGTATGCACTCCCTCATTCTCCTCTCTCTTGTACATGCACATAAAATGGACAAAACGCATAATTCTGGAAGGCTAGCGAATAATTATTAATGAAATGCAAGCAACATCAAAAGTAGTGAGCTAGGCATGTAACCCTGGACAAATTAATGCAGTTTTTTCATCTGTAAAATGGCAATTAAAATATTTGTTTTATTATGTGGTTATCTTGCCATGATCCTGTAAAGATCATGGCTGTGAAGATCCAATGCAATAACGTCTACGAAGTACTTTGGAAATTGTAAAGAGGTGTTATAAAGAGCCCTTTTTTGGCCATATAAAGGACTGAGTTTATATAAGCCACTGTGAAAAATAAGCTGAGAGGATAAACCTCTCATTTTTATGAGATAAGCTAGAGAGATGCAAGGCATGAATTATGTGACTTCAGACCTTGATGGACTAGTGCCCCATTTTTGCTCTTCCACTATGGTGTCCTGTAATATGCCCAATCATAAGAGGGAGAGGGATTAGAAATTGGGTTATATTCCAGGTATAATAGTTGATTTATGCACAGTTCCTCCACAGAAATAAATAAGGAAGGCCTCCTTCAATATCACCAAGTTCATCTGCAAGTAGTCAGAAAACTATAGCCAATCTTCACTGAAGAGAGACTCAGTATAAATCAACAAGCAAACTATGTGTGAAGAAAGGAAGACAGCAGGAGACCTAAACAATCTTTGAGTGACAAAGTAGGAAAAATAAGCACATAGGTAGAAGAAATACTTTAAAGGAGACATGAAAACAATTTCAACAGCATGGTCTTGCTTCAGGCCATTCAGAACTAGTAGCCATCTGCCAGGCAATTCTCTGGCATGAGATGGTTGTGAACAAAAATTCTTCAAGATGCTAGTTAGTGATATGTTGAGTGAGTGACAGGCTCTATTCCAAGCAGTAAAAAGCAATCCAATTCAATTAAATGTAATTTAAAGGCTAATCACCCTCGATACAAACCTAATATATGCTTATGCAAACACACAAACAATAAAACAAAACATTAACAGCAAAACTAAGTTACTTTCTTCAATAAGTTGACATTCTGCTGGAGAGATGACATACGCAAACAGGAAAAGGCCAATTGATAACTAAAGAGGCATTAACTGAGGGAATCAGGGTGGACTTTGTAAAGCAGGTAGTACCTGAAGTGAGACTAGAAACAAAGATTCTGAGAAGAAAACAGGAGTGCGTGCATTCGAGGCACGGGGAACTTATTACTTTTGGAAAATGAGTCAAGAAGCACTTATGAAGTGTCTACAATTAAGTTTTGGTGATAAAGGCAAAAACAACCACTCCCCTTAAAGAGCTCACAATCTAATGGAGAAAACAGAATGCAAGCAACTGGATGCAATCAATATATACCGTGGGAGATAATTCCAACTGAAAAAGGTTTCTTCTAGAAGGTGACATTTTCGCTCAGACATGGGGAAAGTAAGGGGAGCCAGGAGGGGAGGACAAGGAAAGAGAAAAATTCCAGGCATAGGGACAGATGGTAAGAATGGAAAAGTGGGAGGTAAGAATAAATTGTCTGAAGATAAGTTAAGGCCAGTGTCACAGAATCACAGTAAAAGGAAAGAGCATTTGTATAGTACCTGCTATATGTACAAAGTACCACATGTGCAAAGCATTTTTAATAAATATTTTATCCTTTGATTTTCACCACAATCCTGCAAGGAAGGTGCATCCTCATTATCCCTATTTTTACCGTTGCAGAAACAAAGATTTGTGTAGAATTAATCTATATAAGTTATTAAATTCAACAAAAGGGCAAAAATAAAGTATCTGCCTGTGAAAAGTGGATAAATAAGGAACTAGCACTCAGGAGGGTGTCCAGTGATTCAAAGTTTTCCGAGAGAAAGCAAGTTTCCTATGAGAATAAGATGAAATGTGAAAAGAAATAGTAAATAAAGAGAAATCTATTAAGGACTAAATGGGATTTTTCATGGGACACAATGGAAAAGAATGTAACAGGAATGGAGGAGTGACATGATTGGGCTGGATAGGGATGAGAGTAAGGGAAGAGGCTCTAGAAGGGGGATTTCACACTAGGAGATGACTGAATTTGCTAACTTACTATATGGTTAGAGTCTCTACTTTCCTATGATGGGAGGGTGGGATTGGTGTGGTATTCCTTCTCTAAATACTGAGGATTTGGGCAATGGTAGTAGTTGCAGAGAATGCAGGCCAAAGGTCTGGGCACCAGGGACTATATTGAAATCATGTAGGGGAGTGTGTGTGTGTAGAGTGTGTATGTGTGTGTGTATGTGTGTGTATGGATGGAGATGAAGGTGTGTGTATATATATATATATATATACACATATATATATATATATGGATGGAGATGAAGACCACCACTCTTACATCCCATGCTACCAAGTCTGGTAACTGGGACTGTAGTCAATGTAGGGTTAAACCTTAGTCTTAAATGCCTAAGCATCTCCGTCCTGTCTCACTGGTGCAATGGCAAAAGTCTCTCAGTCATCCTTCATCCACAACTAAACATCTGGATAGTATTGTCCAAAATATTTTGGAGATAAACCCTGTTTCCCAGAGCTAAGGCCCAGCAAGCAGACTGTGCCCTGAGCTTAGCTTAACAACACTTTCTTGTACTCTGGATGATCTTACCCTCTGCCAAAATTTTTCCTTTGACCAGCACCAGGTGTTCACTCAGGGAGGTCCCCTTATTTCCCGGATAATTCACCATATCTCAACCTGCTCAGACTCCATTTCTTGTAGCTGCCAAGTGAATCAAACCAGGTATAGCACTTCTGTTTCTGCTCTGCTAACTCTGATTCTGTACCCTACTGTAAATCAATCAGCCTAGAGATTGTCCCCACAGTACCCAGGAGTGTCTTCATTGTCCCCACATGAGCCTGACTGGGAAGGGCTGCTCAAGACCTAAGAATGCTTATGTCATGGTTCAGCTCACTTCTATGTATATAAAGCAATGCCTTTGCCCCAGCATGGTAAGCCCTCCTCAGAACTTCCGCTTGCAACTGTTTTCCTCACTTTGAAATTAAACTTCTGTTTGATTTCTGACTCTCCTGTCTCCAGCTTGCTGTTTGGCTCTGGCCATCCACAGGTCAGAGGCTGATTCTGGTTCAGCTAACAGTATTTAACATCATTTATTAACCTTATCTTAAAAGATAAAGGATAATGACACTAATTTATAGATTGTCTAAAACCGACTGATAAAGGAAATGGTAGTGAGGAGGCATTTTAAAAAATGACAACTTAAAAATACTGTGATTACCAATATTCACTTTTATCTAGCAAACTGGGGCAGTTGGCAACAAGTGCAGACCCATGATGCTGCAAACAAATATACTCAACTTATTATTCATTTTGGGGAAAAAAATGTACGATTACTTTTCACAGATTGGAGTTGAAAATCTATTTAAGAATGGCCTCTAACAAAACCCACTATGCAAGTTTTTTCTAATATTTATTAAGCAGCTACTATGCCAATATGGTATAAAGACAAGGAAAAAGGCTTGGGATTTAAGCAACTCAGTTTCTAGTCCTCCCTCTGATTCTGTATGAATGTATTTTCAATTGGAAAAGTCACTTAACATCTCTGGACCTCAATTTACTCATTTATAAAATGAGAGATTTGGATTAGATGGGTTTCTTTTTTTTCAAATGTTTTGTCAGAGTTCTGGTTTTTTATATTTACTATTTTTTATTTTTCCCAGTTACAGGTAAAACAATTTTATTTTTTTGCTGAGGCAATTGGGATTAAGTGACTTGTCCAGGGTCACACAGCTACGAAGTGTTGGATGTCTTAAGGCCAGATTTGAACTCAGGTCCTCCTGACTTCAGGGCTGGTGCTCTATCCACTGCACCATCATGATGTCCCCACAAATTTTTACACTAAAAAAAAAAAAAAAACTTTTGAATTCCAGATTCTGTCTTTTCCTTCCTACCCTTACTCCCCATTAAGAAGCACATGTGAAGTTATGCAAAACATTTTCATAAAAGGTTGTGAAAGAAAATTGATTCTGGCCGCCTCCCTCCCCCCAAAAAATAACTCTTAAGAAAAAAAAAGGAGCATGCTTCAATCTGTATTCATATACAGTCAGTTCTTTGTGTGTGGATAGTATTTTTCAACATAAGTCCTTCAGAGCAATTGTGGATCAATACATTGCTAAGAATAGCAAAGTCATTCAAAGCTGATCATCCCACAACATTGCTATTAGTTTGTACAATGTACAAATTTTCACAGGTTTTTCTGAAGGTATCCTGCTCAAAATTTCTCATAGAACAATAATATTCCATCATAGTTACATATCACAATTTACTCAGCTACTCCTTAATTGATGAGCAATTTTCAATTCTTTGCACTGAGAAGAGAATTGCCATAAACATTTTTGTATATACAAAGTCCTTTTTTTTTTTTTAATCTCTTTTGGGATGCATACTTAGTAGTGATATTGTTCTGTCAAAGAATATGCATGATTTTACAACCTTTTGGGCATAGTTCATATCTTTTGATCATTTATCAACTGGAGAATGGCTTTTTTAAAAAATAAATTTGCCTCGGTTTCCTATATTTTTGGGAAATAAGGCATCAGAAAAACGTGTTTCAAAATTCTTTTACTAATTACTATTGTTAACATTTTCCCCCATTTATCCTATTCTCTCTCCCTTCACCTTGACCTTCCTCAGAAGTGTTTTTTCTACTCCTCCCCTAACATGCCCTCTATTCTATCATCCTCTCCCTTTCCTATATTCCCCTTCTCCTCCTACTTTCCTGTAGGGTAAGATAGATTTCTATACCTATATTGAGTGTATATGTTATTTCTTCTTTGTGCCAATTCTGATAAAAATAAGATTCACTCACTTCCCTCCACTGTTTTTTTTTTCTTTCACTACAGATAACTTACACTATTCCACTTCTCCATTTCTCCCAGTATATTCCTCTCACCGCTTAATTTTATTTTTTTTAATATATTATTCTTTCATTATTAACTCACATCTATTTCCTGTCTATATATTCCTTTTAACTGCCATAATAATTAGAAACTTATAATGTTACAAGTACCTTCCTCTTATATAAGAATGTAAACAGATAAATTTTAAGTTCCTTATGATATGCCTTTCCTGATTACCTCCCTTATGGTTTTCCTGAGTCCATTATTTGAATTATCAATTTTCTATTCAGCTCTAATCTTTAAAGGCCTCTATTCATTGAATATCCTCCTTTTCCCCAGAAGAATCATACCTAGTTTTGCTGCTTCTTGGTTGTAATTCTATTACTTTCTAGAATATTATATTCTAAGCCCTCTGATCTTTAATACAGAAGCTGCTAAATCTTTTGTTTTCCTGACTGTGTCTCTACTATACTTGAATTGCTTCTTTATCGATGCTTGCAATATTTTCTCCTTGACCTAGAAATTCTGTAATTTGACTATATTCCTGGGAGTTTTTATTTTGGGATCTCTTTCAGAAGGTGATGAGCAAATTCTTTCAATTTCTATTTTACCCTCTGGTTTTAGAATACCAGGACAGTTTCCCTTGATAATTTCTTGAAAGATGATGGCTTTTTTTTTAATCATGATCTTCAGGTAGACCAATAATTTTTAAATTATTTCTCCTGGATCTATTTTTCAGGTCAGTTGTTTTTCCAATGAGCCATTTCACAGTTTTGTATTTTTTTTTCTTTTTCTTTTATGGTTTCTTGAGTTTTCATAAAATCATTAGCTTCCATTTGCTTGATTCTAATATTCAAAGATTAATTTTCCTCAGTGATCTTTTGTACTTCCTTTCCCATTTGGCTAATTTTAGGTTTTAAAGCATTCTTCTCATTAGGTTTTTGTAATTCCTTTTGTACTACTCAAGTTTCTTCTCAATTTTTCCTCTATCTCTCTTCCTTAATTTTCAAAATCCCTTTTGGGTTCTTCCACGGCCTGAGACCAATTCTTATTTTTCTTGGAGACTTTGGATGTAGGAGGTTTGACTTTGTTGTCTTTGTCTGGGTGTGTGTTTTGATCTTCCTTGTCACCATAGTAACTTTCTGTGATCAGAATCTTTTCTGTTGTCTGCTCATTTGCCCAGCCTGTAACTCTCTGTTAAAGTAGATGCCATTTGCAGGATGGGGAGTGCAACTGTCTCAGGTTTCAGAGGTTTTTTCCAGTTGTTTTCAGAGACCCTTCTAGGGATCTGATCATAAGGACTTTCTCAGTACTAGCAAAGAGACCTTCTGTGAGCTGAGGCCTCTGGAAGCTATTGCTGCTATTGTACCCATGCCCATTTCTGTTCTGCTGGTTTCCCAAGGCCCTCTCACCTTAACTGATAAACCTTTCCTGCTGATCTTCCAAGTTGTCTTTGATATTGCTGGGTTGAGCAGGTCTGGAAACCGCTGGTACTGCCACTGACCCAAAGCCTGTTCTGCTGGTGCTGGGGCTGAACTCCCACACTGGTGCATCAGACCTTTTCTGCTCACCTTCTAAGTTGTCTTTGGTTGGAAAATGCTCCAGTCCATCTTTGTGAGTCTGATGATGCTCTAAAATTTGTTTAGAGTCATTATTTAAAGGAATTTGGAGCAGCCAGAAGGACAACTTGGCAAGTCTCCACTTTCCTGTCGGGGGTTCTTAACCTAGGATTTGTGAACTTGCTTTTTTGGGAAATTTTGGCAATTATATATAACTGATACAATTTGTTTCCTTAGATTATATGCCTTTAAAAACATTATTCTGAGAAGGGTCCATAAATTTCACCTCAAAGGACTCCATGATACACACAAAAAGTTTAAGATCCTTTTTTAACAATATATAAGATACAAAAATGTAGAACACAATTTCCAACTTTGCAGAGCTTATCTACCTATCCATTAAAAGACTGAAGAATTAAATTAGTTTCCTTTCTTTCATTTTGATAGCTATCCTGATGCTTGGCTAGAGACCAGGCCCTGGAAGATTTCATCTCTTCAGATTAGAAACTCCTATTTTGAGGCCTAAGGTACAGGAAACTGTTAAGAGCTTCCTGTGTGTCATTCTATAGCAGGCTAGCTGCTTTATTCATGGTTCATTTGATTTGGCCATTATCTTCTTACCAGCTGTTTTGCTGTTTCAGATGTGCACTGTATAGTTCCTCTGCAATAACCTCTTTTAGTTCTGGTATTTATACTCAAATCAATAATACTATAACTACTAGAAAAGGTGTGCTAATTTGCTCTTCTATAATTCCACTCACCACTTATGTAACTTTCCAGATAAAAATACTCATCTCCCTGGCTATCATTCCTTTATATATTTGAAATATTTCCCCCATTAGAATGTAATCTTCTCAAGGAGGGGGACTGTTTCCACTTATGGTTTTGTGCCACTGATGTGTGGATTATAGTAAGTCTTAATAAATTCTTATTAATCAATTAATTCAGAAGACATTAATTATTTTAAATTACTGTGTGCCAACTGTTGGGCCAAATGCTGATGGAAAATATAAAAGTTTAAATAAGACACAGTTTCTGTTTACACAGTATAGTTTCACATTTACTAGGAAAAGTATTCAAAATAATCATGGGATATTTAATACTATATTCTTCTACTTGGGTGCTGAGTACAAAGAAGGTCCAGGGGAGTTTGGTAAAGGATCTTGATGGCCAAGGGAATAGGAAATAGGCATGCTAGTCAGCACTAAGAACCTACAATTAGTAGTCATAGATCTATGGGAAAAGTATGCATTCCATGGGTTATTTTAAAATTAAAATGAGAAAGCAGCAAGGTATGGTGGAAAAAAACGCTAGTTTCAGAATCAAAGGAGCCTAATTTGAATCCCAGCTCTATCCAACTTGTGTGGTCAAGGGTAAATCATAACTATCTGGAATCTCTTTCTTCATCTATAAAAGAAAGAAGTTTGACTAGATGACCTTTACAAGCCTTTCCTATTCTAAATCCATGATCTTTGTTTAGGAAAAAAAAAAATACAACCTAATTTAGCTGATAAGTTATCAGATAGATACTAGTATTTAGAGATGCAGAGGACATGAGACAGAAAATGGAGTTATATTTCTCAACATTATCAGACAATCAAGAAACCATATCAAGGGAGAATCTAAGAATCCCAAAGCATGGAATGTTAGCTACATAGAGATCTCTCTTGTTTTTTACTCTTAAGTATATTCAAGTGTCTAAGGAAAAGAAAAGAGTTCATAATTAATATAAATATACCATTCAGTTATAATTTAACAGGACATTTGTAGTCATTTATTATTTAAATTTGAATATAAATGCATGGTTAAAATCCCTAGATAATGTAACATGTCAAAATTATTATCCCAATGCTAAGTATTTACTCTTGAGCAGAGTAGTAGGTAATTCCCTATGAAGAGATAGAAAAAAGATTTCATTTGAATAAAATATTATTATACAGCAGTGAGGTAACCAATGGGGAAGGTTCATTGTGCTCCAAGCTAAAATAAGGCTGATATGTGCTGCTAGATTATACATGTAGAAGACTATAGACCTGTTTTAAGTTGTGCCATCTACAAAATGCTTGTCTCTACTTCCTTTTCACTGTTCCAAATTTGCTGATTTCTGATCTCGTCACCAAAATGAAACCTCCCTCTCCAAAGTTACCAGTTGCCAAATTTGATGGCTTTTTCTCAATCCTTATCCTCCTAGAGTTCCTTGCATTTGATAATGTTGACTACCTTCTCCCTGGATACTCTTTCTACTCTGGGTTTTTATAATTCTTTTGACTCTTCAGATGGTTCTGTTGGATCTATAGTCCTATGATATTTACTGTGTGTTCCTGAAATTCTGTCCTGGGCCTTCTCTCTTTTGTCTATATTTTCACTCATGATCTTAACAGTCTTATTCCCTTCCCCTATCATCTCAGTTCAATTATCATCTTTGTAGAGATGATTCCCTTACCAGCTTTAGTCTCTCTCCTGAAATCAGTTGCAAATCACCAAAAGCCTGTAGAACATTTTGAAACAGATGTCCCATAGATCTTAAACATATTCAAAACAAAAGCCATTTCTCTCCCTCTCCCCTCAAAACTCTCCTGGTCTTTTGAACTTCTCTCTAACTGGGGAGGATACGACCCTTCTCCCAACCACCTAGGCTTGAAAACTTGGTATAATCCTCAACTCCTCTCTCACTCCATATCAGATGCCGTGCCTTCCAATTTATCTCTTTCTCTCACATGCATCCTCACAAGCCCAGTTTAGGTCCTCCCTCATCACCTCTCCCCTGGAAGTAATTGGTCTCAATGCCTCAAATACCTCTCTACTCATCTTTCATTTGGCTGCCAAAATTCTGTAGTTCTGACCATGTCACTCCTCTGTTCAGTAAATTCTTATGGATTTCTATTAGTTCCAGGATCAAATATAGAACCCACTGACATTTAAAGCCCTTCATAACCTTGGCCCTTCCCTCCCTCCCAATCTTCTCACATTCAGTCTACTTTTCTTCATGATTCAGCCACACTGGTTCATGTAATATTTTTGTCTATCTCCTTTCTCTATAGCTTTGTAGTATGGACATTATCTACTGAAGGGATAAACAGTATGCGCTAAAACTGAGTATTATTACATCATACCTATCCCAGCAAATGTGGGAAAGGAGTTAAACACAACAAAGATTTGAAAAGATGAGCCCAGGTCCATCAGGGATGACAAATGTATTGTTGTTATAAGCATGTCCTCTCCTGCTCCTCCTTTAGGATTAGACTGTTCTAATGGCAGGTCATAATTCTGAGGGCCTCAGGGGTTCAGCTCTAACATGCTGCACCTTTTCCATCCCTCTACACTCTGTTCACTGACTTCCTCCTTACAATCTGCCTCTGTCTTTTCTCCCTTTTAGCCTGGCTTAATGTTGCCGCCTTTTCACAATACTTTGACAAAATGTACCTTGGTTTATTTGATTTCTCACATTCTTGATATTTGTGCTTTTTATTTTATTAAGGAAAACAACAGTAATAGTGATATATACAGTGAACAGAGAACTGGTTTTGAAGTTCTTCCAAAAATAAAAGTAGATTCATGCTCACTGGTATTGACGCCTAATGAAAAATAATAATTAATAACCAGAATAATGTGCAGGCCTATCAGAAGCAAAGTTCATAAAGAATATCTAAGTGGAGAACCAAAATTTTAAAATTTATTCTTTCAAAGTCACAATAATTGACAGTCATTTAATTTCAAGGGAAGTGCAATAAGAAACTCTCCATACAATCAATTGTGAGATCTTCACTGCAACATCCTTTTTCTTTTAACTGTAGTGTCAGGAAAACAAGTTTTTATATATATATGTATGCATATATATGTGCATATATATATATGTATATGTATGTATGTATATATATACACACATATAGATATGTAGATATATTTTCTTTTAATCATATTTTAGAAATCAGTTCTTTCACACTAATTTACAATAAAAATAATTTGCTTTGTAACCTATAAAAGAAAGTTTCAAACAAACAAAAACCCTATTGTCTTCCATATAATGGAAGAAGAATTTGTGATTTTTTGCTTGTGAAATAAGCCTCCATTACGTAGAAAGGAGATCCACTGACTTGTTCCTGGAGAAATATTCAGTAGAACCTCATTATTCCATAGGGATTGATAAGAGAGCAGTGCCACTTTTCAGGTTTAAGAGGTCCAACAATCTGTTCCCTTTTCAAGGATATTCCAAAACGCCTATGGCTGTTCTGCCATTGCGTGGTCCTTGGCAGCTACAACAAGCTCTATGAGAGCTGTAAAGCTTTTTATATTGCTTGTCTGCAGGCCCATCTTTTGCATCTGAAAATGTTCAAAAAAGAAAAAAAAAAGATTTTGTTCTCATTATTTATATTACACAAGGAAAAGAGAGACTCTCATAAATCTGAAAAAATACCCTACCTCTGGATAACAACTCTATCTACCCTCACTACTTTTGAAGCAAACATTTTATTTACTTGATGAGTCAAATACTATTCTAAGTAGTCACACCACCTGATGCTCAAGTGTTTAAGTACAGCCAATCAATGAAGCCAATCACTTAAGCAAATTAAGTCCCTTTTCTACATCTTTTATGCAAGGAGCATTTCCATGGCAAGGGAAACATGGAAACAAAAAAATTTAAAGTGAAAGATTTTTTAAAAGAGCCCTTAAGAAGTACTAAAGTTTTAATTTCTTGGCAACCTGAGAATTTACCGGCAAATAACTAGACATAGTAACCATCACTTAACAAGCTGATGTGTTGAACTGAACTGAATTAAAAGTGGCATAGCAAATGTAACATTTGAGGTGAAAATGTTTTCTTAATCTACACAGATGTATTTTAAAATTAAATTCATAGAGTTCTTATGTATAAAGGCTATCCTTATGTTATATGTGAAACATTTATTTCCTCAGTCAGATGCAGCATAAATATCAAGATGAAAATCTACTCACTTTTAGTTTGGATTTAAAGCTCTGCAGCAATTGGTATGTCATAATTTGCAGGATGCACAAATAGATAAATATACATGCCTATAAATCATATATAAACACTTTTCTTTCTACTTCATATTAACAAGGTGGTCAATACCTATGATAAGAAACTTTTAGAGCAGTATATAGCAAAACCTCAGCTATCTGGAACCTTGAGTTGCTTTGGAATTTTTCCAGGAACCTTAAGTGCTAAAACTTTATATTTTAACTTTGTGAACAGTAATTTGTCAAATACAGAACTCATCTTTCCACTTAAACTTAGCTCTTCTCCTCCTCCTCACTTACCTCTGTCTGTTGAAATTATATCCTTCTAGTTACTCTCAGGTTAGCAACTCTGGAAGTCTTTGACTCTTCATTTTACCTAATCTCTCTTTTCTAATCTATTTCTAGATCTTGTCAATGCTATCACTTTTCCTCTATACTCCCATGACCACTACCCTAATAGCTCTCATAAACTGTACTATAAAGAGACTCCTAAATGATCTACCTGCTTTCCTTCTGTTTCTTCCTTCTCTACATGGATGCACATTTGATATTCCTAAAGCAGAGAATTGACAGTATCACTGCCTCCATCAAGAACCTGCAGTAGCTCCTTTCCTTCTAGGAAGGAATAAGCATTTATAGGGCACCTATATGTACCAATCACTCTATTAAGTGTTTTATGCTATTATTTTACCTGATCTTTATAACTTTGTAAAGTAGGTGCTATTATTGTCCTCATTTTACAGATGAGGAAATCGAAGCAAGCAGAGGTTAAGTGGCTTTCCCAGAGTCAAATAGCTAGTACATGTCAAATTCTCCTGGTCTACACCAGTTCTAAGTCAGCTGCTAGGCGCCGGCTGAGGCAGAATGCCGTGGGTGGCACACTTGTTATTAAATAGGATATGCTATCTTCCACCTTAAATCTTATCCCCAGTCTGTCACCTTCACTTCTGCCCCTGAAATGCCTAGTTCCTTCATCTTTTCTCATTAACCCAGAATCCCACTTCTCTCCATGATCTGTATTTACTTATCTGTGTATGTGCTATTCCCTCAGTAGAATGAAAGGTCCTGTTAATTTTTGTCTTAACACAGTGTCTGGGGCATGCTAAGTACTTAACATTTGCTATAAGTCCTGTCCTCAGTCCTAGTGCTCTTTGCTTCACTGTCAGTTAACTGCACTTCTCTGCTTATAATTACTGAACCACTATCTCTTCTCTCTCCCTTTTCACTGTCTTCTCATTTGTTGGTTACTCCATTGAAAGTTCTAGCCTTCAAAGACATCCAAAGTCCAATGGAATGCTCACTTCCTTCCTTCCACCCCCTCAGCCAGCACTCTGGGGGTAATTCTTAAGCCATCAGGTCTCTGGGTGGCGCTGATTTGCGGCTGGGTGTTCAGTGCTGTGTTTTGACCCTCTTTTAAGGGCCTCTGGCCCAGTGGATCACAATACCTGTTCTCCTAAGGACTCAACATCCAAGGCCAGCTGGAGTCTGATCTTGTTGTCATCACTCATGCCACCATTCGTGCCCACAGGGAGGGGTGTGGCAGTTTTTCTGGCTTGCTTTAGTCTTTTCAGACTCTCCTCCATCTTTTTCACAGAACTAAGAACATCAGATATAGTTTCATAATACCTAAAAAAAAAAAAAAAAAAAAAAAAAAAAAGAATGAGAAACGTACTGGATGATTAGAAAGAAGCCTAAGAAATGTAAGTATGAGATAAACACAACAGTGTGACATGCAGAGCAAGGTCTAGGGGAAAGCACACGTTAGAGCAAATAACTAATCTTCCAATTCAATGTCCACCTTTAGTGGACATTTAATGAGTTAAAGCTGAGAAAGGAAGATGGTTTCAAATGTGTAGAGCTACCTTACAGCCACCCCTTGAAGTCAGAGAATATAAAAATACATTGTAGCATTTGTGTGGACTGTCAATATTAACAACTATTCACTTTTACATAGAGTTTTTAAAGATTTGCAAAATACTTTATTTATAATGATTCTATAGCTAAGTAGTCTAAGTATTATTATCTACATTTCACAGGTGAGAAAATTAAGGCTCTGAAAGATAACAAGAATTTGCTGATTATTGAGAACCAGGTATGATGTTAAGTAGGCTCAAATTATTTCAAGTCTCATTATTTCAAGTTCAGCTCTCCCCACGAGGTCTGACTAAGTCAGATAATGAAGATCCAGATGGAATGAAAAAAGTTAAAGCACAACCCTAAATAACAATATCTGCAATAAAACTTGTTTATTTCAAATCATTCGATCCTAATTACAGGCATTTGCCAACTTGTAAATAGTTTTTTCCAAAAGTGATCTGAAAGGTTATTTGGAACTTAGAATACTATATAAATTTAAGTCTGGTACTCAAGCCAAGACTGATCCCTAAAAATCTTTGATTCTTATAATTAAACAGTAAACCTGAACAAGGATAATCTTTTATTTTATGATGCTTTTAAAAAGTTTATTTTAAAAAAGAAATAGAAGGATACTTGTGTGAACTGTGTTGAAAACTTTCTGGGTCCTTTAAAGAGTATTGGAAACTAATGGTACTGTTTCTTTATTGTGTTTTAACTTCAAAATATTTTCTTGGCAGAAATTCTTAATAAATGCTCCTTGGTCAAGTGATACACATGTGTCACTATTACTATTTGCATGCTTATATGTCAAGATTGGGTCATATTTTGGCAAAGAAAGGAAAAGAAAAGAAGGGTAAAAAGGAAAGAGAAAATGGGACAAGAGAGAAGGAAGAGTGAGAGAGGTTAAAAAAAGGTAAAGGGAGAAAAGAGCAGAGAATAAAGGAAGATGGATGTCAGCTAGTAAATCAATAATTAATGTTAGTCAGTTCTTATGATGTGCTAGGTTACTGTGCTAAGCAGTAGAAATACAAAGAAGGTGATAAACACAATTCCTATGTTCAAGGAACTTACAGTTTTGGAGGGGTTTTTTTGGGAGGGGAGATCTATGTGTGAACCATTAGCATTTTTTAGGGTTTTTAAAAAATAGCTTTGTATTTTTCCAAATACATGCAAAGATAGTTTTCAACATTCACCTTTGCAAATCCTTGTAAGGAACTTACATTTTGATGTAAGAGACATAAGGCAACACATTATACATATAAGATTTGTACAGTGTAAATGGAATCTCAAAGGGAAGGTACTAGCTGCAGAGGAGGTGAAAAAGGCCTTTTGTAGAGGGTGAGATTTGATGTCATGAAGGAAGCCAGGAGGCAGATATCAAAAGAAAGAATCTAAAAGCAGCCAATAAAAACAAGGAGTCAGGAGCCACAGCATGCTGTATAAGGACAAGAACAATGTCACATGATTATGTAAAGGAGGTAAAGTGCAGGAAGGGGTCAAATTGAAGGACTTTGAGAAGATGTACATTCATCTTAAGAAAGAGCCTGCCTTAGGTGAAAATGAATTGTAAGAAGTGGAAAAATGGCAGAGAGTGTAACCTATGCACAATCCAAAAGGAAAGAAAGGGTTTGGAGAGTGCACAGGTAAGAAAATATTGGGAAAATTGTTCTTTATATGAGTCCAGGGAGTTGGTTGCTATTCAAAGCTCTCAAAATGAGAGCTGAAGATCAAGGGTGATGGGGAGAGAGTTTGTGTTATAAATCAAAAGGAACATATTTCTGAAATAACAGATTAAAGGCTCTGACCTTTTCAACTATTTTACCTTTCTATGAATCTGGTTTTCTAATTCATTTCTGGCTTGGGACATTTTTTTTTTTTTGAAACAGAGTATTTCATATATTTCTACCATCATATTACTTACTTGTGAGTACTTTCCGAAAGTGCATCTTCTAACCATTGATGAACTATTGACTGCTTGAGTTTATCCTTGTGCTCACTCTGAAGTAAATAGAATGGTTTCAGTGCACTGTCCACATAGGATGAAGCTTTGGTTGGGGCCTCCTGTAATTGTGTTGACACAGGGATGGAAAGGGGAAAATTGAGGTAGGAAGAAATGTGGAAAAGAATCAGAACTCATTCAAAAATCTTAATGTTAATGCATGCTGCAGTAGACCTTCATTTGGAGAAAAGCATGGAGTTCTAAGGAAAGACATAACTATATAAGAAGCTACTGAATGAACAAAGAAAACAACTGGGCTATTAAGGACATGAAAAAAGGAAGGCAATCATTCTAAGCTCCCTTCTTCCCCAGTCTCCAAATGGTTACTGCAAATGAGAAGAGAAGAGGTAAAATGCAACATTCTGCATGATAAAACTGAAAACTTCAGGAAAGGACTCACAGTGTTTCTTTGTATCTGACATGTAAAATATAAAAAGATGAAATATAGACTTTGGTTATAAATCTCTAGTCAGAGGAGCCAAGAGCCTTTCTGTCATATCTACTTTGTACAGCACAACTATAACAGTGAGATATGAAGGAAACTGTAGAGTCCTTATACCCTTACAAAATTGACCAAATAATGGACTTGCTAAATAAGAAACTGATTTTTATAATTCCAAAGGGATTTAGAATAGTAAGTATGCTTAACATATCCTGGGTATCTGTTAATAGCAAATGAAATGAAAATTAACTATAGGAAAGGTGAAAAGAAATGATAGGAAAAAATACATCTCTCGGATACTCTAGAAGAATAATAAGAATAAGATAGGATGGGGAGAAAACAATAGATCAAGCAGGTATTAACAGTGACAAATGGAACCTTTTTCCAAACAAATGTGAAGGAAAAAGAGAATCTTGTGCAGTTTTCCAATTTTAAAACCTTATAATAATCTGTGAATATTATGATCATTAAATAATTGTGATAGTTTATATTATACAGTTTAGAAAACTCTGCCTCATAACCACCTTATAAAATACGTGATGCAAGTAATAGTATCTCATTATAAATATAGGGAAAGTAAGAACAAGGAAATTTAGTAAGTTGCCTCCTCAGTCGCTGACTATTAAGAAGCACATTTAGAGTGAACTATTTCTTTTGATTTCAAATGGCCTCTAATGGGAATCACACTAGACCAAAATGCCAAGTCAGGGGGAAAAAAGCCAACAATATTCAACAATTTGTGATTTTACACCACTAAGAAAGATTTCCATCCATTGTCCTGTCTCTCTCTTTTTTTTTTTCCTTCAATGCCAAACTCCTGAGAAAAGCATTCAACAAAAATGTCTTTAGTAACTTATAAAGACTTCAACTTACTTCTCAACGTAGTTTTTATCACTACAATTCTACTGAAAATCTATTAATTAAAAAAATTCTTTTGGTTATACATGTATATTCATCTTATACATTATTTTAATAAGTCATTTTGGGAGAGATAAACCAGAACAAAAGGGAAAAATCATAAGAAAGGAAAAAAAAAGAAAATAGCATGTATTGATTCAAACTCCATAGGTTTCTCTCTGGATGCCAATGGCATTTTCCATCCCGTTTATTGGGGTTGCCTTGGATCACTGAATTGCTAAGTCTCCCATAGCTGATCATCACACAATCTTGTTGATGAGTACAATGTTTTCCTAGTCTTGTTTGTGTCACTCAGCATCAGTTCCTGTGTGAAAATATTCTTTTTAGGATCACTGATGACCATATTACTAAACTTGTTTTTTTTCCTCTTCTTAGCCTTCTTAACAACAGATTGCTACTGCTCACTTCCTTGTTGATACCCTCTCCTTCAGCTTGTGGGTCTTGTCTACTAATTACAATCACTCCATTTTAATCTCTTTTGCTGGCTCATCATGCTCCTTCTGCTTTTTAATTGTGGGTGGCCCTCAAGTCTATGTTTGTTTTTTCCTCTCCCATGGCAACCTGATCCTCTACCATGATTTCATTCAGCAATGTTTCACTGATATCATTATCATCAATAATTATATATGTGGATATGACTCTTAAATCTAGATGTCTACCTCTAATCTTTCATCAGAGCTTTAGTTTCACATTTTCAGCTGTCTCGGACAAAATTATCAGCATTTCAAACTCTGCATGATTAAAACTAAACTCATAATTTTATTCACAAACCTATTCCTCACTTCAGCTTTTCTATTTCTATTCATGATAGCAACCATTTATCCTGTCACTTAGAATGAAAACCCTAGATCATCTCTTACTTCTCTCTTTCATCACTTCTACCCCATCAATTGCCACATACTATTGCTTTTACCTCCCTAACAGATTTCTTATACATTTTTTCTTTTCTTGCTTCTACTGCAACAATAACAGTGTGCCTTGGATTCAGATGACCTAGGTCTTATTCTTAAGTCAGCTATTCTTTCTGTGACCCTGGACAAATTCATTTTTTTCTGAGCTGTAGTTTAGTTATCTATGAAAAGATGGATTTGGACATAATTTTAATAAGTATCATCCTAACTAATCATACTGTATCTAGTTTATCCTTTTTTAACTAACCTTTCCTAATGCACACATCTCTGATCATACAGCTCAACTCAGAAACTATCTGTGAGTCCCAACGGTCTACTGAATAAACCTATAGGTTCCAGGCATCTGAGGCCCTTAACAATCTGGTGCCAATTTACGTTCCCCACTCATATACTTTGAAAAAGAAATAGTTTTTGTTTAATAAGACTGACCTTATTGGTTCTTCGATAAAGTCTAGGAATTTCTAGGGCACATTTCAAATAACTGAAGCAGGATTCACTCAAGTCCTGGATGATCTTGTTACTCAGGGAAGGCATGCAAGAGGATAGAGAAATTCGAGAATCTTCAAGGGCTGCTGTTGAAGTATAAAGTCAAGTTAAACCTCTTTACAAGGTAAAATATAAATTTTATTTTGGATATTATATGCCATTTTACAATATCCACAAGAGAGTCTAAATCTCTAAATGAGTTAAAACAAGAACTTTTATTAAAATAATTAAATGGAATATTAAAATAAACTAAATAATGCATAGGATAAGTTAAGGACACATTTCAAAAGCTGAAGAGAAAAATAAACACATTCATTATTAAGTTTTTTTTAAATGTTAATTTATTGGTTAAAGAATAAATTCTTTTTTTACCTGAGATAGAGGAAAAATTCTTGAAACCAATTACTTCAAGTTTGGGTTTGATTATTTCCAAGAGTTCTGGAAGCTGGAATAAACAAAATGATGTATTCTGTTGCTTTTTAGAAATATGTGCATTTTTTGCTCTACAATGATTATATTATTATTATAAACCTATAACTGACATGTCTAATAATCTTGATGCTTTCCTTATAAGTGTATAGCAAATGTAGTAAAAAGTACAATTAGTGATTATTATATAGGCATCTAAAAAGTAGAAACAATATTTTAATACTCTTACTATATAAAAAAGCCTATACATTTTTGACCAAACACAATCTTATTCATTCATATACTACAAAATATCATGTTTTCATGCTGGGAGTTGGGGGGACACAGACCAAAAACAAAACTATACTTCAAAGGAGTTATGGACATGAACATCACATATTCTCTTTAATAATAAAAGAAAAACTGAGTTATATACATGCCAAAAAAAAAAACCCATTAAGATCTAAACAGTTAATAAAGCTTAGTTGAAGACTAATTGTTACCAGCAATTATTTTTAAAGTAATCTCAAAATAAAAATTCACCACATACAGATTATGTTCATACAAGATGTGTCAAGTTACTTTGATAAAGTAAGCATGAAAAAGCAATGTGAGTGTCAATATGTATATTTAAAAACTTCAATTTATATGTTGTCAAAAACAAATAAAAAGAAAGAAGCATGATTTTTGGCACTTCTCAAGAAATGTGAGTAATTCAAGAAGACAGTCTTGTATCTGTCCTTCATAGTTGTGATTTTCATCTAGGCAGGTTAGAGTAAAAAAATCTCTCTAAGCCCCTTCTATCTTTATATTATATGCCCCTTATCATGCCCAGTTTTGCAAAAATTAACAGTGATTATTATAATGCAAACGGATTAATATTAGCATTTTAATTAACATTAGAATGTATGCCTACTTGTTCTTGAAGTTTGTCAAGGTCTGCAACCACATATATAAGCTGCGTATTGGAAATGAAAGCTACAGCCTGAGTTTCAGAAATACCATTTCCTTGGTCCTCACTGGTTCCTTGGATAATGGAGGAAGACTCCTTGTTACTAGTTATGGAGGATTTTTTATTATCCTTGGCACTTTCATTGGAGATAGGTCTGAGTAATAACTGAAAAATAATTTAAAGATTAAAATTCCATTCAGAACAAATATAACTGCCATAAAATGACTTGTTGAAGATGTGAAATTATACTTCGCTTTATGAAGGGATACATAAAGAGTATTCAGTAAGCATCTACCAATAGACTAGTATTTGCTCACCAGGGGTAAGCATTACATGCTAATAGGTAGCTCCTATGACTTTTTTGAAATTATGAATGAAAAAGAACCTTTCAGTAGATGCTTTTCAAGAAACATGAAGCAGCAAAAATGTGACAGTAAATGAATCTTAAAACAATACTTAAATTAAGAGCCTGATATATAGTCTTTAGCAAATAAGTGGCCTATTACAGTTAAAATATATATATATATATATATATGTTAACTTTCCATAATAGAAATCTGCTCTCTTGAACTTTCTGAAGAATACTCTTAAGAAGACAGGCTTAAATCTCATCACAGTATTTAACTTATATTTATCTTTGATCATTGATGATTAACACTTAAGCACTCAGCCCTTACCTCGTTAACAAACATGGAGTACCGGGCTAAAATCTGTAAAGTGAGTTTCCACAGACGGTGTGCTAGCAATGGTAAAAACATCTGATCTGACCAACACTTCATAAGACTGACCCATGCCATATGAGAGGCCAAAAGGCAAAATGAGCTCCCAGCTAGGGGGGAAAAAACATACATTTAAGGGATCCTGGTCACCTTAAGTCAATTATGATCTATAAATTTTTTGTAAGTCTTATGTAACAATCTACTCTTTTCATTCCATGATATTCTAAAACCAATAAGGTGATTTCTGTGAAGAAATAAGTTTATTCTCAAGTTATACGGATAGTTATATAGTTTGCCAGTACTGTTAAGATGACCCCTAAGCTCATAATACATACAATTCTTTCATTAAGAAATGTCTTTTTCATTACAATTCTTTACTGACTAAATGAAACAACCATCATGGAAAAATACATTATATTCAGAAAGCAATTTATTAAATCAAAGTCTTTGTTTGCTGATGATAAAATATTCTTGCTCCTCTTCTTTAAATGTTACCTAGTGAATATTTGGACAAATGCCCAAATCACTCAGAACATTAAGAAATGAATTTTGGGAAGTGGGGAGTATAGAGAATAATAATATAAGAAGTTATGCACCAAATCAATCAAATCAAGATTAAGGACTTTTATTTCTTTTCTGCCATTATTTCTCTTTCTCTTACCTTAATATATTCCATATTCATGCAAGTGGGAATTAAATGCTACCTGACTAGGTGTTCTCTAAGGTTTCTTCCATTTCCAGGTGTATAACTTATGCTAAATAACATCTTATTTCTGGGCTGGGAAACAGCTAGCTACAGAACTCATGTACTTGTTTTTCCTCAGAAGGAAACCCTATAGAAATGTTCAGAGAATAAATAATATGGTGGTTCCTAGGTACAATCAAATCATTCTCGCTGATAAATGATTTCAATACATAGAAATAATGGGCCACAGGGTGGTGCTAAAATATTTTAATGGGTACATGTCAGCTATGGGACATCCAGGAAAGACCTTTTTATCCAGTCAAATCTGAGTGAAGAAAATGTTGATTCTCACTCTAAACCTTATATATCAGTCCCATTTTTGGAATACTAACCAAGGAGACTCATTGTATTAGAAAATAGAGACAAATACAGAAGACTGAATCACATTCATGCTTTGTTGTGATGTTCCAATAATTTTTCTATGAAAAAATGACTATACATCCACTAAGGTACAATATTTTTATGCAGTAAATTCAGAATGCAAATTCTGTTATACTTAAAGATGATGATAATTTTAATATTTCTATATTAGTGAACAGCAATGAAATTGATTCTTCCAGTTTCTCCACTTCCTGGTCAACTTTTTTAAAAAAAGTATTATTTTTTTTTAACTACCTAAATGTGTTAAGTATCTAGTTCTTAAAATGTTATAAGGCTATTAATATCTGGATGATTTGTTTTTCTTAACTAACATTTAACATTCAGTCATATTTCATCAATCACATATTAAAAGCAAGTTACCTGGAGCTTCTTCCAGCCCATCTATAAGTGCTGCTTCTAAGGATCCTGCTATTTCCCTAAATCTGATATAAAGAACAATAATAAAATAGTTATAATATGCAAATAAACATTCATCTTTAAATTATATATAGTATCTATATGGCCATGTAGCTCCATGAAGATGAAAAACAATCTTTATATGGAACTTACATGCCATTTTTGCCATTCAAATTTGCAAGCTTTATTTTTTCAGTTCTCTAAATGTATAGATCTGTAGTGCCACAAAACAGTCCAATTCCTTTTGTCCTCACTGACACTAGAATGTGAGAGCCAAGAAGGCCCACCTATCCAATTTCATCCCAACTTCTTATAGGTGAGGGAACTGAAGCTCAGCAACCTACTCAGGCCACATGATCAATATCAGAGCCAGAAACAGAAACCCGATTTCCTGGTTCCTTACTTAACACTATTCACAATTGATCACATGAAAACTATTGTAGAGAAGGAGGTTATTGGAGGGCTATTCAACACTCTGAGCCAGGTGCTACTTTTGGGAAAGCTACAGAAAGGAGAACTGACCTAACTTGAGGATTAGTATTTAATTTATCTTAGAAAAATATCTCAATAAGTTTAAGACAAATATATCAAAATATCATACTTAATTTCTTAGTTTTAGTTTCTTAGAATTAGTATTTAAAATAAATTTTATTGTGGTCTCTGGGTTATATTACTCATTAATTAT
The DNA here is from genome assembly GCA_023553655.1 of Myrmecobius fasciatus. Taxonomy (NCBI): domain Eukaryota; kingdom Metazoa; phylum Chordata; class Mammalia; order Dasyuromorphia; family Myrmecobiidae; genus Myrmecobius; species Myrmecobius fasciatus. The sequence goes on from JAJPUD010000556.1 coordinate 30,168, forward strand.
AGTGCTGTAGTTGTTAAAATTTATTTTGTACACATTTATGCACATTTTATCTACAGGAATATAAACTCCCTGAAGGTAAGCAATGAACTATTAATTTGAAATCTAAAACCTCAAGAAATTTAATTATTTTGAAAATAGCAGGTGCTCATAATTCTAGTTGAAGAAAAAGGGAAAAAGTTGTCTTACTTTCTCCTAAAATGAAAGCTTAAGGTCCTAGAATTTAATCTGAGTGAAGGCAACAAGAATCATGCAAGTTAGAGCTGGAATGGACTCTGGCAACCATCTAGTCCTGTTCATAATTGAGGGACTCACTATTGAAAAACCTCTGATATACAGTCATCCAGCCTGTGTCAAAAGATATCTTGGGGAAGGGAGCAGAGTTTTTCTCACCTTTCAGGGTAGCCTAACACAATTTTGGATAGCTTTAATTATTAGAAAGTTTTTCCAGATGCCAAACTTAAATCCTGCCTCCAAATACTTGAAGATAACTATCACATTCCCTAACATCTTCTCTTCTTGAGGTTTAACAGTCCTATTTCCTTCAACCAAGACTTAGGACACAGACTCAAGGCCCTTAACCATGTTGTTGGCCTCCCCTGTCTACTCTTTAGCTTTATCAATGTCAGTCTTAAATTGCTCAGAACTGAATACAATAATTTAGATGGGGTATGACCAGTGTAAAAAGGGATCACCACCTTCTTGTTCATGAAAGGATATTTGCTCTTGAACTCTTCCTCCCTGTCTCCATAAATACATACATATGTGTACACACCCACATACCCAGAGACTCTTCTTAACGAAGCCCTATATGGCATTAGCCATTTTGACTATCTTGTCAGATTGCTGGCTCATATTTCCAAGTAGAAAAAAGATATTAAATTTTATTCAAGTAATGACGGGGGGAAAGAGACACTACACAAAGATAGCATATACCCATAGTTTAACTACAATGAAAACCTGGGGGAAGGGGGGAAAATATATATATATGACATGCAGTACTTGGATTAATACATCCATACACAAAAATTACAGCAAAATGGCTTCAATCTAAATTTGAAGTTTACTTTAAATGACCTTGAAGTATATCACAAGGTACAGCTACTATGATCAGAACCATGTTTACAGAACTTTTTGTCACTTTTCATTAATAAGCAATCCAAGATCTAATAAAAATCAATAGCAATGCACCATAATGTCCTACTTGAAATTTATTTTAAATGGATAAACCAATGTATTGAAAAACGTAACAAAAATAAAAATCTTTGTGAACTTTGAATAAATAGTGTTAAAATAGAAAAATCTATGAACTATTTCTAGCTGTACAAGTAATACTTAATTAAGCTAGGAATTTGGGAAAAGCAAAAAGCCTTTTAAAGGAAGTGCTGTTGCTCAACACAATTCAGGATTTCAATAATGTCTCTGAGATCGACCCAGCCTGGAATGTATCCTTGATATTCCAGGATTGAAAAGAACCTAGTAGCCTAAAATAGTTAAGTCTCAGGAAGTTTTTTAGCAGAAGAAAAAAGAAGAAAGAGCTTTGAAGACATCATTTATGAAAGAGTGATCCAGGGTTGGGATTCTGCAGGAAAAGGAAGGGAGAATGAACAATACAGACAAAGAAATGACAAGGAATTCATTTAGTCTGATTAGCTGCTTTGACTACAATAAGAGAATAATTTGCTGTTCCTCTTTTACAACACTGTAATATTATAGAATATTCCTTTAATAAATTTAAAATTTGCCCATGAAATAAAAGGACAATTTGCCCTAAATTCACCTCATACAATTTTCATAAGACACAACTATTTCCAATTCAATACATTAATTTTTAAAACTAATGAATAACTCCTTGACCTTTCACCGAAACACAAATGCACGTTCTGGGCCAACTTAATAGGGAAAGCCATACTTCTGTGTCTGATAAGACACATTTCACCCTAATAAATGTGATTCAATTATTAAGAATAAAATTACATTTGCAATCATGACAGGCAATTTTAATGCAAATTTCCTCAATGCTAACATATTCTTATTTCTGTTATTTTTTTCCTTTTCTACCTGGCAGAGGGACACTAACATAGATAATGAAAATATCAAAGCCCTTTAAAACACCAAAATTCTTATAGTATTTTCACTAAAGTTTTAATTAAACTTTATCATGTGATAAAATTGATTATCAAATTAGATAACATTCTAAGGATATCTTAATTACTATTATTACTATCTAATGGCATTTGTAATTTTTCTAATGGTACACTTATAAATTATAATCTTTTCATCTCAAATTTTCCCCTTCTACTTAATTAGCCAAGACATCACCATCACATTGGTAAAGTGTTACCAGTTTGTAGAAGGAATGATGTAAAAAGAAAGATAGATTCAAAATTAAAAGTAGGGCTTTACAATTCCAATAGACTTGTGATAGAGAGCCATCCACATCCCAGAAAGAGGATTGTTGGGACTGAATATGGATTACAACACAAGTTTGTTTTTTTTTTCCCACCTTTTTTTGTGGCTATTTGCTTGCATTTTGTTTCCTTTTTCCTTTTTTCCCTTTTTGATCTGATTTTTCTCATGCAGCATGATAAATGTGGAAATATGTATAGAAGTGCTGCATATGTTTAACATATACTGGATTACTTGCTGCCTAGGGGAGGAGTTAGGAGAAGGGATGGGGAAAAATTTGGAACATAAGGTTTCTTAAGGGTAAAAATTGAAAACTACCTTTGCATATATTTTGAAGGAAAAAAAAGCTATTATTTTTTTTTAAAAAAAGGTACCTGAAGAATTTCTCCTCTTATTAAATATGAAATGAAAAGTTAAAAAAAAAAAGTAGGGCTTTAAAGTGTTGGGCCAACTAAACAATTAAGACCGTTACATATAATGGCCTTAAATTTAGGAAAAAATGCTAACGATTCCAAATAAGGTTTTTTTGTTTTTGTTTTTTTTTCCCTTTGGAAGAAGAATAGCAATAAGAAAAGGCTTAAGGGTACATTATAGAGGGAACTATTTTCATGAATAAGAGATTAGATTAGATGGCCTCTCAGGTATATTTCACTTCTAAGACTGATTCTAAAGTCAAGTAAAAGCTTCTTTAATACTTCTTTATTCACTATCATGAAAAAGATTTTACCTAATTTTCCTGATTTCAAAGATCCTTAGAATTTGTTTCATAAGCTTAGTTACACTACAAACATCTCATTGACCCATGTACTGTCTTATCTTCTAAGCCTGTTAGAAAAACGGTGGAACAGAATGCGATTTTTAAATGTACCAAAATTAGTTTAGTTTGCATTGAAATAGTAAAATATAGTATCAAATCAAATTCAATAAAAATATTAGCTTGAATCTTTTACTGGATTTCTTTTGTTGAGTTGTTTTTCAGTCATGTCTAACTATTCATGACTCCATTTGGGGTTTTCTTGGCAAAGCTACTGGCATGGTTTGCCATTTCCTTCTCTAGTTCTTTTACAGATGAGGAAACTGAAGCAAACAGAAGTGACTTGTCACACAGCTAGAGAGTATATGTGAACTCATCAGAAATAAGTAATCCTGACTCCAAGATTTGCTCTAAACATTGCACCATCTAGCTGCCCCCATTTACTGGATATCACATTAAAAATAAAAACTAAGCATGTAGATGAAATGTGTAGTTTTTAAATGTCTAGTAGCACTCTGTAGCATATTATTTATCTTATTATCCCTGTGAGGTAACAAGGAAGCAATTATGTGAGCATCGCATAGTGAACAGGGCACTGAACTAAGAGTCACAAAGACCAAGGTTCAAACCCTTCCTCAGACATTTACTATGTGACTTTGGGAATGGTAATTAACCTCCTGCTGCATTTGTTTCTCCATTTGTAAAATGAGGGCAGAGGGACAGAAATTAGAATCTATGGTCTCTAATGTCTTGAAGACAAGCTCTAAATCTAAATCTAAACCTTATGATCTTTATTTAGGATAGAGGGAAAACTGAGACAAAGTAGTTCAAAATATTACTTGCTCCTCCTGACATTCCTATTCCTGCTGAAGGCATTTTTAGACAACTAAGTTCACTACCTCAGATTTATCTTCAACATTTCCCTCTTCCTCATTGCCCAAACCAACCAAATGCCAAAGCCTAGTGAAGGACACAGCATCTCTTGCTTTTGACTCAGCCCTTCATCACATCTTCTTGGTTCTATTGCACAAGCTTCCTAATTGGCGGTCCAGCATCTTGTTCTCCTTCAGGTCTGATCAACCTTCCATATAACTATCAAACTAATTTTCCTAAAAAGATCATGGGTCTGAACACATCATTCCTCTGGCTTGAAAAGATTCACTAGATCTGAATGCCCAAGGATAATACAAATTTCTGTTTGGTAGTTAAGTACTCATTAAAATCTGGCTTGAATCTCTATTTCCAGACTGATACCACCTCACTTCTCCTCAGCCCCACAACAATCCAGCTAAACTGATTTGTAAGATGTTTCTCCAATACAAAATTCCATCTCTTGCCTTGCTCCCTTTGCACAGGCTGTGCCTGAAATGATCTCCCTCCTCATTTCTGCCTTATGGAAGCCTTACCTCATTTCAAAGTTTAATTCAAGTACAACCTTCTCCAAAAGGTCTTCCTTTCTTGAATATTTCAAGGTGTATATATGAATAGTCCAGTTCTCTCCTGAAATTACTTTGTATTTATTTTACATATATTTGTACAGCATATATTCTTCCCTTCCAGGAGAAAGCTGCTCCCTGAGGGCAGGTTCTATTTCATTTTTATATTTATTCTTTAGCCCCTAGCAAGTACTTGGTATTCATATACATGCTGTGTCTGCCTACTATAACAAACGTGTTATCTCATGTAATCTAGTATTTTGGCAGTGATGATATTGTTTACAGACTATAAACTTTAACACTGAAAGGAGAAAGGTGATGACCACAAATATAGACAGCTCTGATTAAAGCCTAGATTTTTTATTGACACCTAAATTCTAAATAAATAAGTAAAGAGGGAAATTTTAACTACTGACCTTATTTGAAAATAAATAGGTAAATTCCATTTATTATGGAAACTGTGATAGGCAGGATGTGATCTTAATCTTTTTACACTGGCCTGTGATCCACACTGTCGTTCAAATCTTCTCACAAAATCCATACTTATGGTATACTTCTATAATTAAAAAAAAAGCAATCTTTTAAAATGAGTTTTAATTCCTAACCTACATGCAATTAGTAAAGTATACTCATAAAATCAATAATCCAGATCTGACATGGTTCAATGAAATTTATTCTCCAGGACAGAAGACTTATACTTAAGAAAGCTGTTCATACATGCCATTAGTCACAAATGAAATTGAAGAAGACTAGATTAAGGTGAGTTCATTAAAATTAACAGAAAAGTAGGCTGAAGCACATGGATAATAGTATCATCTACATACAATGGAGAGAACTATATTCTACCCAAAAACAATGCAAGAAACAAGAAGACAATAATTGATCTTCTTTCTATTTTCCACTATTGCAACACTCATACACGCCTTTATTACAATTCACCTTTTGTTGTTGTTTAGTTGCTTTTTGTTTTTAGCTGTTTAACTCTTGCAAAAGATACTGGAGTGATGTGCAATTCCATTCTCTAGCTCATTTTACAATAAGAAAATTGAGGCAAACAGGGTTAAGTGGCTTACCCAGGGTCACACAGCTGGTGTCTGAGGACAGATTTGAATTCAGGAAGATGAAGTCTTCCTACTCTAAGTTGGGGCTCTGTGCACTACAGTGCCACCTAGAGGTCCCTAAAATCTCTCTAGACTTGCATCATCCTCTCAAGTTTTTCCTCTTATATTCTCTCCTACTTGAAGATATGTTCTTCTTGGTTTATAATCAAACTTCCAAGTGCCTATCAAATAAAGTAGTTTTTTATTGTCTAGCACCTCATAGCTTCTGGAATTTATCTTTCTATGTGCAATATTTTCCCACCCCTAGGGTCTATTTACAATACTTGTTAGCCTCAAATGCTCTTCTCCCATCTACTAAAACTCTTCCTATCCTTTATATTGAGTATGAATACCACCTTTTTTTTTTAAACAAATGGTTTCATGACCCTTCCCCTGACAAGCTGTTTTTTTGCACCTCTCTCTCAGGCACTTATCAAGAACAGTAGCATAACGAAGCAGAAAGAACACTGAACTTGGTCCTAGCTCTGATACTTTATCTCCAAACTTCAATTTCTTCATATATAAGGATAATAATAATACTAATAGTACTGCCTACCTCTGAGCTGGGAATTAAATACTTTGTAAATTGTAAAGTAAAATATGATCAATTTTATGACACAATTTTGTATTGCAATTGTGTATATACCATATTGCCTACTAATCTATGAATTTCTTGAAGGCAGATGGTATTGTCATTCTCAGAACTAAGCATAGCACTCAATAAGCAGTAGGTATCTAATAAATATTGGCTGAAATTCAAACCAAGCTCATGGGTGGCTTTCAATATAATTTTTGAGCCACACTATAGTCTGCAGTATCACAATAAAAGCAAATTAAAATTACCTGCTTTTTGCTGCTCTCTTGTGGTCACTGCTCTCATCCAGGTTCTTAGATATAATACATTTTATCATTGTGAAACACATTTTTGCTACCTACTCTGACTAAATGCAGATGGTATATGTGTGTGTTTGTGTATGTCCTTAAATTCCCCTTTAGGGAATCTGTATTATTCAATGAAAAAGCATCCTTCATACTAGCGATGCCAGAATGCCAAAAGGCAAGTAGTTTAGTTATTATCCCAAAAATTTCAGTACTGAAAAGAATGGACAAGGAAGAACAGGGAAGCAGATACTTTGTGTAGAAAAGGAAAAAAAACCTCAGAACTATTTTTAAACAGTTAATTGCCATTCCCAGAAAGCTGTTATTGGTCAGATGGCCAGATTTAGAAATCTGATTCCCTTAGAATTCTCTATTGGAAAAATGCAGTAACAACAGGGTCACGGACAGGGGTAGTTTCCCTCCTATAATAATTGTTAGTTACCACTGCCATGCCAAAGTCAATGCTCTATTGGTTTCAAAGTATCTAGTAATGGCTTAGAAGTCCAGCAGTACAAAAATTTATTCAGAATCTCTGCACTGTGTGCCTGAAGAGGAATAAGGCAGAATGGGGCCAAAATCTTGTGGAAATTGAAGAAGGGACTTATTTGCCCTGCTCTTTGCTTCAAAGAAACCAAAAGATATGCTCATACCACATCATTAAGAAAGGAAGAGATAGATGCCTTAAGACTGGAGAAGGGCAATTTGTAATTTTCAAACAAGAGGAAAGAATGAGTTCTGAAAACTATATGCTAATGAGCTTGACTTCGACAACTGGCAGAATTCTAAAACATTAAAGATTAGCAAAAAGGAGCTGGTGATCACAAAGGGTGACATGGTCAATCAAGAATAAGCCACACCAAACTAATCTCATGTTGTTTTCTGACATTAGTATTAGAAAGTGAGATCAGAACAAAGTTTAATTTTGGCATACCTATATTTTTAGCAAAGCATCTGACAAAATCTCTGGTGCTATTCTTGTAGAAAATATGGAGAACTGGAGGCTATAGTTAGGTGGACTTGAAGCTGTTTAAATGGCTGAACTCAAAGAATTATCAGTAGTGGTTTTGACAGCTTGGGAAATGACTGATAATAGAATGTCCTAGTGACTGGATATTGGCTTTATGTCATTTAACACTTTCAGCAATTACTTGGATAAAAACATTGATACTGTGCTTATCACATAGATGATACAGAGCTAAGAGGAATAGTTAACATTACAAGATACTTAAGATCTAAAATGTAATCAGATATAGATATAGATATAGATAGATAGATATATTTTTTTTGGCTGAGGCAATTGGGGTTAAGTGACTTGCCCAGGGTCACACAGCTAGGAATGTGAAGTATCTGAGGCCAAATTTGAATTCAGATCCTCCTGACTTCAGGGTTGGTGCACTATCCACTGCACCACCTAGCTGCCTATAATCAGATAAAATTTAAAAGGGATAAAGGTAAAGTATTATACCAAACAAGTACCAACAAGTGTTAAACAAAACAAAACTTTAGTAGTGCAAGATGGGGAAAGTATGCCTAGCCAATAATTCATTTAAAAAAAAACGTTGGCTAGCTTTGGCAGACTGCAAGCTCAATGACTCAACTGTGTGAGATAGCAGCCAAAAAGAGTTAGTCTGACATTGGATTGCATTAAGAGAAGCATGGTGTCCAGAAAGGGGAATAATAAAAATCACTGAATTCTATACATCATGTTGGGTATTGTGTGTAATTTTAACTGCCATTTTAAGAAGGACATTGATAAACTAGACAGTGTTCAAGAGAGAGCAACCATGACGGTAAAGAACCTAAATATTCTATTATATGAAGACTGGTTAAATGAACTGAAGGTATTTAATCTCAAGTGGACGAGACTAGGGGGAAGACCTAATAGCTGCTTTTGAGTATTTGAAGAGCTTTCATCTGGAAAAGGGATTAAATTTCTTCTATTTGATACCAAAAGGCAAAATTAGAAGTAGGTTGATGCTACAGTTAGTTTTCACTTTAATGAAAAGAAAAACAAACAACAAAATAAAACGCCCTAACTAACAATTAGAGCTATCCCAAAAGGGAATGGGCAGCTTTTGGATGTGAAATCAAGCAATGTTTTACTGATCATTTGTTGTGGTAGGCAGTTAGGAGATTCAGGAGGTAGAGATTTGGATAGATCTAAATTAAAATCTAGCCTCAGACAGTTATTAGCTGCATGCCCTTGGGCATGTCACTTAACTTCTGTCTGCTTCAACTTCCTCATTTGTAAAATGGGAATACAAATAGTAATAAAAGCATCTTACCTTTCAGGTTAGTTGTAAGGATGAAATAAGATATTTGTAAAGTGCATTGCAAATCTTAAATTCTAGAGAAATTTCAGTTATCATCATCATCATCATCATCCTCATCCTCATCAAGGAAATTTCTTGTTCAAGTATGGATTGTACTAAAAATCCTCTGAAATTCTTTCCAACACAGATAATAAACTTACAGGATATACCTCTTCATTTTTAAGGATACTATTATATTATTAAAATTGTAAAACTAAGCAACTAATTCAGACCTTTTATTATTGTAGTCTTAAAATCTTTTGAGGAATTCCTATGACCAACTTGGATTACTATTACCAAGGCAATATTTTGGTTTCTAAAATAATATACAATTTATCTTACTAATTTAATCTCACAACATTTCACAAAATTCCAAATTTGAAAATCATTTCTAAAAAGTATTGGCTTGGGAGTGGCTAGATGGCACAGTGGATAGAACACCAGCCCTGAAGTCAGGAGGACCTGAGTTCAAGTCTGGTCTCAAACACTTAACATTCCCTAGCTGTGTGACCCTGGGCAAGTCACTTAAACCCAACTACTGCCTCAGCAAAAAGCAAAATAATAATAATAATAAAATAAAAAGTATTGGCTTTTGAAGACCTCAATACATTAAAAGAAATCCACTAAAAATTCAAAATAATTAAGGAAATAATGAATTTCTTTAAAAAAATTTTAAGGAACACACACATATAGTGATTTTTGTTATATTATTTAAACTACAAACAATTAAATTAAAACTGCTTCTACTCCTTTAAAGTATTGGATGTCTAAACCTGGATAAAAACTTGTGCAAATAAACATTTACAGTAGATGTGTAACTGTATGATAGCAAGGATTTTTCTTTCCTTTTCTCTCTTTCTCTTTTTTTTAATGAGCTATAGCACTCAGTAAATGAAATGGAGGACATGATATTTTAAACCAGTGACCTACAAAAAGGAATTGTGAGAAGCACCGAAATATATAAAACTAAAAAAAACAAAATTTACCTCATGGAATGAATCTGGATTCCCAGGATTAAATAATGAAGGTAGTTTCTCTTCTAAACCACGCACTATTTCTGGCCACACAGAATTCACAAGAAAATCATATCCAGGAACAGTATTACCTTTTTCACTGTAAAAGCAAGATTCCTTAGTATATTCCAATTTAGAATATTTCTTCTTCATTCAAAAAACAAATGTTACAATGACGTTTCTACTAATTTTCCTTCACTTTAGAACTCAGTTTACATCTCTCTCTAGTCTCCCTCACAAATAATTTTATCTACTAATCTCAGTTTGGCTCTTCAGTCACACACAGCCTTCTTCACAAATGTGACAGTTTTAAAATCTGTTGCCACGTTCCCCATTACTTTATAACTTTCGGCCTTAAGAGTCACAACTACTTAATCCATATTGTGCTGCAAGCCAGTGACTGACATAGGGCAGGAACTTTTAAAAACTTTTAGAAATGTCACTACCATTCCACACTCAGAAAATTTCATTGTCATTACATTTTCATAGGAAATATACAACCCTACCACAAAAGAAAAATTATGTTTTTGTTCAAACTGCCATTAATTTACAAAACTATAGGTTATAAAGTGAAAAAATTATAGAAATCATCTCATCTAATCTCCTCATTTTACAACTGAAGAAATGGAAGTCCAGAAAGATTAATTAACCCAACCAAGGTCACACAGGTCATAGATAGCATAATTGGAATTCAAATTCCAAATGTGTCTTCAAATCCAGTATTCTGGCCATCACACTCTGGCTATCTGTTAAGTCTTTCCTCTAAATCAACAAGTATGCTGCAGGTTATCCAGCTTCAAAAACTGATGAGCCAGAAAGTACCTCAAACAAAATTTTGACAGATATTGTCCTTAAAGAAATGAGGAAGAACAGATACCAGTTTCTTTTACAGTGTTTCTAATTATCAAGTTCTTTAAATAAATAGCAATACAAGAGTTTTTTTCTGAAATTATATTATCATTTATATAAACAGCATCCATCACAACCTGGCCACTGAATTGCAGTATAATGATTTTTTTTTTTGTTCTAGCTTACTATTTTCTAACCAACAAATGAAAAATTGGACTTATTTTTAGTAAAATTGGAAAATAAATGTTTTACAGCTAAATTGTTTTCCTAAAATAGGGCTTGTTAACATTTTGATAATGGTTTTAAAGTACTGTGCCAAAATCACATTGTTTTTCTTTATGATATTCCAGATTAGTAAAAATTAGTAGCTCTTTCTACAAGTACTAATATGAAGGAGGAAAGAAAATGAGCAGCAATTTCCAAGTATCCAACTCTACATATAGTATTAAATTTTTAATTGCACATAGATGATTCTATTAAAAAATCTGGAAGCTACAGAGAAAAGAAGGACCCTGCTATTCTGGCTTTGGATGTCACAAAAATTAAAACTGAAAAAGGATTAAAATGTATTCAAAGAGTAACAAATGAAACATTAAAAATTATTTAAAAGCTTATAACACCTGTGAGCAGATAGCCAATCAAGTTAATCTACAGTCTTCAGAGAATAAAGCTTAGACCTTACTAGCTTTAGAAGCATTTTCTGTCCACTATTGTTATTACTACTTGTTAATAGTTAATTGCAAATGACAGCACAATAATGTAAATACAATTTTATTTTATAAATGATAATCTAAGTTTAGCTTCTTATTACTTAAATGACATTGGGCAAAAATCACTTAACCTTTACAGATCTCAATTTTCTCTCCTGTAAAATTATGGGGCTGTGTTAGATATTCATTATAGTTCTTTTTAACTCTAAATTACATGACCTTATAAAATATCTTATGGAAGTTCAAACATTCAATATTTAAATTGCTCTTTTTGTGTATAGAAGATAAACGTGAAACAAGACATGTGACACTGTAGTGATGCTAATAAGACTACATTTACATTGTACTTACCAAGTGCCAGGCTGTGCTAAGTGCTAAGAATCCCGGGAGATAAGTGTAATTATTACCCTCAATTGACGGAGGAAACTGAGGCAAAGAGAGATTAAGGAATCTATGCCTAGAGTCACTCACCTAGTTAGTGTTTGAGGCTGGATATGAACTCATATCCAATTCTTGAAGAGGGGGAAAGAAGGAGAACTTGTGGAATAGAAATCATTCATGCATGGAAAAATACATTTAAGAAAACTTAGGAAACACCCTACCCTGCTCTTCCAAAGAGGTGGGAGATCTTCCAGTGTTATACACTACAAAAATCTTTAGACTTTGAGTTAATTATGCTGATTTTTTCCTCTTCCTTTTCTTTTTTTGTATTTAAAATATATTATTTGTTTTGTAGAATAGCTCTCTGGGAGAAGAAGATGAAAGTATTCTAGGGGTAATTAGAATATAGATATATGTATATGTACATATATATATGAAGAAAGCATTAATAAAAACTTATTTTGTCAAAAAATAAAAAGAATACTTAGGAATACAAGAACTGGAAAAAAAAAAGAAATGCAAGCAAAATCCTTGAGGGCAGGGAACTGTCCTTCTTTTTGTTTTTATTTCCAGCATTCAGTACAGTACTTAGAAGACAGCAAGCACTTAATAAATGATGGTTGACTGACAAGAACATTCAAATAAAGGACCTAGTTCAGGTATTGTAACAGATAGGTGAGAATTCTGGAGCACTTTGATAGTCAAATGACCTGACAGATGACACTATCATTATGATACCTCAGATTTCATAAACTGCTTTTGTTAACTAAAATTACAATGAGAAGAGAGCAGAAAACACCACCTAAAACATTCAGTCTTGACTTTTCAAAACTAATCGTGGGGTTATCAAATCTACAGGTTGAAGGGGAATTACCACTAGCTATTTAATGGGTAAAATAATTTTATAAGCTGATTTCTAGCAAATTTTCATCCAAAACTCAGCAGACTGCTGCTGTCATTTATATAAAGTGATTAAAAAAACTGGTCCTAGTTAAAGTCTTATATCAGAAATAACAAGTAACAATTCAAAGGTCAATAAATATTTTCTACCTCAGATTTTTAAATAGCAAAAATCTAAGACCTATGTAAATAGTATGTAGCAGTTTTTAATTTAAATTTAATCTAGATACACTCAAAGAATTAGTAATATTTAAATACAGATTTTAGAATTTAGAAAGAAGCAAAGGAAACAACTTTAATGGTAAGTGACAGAATAGCAAGTGGTTAAGAGTACTTCAAAGATTGAAACCATCTAATCTAAACATGACAATAAAATTTGGGGTAAGCTAAAAAAGTTACAGTACCTTGAGATGGCTCCACCTGTGACTTCTCTAAGAAGGCGGCAATGGTGAGGAACAAACTCCAACAACTTATTATACATAGTCTGAAGGCCTTTTGGATGAGACTGAACAAACTGTTCTACAATCACCTGTCAGCAAAAGTAACAATATAAATAAATGGAGATGCACTGACACAAAAAAATGGTGAAAATCTCAAAAATCTAATTGCCCTCCCAAATCAATGAATAGCACAGTTAGCAAACAATATTTCTTAGAACAGTTATATATAGAACATTATCCTATTAAGTGGCACGACAAAAAAGGCCAGCTTTGACCCTACTGAAACACACGTCACACAGCAGAATCCTAAAGCTGGCAAGTGAGCACTTTTCACTATGCCACTTGATGATTCTGGAAGGAAAACAATGGGCTAGTTACAGATCCAGGAAACCATATTCGTTGGCAAAAAATTCTTTTTCTACTCGGGGAATGTGCTTGTGATTATTTCACCTTGTTTTCTCCACCTCTATTCAGAAAATGTTTATTGGAGCATAGAGGGTGTCAAGGAGATGGAAAAAAGAAATTAAAGGAGCATAGGGAGGGAAAATAACTTGTTTTTTAAAGGTAATATGGTTGAAAACAGTATTAAGTATCTTATGGCTGGTTTAACATCTTTTTTTTTTTTTTTTTTTTGCTGAGGCAATTGGGGTTAAATGACTTGCCCAGGGTCACACAGCTAGGGAATGTTAAGTGTCTGAGACCAGATTTGAACTCAGGTCCTCCTGACTTCAGGGCTGGTGCTCTATCCACTGTGCCACCTAGCTGCCCCTGGTTTAACATCTTACTAAAGATATTTCCAATCTAAAATATTCCCTAATTTCTGTCAATATTTTTTATTGTTAACCAAAAATCTTAAGTCCATGAGTCATGCATTGCAAATGGATTTATTACAAGAGAAAGGCATATGCATATGAGAATTCCATATGCCAAGGAATTGAGAGGTTTTGGAAAAGCCTTGAATATTTAAGTTTATATGGAAAGGGGGAAATCATAGGGAGGAAGAAAGGACTCAACCCCTCCCAAAGGGGAAGAGAAAGGCAAGGGCAAAAGCAGCATTTTTTTTCCCCTGTAAGAACTGCTAGACCATGAAGAGGCTAGACTAGTAAAATGACAATCTTATGAAGATAAAATGGTCTGTTTATATAAAGGATCATAGGTGCAGTCCAACTTGGGATGGAAACAACAAATTATGTCAGTTCAGGACAGGACTTTGTCCTTAACATATTCAGGGCTTGCTGCATAGATTCAGTGTGTCTAGAAAAATGGCGACTCAAAAGGACAAGTTTAGGTCCTCTTAACAATATATAATATCACAGGAATATATTATCAAAAAAATTTTTTTAATTAAAAAAAGAAATATAATATAATATATATCACAATAGAAGGTACCTGAAGGCAAAGGTTGTTTATCACCAATTTTATCATCAATTTTATGAAATAAATACTCTACTTTCAGATCTACAATACAATGAATAACTGGCACAAAATCTAGAGAAGGTTGTAGGACACATTGGGAAGAACTCTGGCTTTGAGTAATCCTGGGTTCCAATTCCCTCTGCCACTCATTACACATGAACTATGTGACCCTGGGTAAATGGCTTCATTTGTCTCATTTTCTGAACTATAAATAAAGTGTTGTCCAGGTAGCATTTAAGGCTTCTTCTAGTTCTAAATCTATGCTTCTAGGAAAAGAGATCCTCCAGAATTAATGATAAAGAAAATGCTTGAAGAAAGCTGGGGGAAATTTTTTACAGTCAATGTTTCTGATAAAAGTCTCATTTCCAAAATATATAGAGACCTGAAACAAATTTATAAGAATATAAGCCATTCCCCAATTAAAAAACGGTCAAAGGACATGAGTAGACAATTTTCAGATGAATTTGAAGTCATTTCTAGTCCTGTGGAAAAAATGCTTTAAAACACTATTGATTAAAGAAATGCAAATTAAGAAAACTCTGAGGTACCACTACACACCTCTCAGATTGGCTAAGATGACAGAAAAAGATAATGATGAGTGTTGGATAGGATGTGGGAAAAAGGGCACACTAATACATTGTTGGTGGAGTTGTGAACTGATCCAAGCATTCTGGAGAGCCATTCAGAATTATGCCCAAAGAGCTATCAAATTGTGCATGTCCTTTGATCCATCAGTATCTCTACTGGGTCTGTATCCCAAAAAAACCTTAAAAAAGGGAAAAGGGCCCACATGTACAACGATGTTTGTGGCTAGGGGACAGAGAAAATATAAATTGTTAGCATGAAAGATTCTGTGAGAAAAGAGCTCTCTTAGTAACTAGAATGCACTAAATAAACAAGCTATTGTTATTTAGTAGCCCTCAGTCCAACCTCTATCACCCTATCACATTCTCAAATGACCACTCAAATTGTGCTGAAGACCTTTGATAAGGGAGAATCTACTGTCAACTGAATTTAAGCATTATGGAGAATTTTGGAGTTTTGAAAGTGATGAAATCTTGATATGAATACTATGGACACATACACAGAAATAATTATTTTAAAAAATATATAAATTCTTAAAATTAAAATTTTAAAGGTTTAATACAGATTCAGTCTAACCAAGATTTTTAGTATTATAAAATAACTGATGTTTATAATGGTAATTTGCAATTGTAAGACAATGAATTATCCCCTGAGTTAAAAAAAAGATTAAATTATATGTATCTCAATCTTAAGTACTTTTATTGCATTTTTAATTAGAAAATCTGTAATAAATGCAGTTAATTGGAATAATATAATAATGCAATTACTATAATGACACAGAAATCTGTCATACATTCAGATAGCCCTTTATAGTTTCACAAACATTATTTCTTTAAGTCTCACAATTCTGTGAGACTTAAAGTAGTTCTCATAATATTGACTTCTCTTATGGAAATACTTGATTAAAAAGAGTACCTTGATTATCCAACTACTCTGTAACTATTAATTTATCGTAGTTTTAGTAGAAAATTACATTTTAGTCAGATTTGTGGTAGAAAGATTATTAATTAGTTAACAAAAATCTGTGAGCAGTGCTGGCTCAAGTTCATAATGACAAGAAACTTCAACCCTCCAGAACCTTTATGAAATAAGTCAATGACAGCTGAATTTTTTGACAAGTTGAGACTTTACCACATGAGCATCTAAACTTTTATTTTAATCATTTCCAAAAAAAATCTCTCTAAAATGTATTAAAATGATGTTAATACTGAACATAGTGTGGCCTTCTTAAGTCGAGAAGATTGAATGGCTTTTCTTTTCTTAGTTATCAATATGAATATCAAATTCAATTGTCTGGAAAGCAATGGTATTCAATGGACCTACTGAAACAGGTTAAGCTACTTGTGCATGCCTTATGCTGTTTCAGAATACCCACTTTTTCGAATTCTTACATTTGTTTTTAATAGTTTTTTGTCTGCTTACCTTGTTATGAACTGTTATTTCTCAAGGTATACTGTTTCTAATCTGCTGTAGCTTGGAAATTATAATTGTTAGGATTGAATGAAAAATATATTTTTGAGTGAGGCTCTGGGGAGTGAATTAAGTGACTGAATCTAAAAGCATGAACTCTGAGATATCATTTTGGTTGAATATCTCTTTTTAACTATTTATTGACCACCTCACACCTCTCAAGATTGGCGAAGATGACAGGAAAAGATTATGGTAAATGTTGGGAGGGGATGTGGGAAAACTGGCACACCTGCATTGTTACTGGAGTTGTGAAATGATGCAACCATTCTGGAGAGCAATCTGGAACTATGCCCAAAGGGCTATCAAACTGTGAATACCCTTTGACCCAGCAGTGTCATTATTAAGTCTGTATCCTAAAGAAATCATAAAAAAGGGAAAAGAACCCAAATGTGCAAAAATATTTATAGCAGCTCTTTTTGTGGTAACAAAGAATTAGAAAAAGGAGAGGATGCCCATCACCTGGGGACTCGCTGAATAAGTTATGGTACATGAAGATAATGGAATATTATTGTTCTATAAAAAAAGCTGATTTTAGAAAGGCCTGGAAAGAGTTGCATGAACTGATGCTGAGCAAAACAAGCAGAACCAGGAATACACTGTACACAATAACAGCAAGAATGTGAGATGATCAACTATGAAAGACTTGATTCTTCTCAGTGGTTTAGAGATCCAAGGCAATAACAATAGATTTGGACAAAAAATGCCAATACCAGAAAAAGAACTACAGAGATTGAATGTAAACCAACACAAGCTATGTTCACTTCTTTTTTTTCTTTTTTAAATTTCCCATGGTTTTTCCCTTTTGCACTGATTTTTCTTTCCACACGTGATTTGTAAACCAATGTGTATTCTAAATAAATTAATTAATTAAAAAAATAATGATAAACTAATACTGCCCCATCCAAAAAAAAAAAAAAAGAAAAAAAAAACTGATTTTTTAGCTATGTTTTGAATGTAAGCTGTTAGAATTTTCCTTTCTCTAGACAGTCATCCCTCAACATTTGCAGGTTTCACAGTCACAGTTTTGATTATTTGAAGGTTTGGCCACTGACAATTAAATGGGAATTTTTGGAGACTGGCAGAACACTGAGAAAAAAATCACAAATGATGTGCATATGAACAGAAAACTAAAAAAAAATAAGTAAATCATAAATGCTTAAGAATTGTATATTGTTAACCTATTTTATTATTTACTACTTTAAGTATACAAGCATAAATTTATTATAAATTGTTAAATGTTATTAAAAGTTTTAGTGTGCTAATGAATTGTGGGATATGGGATATTGGGAACATCTCTTTGTTTCTCTGCCATTCATATTTAGTCACATGAGTTTCTCTCACAGGAATCAATTTAATGTTTTTTTGTGAAAGGATATCAATGAAGCAATTGCTGCAGCTATAACAACTGCTACAAAGATGGCATCATATACAAAATATTAATCTCTCTCAAAACCACAACATTTTTATGAGTGTACTGTTTTTTGTTTTCACCCCTGAGGCAATTGGGGTTAAGTGACTTGCCCAGGGAAGTGTTAAGTGTCTGAGACCAGATTTGAACTCAGGTCCTCCTGACTTCAGGGCTGGTGCTCTACCCACTGCGCCACCGAGCTGCCCCCAGTGTGTTTTTTAAAATGTATTTTGTGTATTAAATAAATATGACCAGAATCATTAAAAATAAAGGTCTGGAGTGGGGCGTAGACTAATTCAAGGCTTTTCACATTTGTGAGGTCTTGCACCCTTATTTCTCGTGAATGTTGAGGGATGAGTGTATTTGTTAATTTTCCAAATAGAAAATCTTATTATACACATACCTCATCGATGTATGGTTTCACTAATACTTGTCCAACTAATGCCTCTGCATCTCGTGTCTTGTCAATTGTTGCATATGTCCTTAAGCAATGACGTATTATGTCAACATTAGAAGTCTGGAGACCTTCCAATAGTAGTCCTTCTAGTGATTGTTGTAACATTGCTGTAATACCAGCTATACGCTATAGGAAAGAGAAAATATAAGCCCCAAATATCTAGATTACAACAATGATTATTTTTACAAAGTTTCTTGCCCCAAAACAAACCATAGTACAGTCAAAGTCAACAATGCTATTCAAATTCAAAAGCAAAAAAAAGAATTTCACACAAATTAGAGGAGTAAAATTTTAAAAAAAGAAAAGAAACCTTATAGTAGCCCTCTTTTTAGTGGCAAGGAACTGGAAACTCAGTGGGTACCCATCAGTTGGAGAATGGCTGAATAAATTATAGTATATGAATGCTATGGAACATTATTGTTCTATAAGAAATGGCCAACAGGAGGATTTCAGAGAGGCCTGAAAAGAATTACATGAACTGATGCTAAGTGAAATGAGCAGAACCAGGAGATTATTGTACACAGCAACAACAAGATTATACAATGACCAATTCTGACGAATGAAGCTCTTTACAACAATGAGGTGCTTCAGGCCAATTCCAATAAACTTGTAATGGAAAGAACCATTGCATCCAAAGAGAGGACTATAGAGACTGAATGTGGACCACAACATAGTATTTTCACCTTTTCTGTTGTTTGCTAGCTTTTTGCGTGTGCAGCATGATAAATGTGGAAATAAGTATAGAAGAATTGCAGATGTTTAACATATACTGGATTACTTGCTGTCTAAAGGAGGGGGTGGGCGGAAGAGAGGGAGAAAAAATTTGGAACACAAGGTTTTGCAAGAGTGAATGTTGAAAGCTACCTTTGCATATACTTTGAAAATAAAAAGTTATTTTTTTTTTAAAAAAAGAAGTCTAATATTTACCAATAAAACACTGAAAAAAAATGAAACTCTTAATAAGACTAAAAAATTCTGTCTAGAACCTTGTAAAAGTAGAGTTGGCTATTTCTTAGATTATATGTAATTGTTACATTAATTTATTCTTCATGTATTTGTACTAACATTATAAAAAATTTTCATATACTCTATTATTTAAATCCTAATAGCCCCTTAGGGTTCAGAAAAACAAGTAAAATCCCCATTTTCCTTAGAAGCTCCAATAGGCTAATAATAGTAACTATTAGAATTTACATAATTCTTTTAACTTTTGCAACAATGAAGATACTGAGGCTGAAAAAAGTTAAGTTTGTCCAGGATCACAAAGACAGTTAATGTTTCAGGCAAGATTTGAACTCAGGTCTTCCTGACTCTATATCTAACACTTTACTTACTAAACTATATAGCTAAATTACTTGCTAAAGGTCAAAAGTCTAGTAAATAGTATGATTACAATAGGATTGAGGTCTTCTAAAGTCAAATGCGGTGCTCTTTTTTTTTTTTTTTTTTTTTACAAACCATAGTCTCTCTAGATACATCGCTAGGAATTATTTTAAAAAACTAAACTAAACACACATTGCTAAAATTAATGTTCTAAAAGTTCTAAACACAAGAAAATCAAAATGATACTTACTGGTCTCACTTTATCCAAAAGAGGCATTCCTTTGCTTTGAACAGCATGAAATTGTAATTGGTTAAACTCTGTGGCAATTCTCTCTAAAATCTGCCCAGTCAAAAGTGGGCTAAAAAACAATTAAAGGAAGACTTTATTACATACAAAATGTAATTAATTCATTGTTTTTTCTCATATCTTTTGGGTTTTTTTCATCTATATTGTTACTTTGGTTAATTCTAAACTTAACTTCTATCAACAAAGACATCTGAAATCACAAAAATGAGAAATGATTGCATATGAGTTTGTAAATATTATTTACAATTTATATTTTAAAATGTGAATGTTAACATTGAAAAACTACTCCTAAGTTCTCTTTTGGACTCTATTTTCTTCTGGACATTTTTTAAATTTTGTAACTATTAAAAATATTATTGTATAATTTACTTTGCATAGTTGCAATCAATGCATATATTACTAGTTTTCTTTTCCCATTTCCAAGTATCTTTTTCTATATTCAACTACTTAAGATGCTAAACTTGAAAATTATTTCTCTTTCTCTGAATTTTTTCCAACTTACTAAAAATCAAATATGTACAGAACATTTTGTTAGTTCCTATGATAAATGCTAAAGGAACAGCCAATACTTTTAATACATTGTCACTTGGATTGAACTATAGAGGAACAGAGACTAAGATTACAAGTAGAATTGTAGACCATAAAGTGAACAACTTTTTTGATTTTTACATGTTTCTGTCATTCTTTTTCTATTTGTCACTTCTGCTTTCTTCCCCAAACATTCTTTTACCATACCACTCATAGCCACTATTTATTTAGTGCTTTAATGTTTGAAAAAATGTATTATTTGTATCATATATTACATGTATCATCTTCTCTGATCCTCACAATAAATCTGTAAGGTAGATTCTATTACTATTTTGTCAGATAGAATTAAAAATTTATTAAGCACCTTTTATGTGTCAGGCACTGAACTATGTGTTGGGGATACAAAAGAGGCAAAAGACAGTCCCTGTTCTCAAAAAGTTTACAATTTAAAAGGGAAGATACTAGAACTAAGATGGATTGGGAAAAGCTTTCAGTAGGAGATGGGATTTTAGTTGGAACTTGAAAAAACCAGAGAAGCCAGAAGGCATAGATGAAAAAAGATAAATGTTATAGACATGGAAGTCAACCAGATGGAGAGCTAAGAGATGGGATGTCTTGTTAATGGAACAACCAGGAGGCTAGTGTCACTGGATCAGATTACATGGCAGGGGGTAAACCTGACTTCAAAGACAAGAAAGATTGGAGAAGTCTAGGTTAAAGGGCTTTGTATGACAATCAGAGCATTTTGTATAGGGTGGCCTGGTCAGACCTATGCTTAGGAAAATCACTTTAGGTGCTGAAAGGAAATTGGATTAGAGAGATTTGTGGCAAGCAGAACCACTAGTAGGTGACTGCACTAATCCAGGTGAGGTGATGAGGACCATCCCATAGCGGTAGCAATGTGTAAGGACAGAAGAGGGGTTGCAAAGATGAAATTGCAAAGACAGGCTCTGCAATAGTTTGCATATGAAGGGTGAAACAGTAAGAAATCCAGGATGTCACCTAGATTTTGAGCCTGGGGGGCTGGGGAAGATGGTGGTATCCTCTAAAGTAACAGAAAAACTATGAGAGGAAAGTGAGGAAACCATTATTGAGTTAATTGGCTTATCCAGATTTACATAGCATCTGAGGCAGGATCCAAACTTAGGTCTTCCTGTTCAAGTCCAACACTGTACTACCAACACAAGTCTTGTCTACATTTAATTCTCCTTCCTCCTGAGAACTATCTATCCAATTATAAGTTTCTTACTTTAATAAAAGTGGCAATAAAACAGCAAAAATTGAAAAACTAAAAATCTGTTTTGTTTGTGCTTAGTTTTAATATTTTTATGAGGACAGAATACAAATCTCAGAAATTCATGAATAAAGATGTTAATGAATAGAAAATGAAGAACCTATAAATTAGAAACAAGTAAAAGGAAATGTGTAGTACAACTTCATCAAAAGCATAACAGAATTAAGCACAATTTAGATGTTAAGACAATTAAAGAATCTCTAATAATAGAGAATTCAATAGCAGCTAAGGCAATTCTTTATGTTTTTTAAAAAAGTTTTAGTCTAATTAAGGTGAAACTAATTTTTCTGCAACTCACTGGTCTTAATCCTGTCCTGAGCCAAGAAAAACAAACCAAATTTCTTTTTTTCACAAGTGATAACTGTTTTACCCTAAGTCTTCTCTTTTCCAGGCTAAGTATTTCAATTGTCTTCATCTGATATTTTATGACATGGTTTTAAACTCCTGTACCACTCTAATCATTGCTTTCTTTCTGATGCTTTCCTTGTAAATGTTCAAGCATCCAAAACTGAGCATAGAATCTCAGATTTGGTCAGGGCACATTAACCTTTTTCATTTAAAGAATCACAGCTGTAGGGTTGGAAGGGCCATTTAGTCTAACTCTGGACTCTATTTCTGTTAAATCAGCCTAAGATTGCATCAGCCTTTCCAGTAATGACATCAAATTGATGACTGAGAGTTACTTAAGTCCTCCTATCATTTTCACATTTTTGCCTAAGCCCTATTTCTGTATTCCTATAATTTTGCAATTGAGTTTTTAAGTCTGAGCATAGTATTTTATATAGTAAGATGAATTTCATTAGATTTGGCTAAACCAAAAACACTCATGGAGTTGGGATGTCATGAGGTTCTGTCTCTGACACGTTGGCTAGGTGACCTTAGCCAAGTCCTTCACTGCATCACTGTCTACACATAACTGAACAAGACACTAAACTGGAGAGAAGTCACGAATGTGCAGTAGGGGAGGAAGGTTCCTCTCCAGGAAAATAATAGATCAAGATAAGAGCACTGAATGTTCTCTGTAATTTCCAACTATATTTCCAGACTTCTTATATTCAACTTTCTCAGACTATCAAGAGGATTCAAGAAAAAATGGGTTAAAATTTAGGTAGAAGAGGAACTAGGTCACTATCATTAGAATAATTACTTTATTTGATATTC
The DNA here is from genome assembly GCA_023553655.1 of Myrmecobius fasciatus. Taxonomy (NCBI): domain Eukaryota; kingdom Metazoa; phylum Chordata; class Mammalia; order Dasyuromorphia; family Myrmecobiidae; genus Myrmecobius; species Myrmecobius fasciatus. Next base: position 53,297 of record JAJPUD010000556.1, read on the forward strand.
TACAAATCCCATCAAAGAAAATTTACTGTATGGTACATTTTCAGTAGATTATTACAAGCAAGATGACAATTTGCCACAAGAACACCATGAGGCCACTCACTCCATCAGCAAGTGTGGTTGCTACTACAACTGCATGCAATAAGCAATTAAGTCCTAAAATAGCAATCACTTAAAAATACAGGATTGTTCCTATATCTCTAGGATAGAGGAGACATAGTAGCTTGACAAAAGCTTTGCTTTTCTAACATCCTGTAGCTTAAAAATGTTTTCTATTCCCAAAACTTCAATTTTTTGAAAATAGGAAATAATGGATGTTTTTTTCACAGGTTTTCATGGCTAGAGAACCCATCATTTGGAGGCTAGACAAGAGGGGATAAATCTCTCTGTACTTAGTTAAAATAATCCTCAGACAACTGACACAATCCAAAAATGAAATCCAACAATCAGAGGGAAAAAGGAGAGGGTCACTGTGAGCCTCTATTACCAAATTTCCAACCAATCATTATGTTCCCTCAACCCTAGCTCTGTAACCAATTATGTTGACCTCAATTCTATGACATCACCCCTTCTGTCCTGGTTCTTTGTTCTGTACTCTCCAAAACCTAGAAAAGGAGAGCTGTCTGGCTGTTCAAGGACTTTGGCATAACAGGCAGTGTGCCTCTGTTAATGAATGTTATCTTGCAATTACAATTCACAAGTATTAATTCATAAGATGATCTATTTTAAAGCTGTCTCCTTATTTTAACAATTCAGTTCTTACTGCTACATCTTTTAAGTAATTTTTTGTTTTGTTTACAGACTAGAAGATTAGGGAGATTTATAGACTTATTAATTCACCATCTCTCAGGTTCACAGAAATGAAATTGAAGTAAAACCCACACTTGTAGGTACCATTCTAAATTAATGAAGATTCTACCATCTTCTCAATTAGGCTCAGAACTGACTCTTCATCACACAAAGCCAATCTCCTGTCAGCTCTCTCTCTCTCTCTTTCGTGTGCATGTGTGTGAGATACATTTATCCCCTTATATGGACTATTGCAATTATCTTCTGTTTGGTCTCCCTGTCTCAAGTCTTTCTGCAACCTATGCAAACTTCTAGTGATCCCAATTTCTCTAAATGTACCCAGCAGGCCAGAGATGCCACTCATCACATTGGCAAAGCTGATTAAAAAAAAGGAAAATGCCAAATGCTTGAGGGGTTACGAGAAAACATACATAAATGCATTGCTGGTGGAGCTGTGAACTTATCCAAATTTTCTAAAAAGCAGTTCAGAACTGTGTAAGACTATTAAACTGTGCATATACTTTGACTCAGCAAAACTGCAACCAGGTCTATACCCTAGAGATCAAAGACAGAGGAAAAGGACCCATATGTACAAAATTATTCATAGTAGCTCTTTAATAATGGCAAAAAAAAACCCTAGAAAGTGAAGTAGTGGCATCAATCATGGAATGGCTGAACTCTTTGTGGTATATGAAAATGATGGGATAATACTGTCCTATAAGAAATGATGGAGTTTCAAAGAAACCTGGGAAGACTTACATGAACTCATACAAAAAAAAATTTGCAGAATAAGAAAACAATTTCTACAACAACATTACAAAGAGAAACAATTTTGAAATAGGAACTCTGACTGAGCAACAAAACAAAACTACAATTTTGTAGGAGGACTCATAATCAAACATGCTACCTATCTCAAAATAGAGGCATGATGGACTCAGAGTACAAATGTAAACTTTTTTTTTTTTTTTAATATAGGCAATGCAAGAATTCTTTTGTTTGACTACACAGTTTTGTAATAGGTTTTGTTTTTCTTGCTTTTTAATGGGCAGGAAAGGGAGAAGTAAGAGGGGAAGAATTTGAAAATTAAAAAAATAAAACTGAATTTTAAAAAATGTACACATTTGGATATTACACCAAAGTCACTAATTTTTAACATCTGCTCTTTAAAAAATGGCCATCCTTAATTTTTTGTTATCTCTCATATTTTCCTTGATTCTTCAAAGATTATTGACTGTACTTCAATGACTGATTCTGTAACATCATTTCAGCATCCTGTGTATAGTTCATTTTAAGATGCAAAAGAACTTCTTTTAAAGTTGTGAGATTCGGTCTTACTATTCTTCACATATCTTGTCCTTCAATTCCCTCTTGCATCTTTTCTGACACAAAATCATTCTTTGACAAACATAGAAACAAACTTTTAAAAAAGAGAATAGCTGTCATAGCTGTCAAACAATTTCCCCCTTTGCTTTAAATGGTAATATTGTTACCTGACCTGCCTCATTTGTCTCCCCCGCTCCCATCCTGAATATACTTAAATTGCCTATTTTGTTTTTTGAAATATTTTCTCAGATCTAAGCTCAATTTGGGCTTTATCTTTCCAGGCAACTGTTCCAGCTCCACTGTAGTCTTCTGTCCTTTTTTTGTGGTTATGTGCTCCTATTTTTTATCTCTTGCACTTAACCTCCTCGAATATGACTTTGAAGTTCTTTCTGTTAACTACATTAATCTTTTTACATCCTTTACCTCAAAATAATACATTAAAATGTTTTGTGAAGGTAAACTAGGAGAGGTGGCACCAGGAGAGGGTTCAGAGTCCCACCTTTAATACACATGGATTTGCATGACCCTGGGCAAATTCACTTAGCCTCTCAGAGTTAGAAAATACATCTCTAATAAGATTAAAAATAGCAGAATAGTTGCTAATCTGCATTGGTAAAAGGTGTTTCCTATTTCAAGGAAGTCACTGGACTGGGCCAAACCCAATAATTTCAGAAATTTAGCAAAATGGGAAAACACAGGATAAAAGAGCCCTCATGGGCTGTCAAATGCACTTGTGAAAAGACCACTAGCACTCATGAAATCATGGATTCTTTGGAGTATGTTGTTATTATTATTATTCCTTGTCAGAATTACTCCCAGTTTTATTGTAATAATTTCATTTTTAAAATTTTCTATCCCTCAAACTAACTTTACTTTTAAAGTCTCTATTACAGAATCACACCTATCTCTTTTCTATTTTCTGAAGGTGTGAGAAAACATATGACTACTTTGGTACAATCTATGAAGAGTTAAAATACTGAAACACCTGAAAACAATCTTTTCCTACAAATCCTTTGACTGACTACCATCATCAAATACTCACTAAGTGAAATAACCATGACCCAAAATTATGTAAGAGAATGTTATAGATAAAACTGAAGGCATTTCAACAGCAAGAGACAGAAAGAGAAATTCCATTCAAAATAACTATCGATAGTATAAAATATTTGGGAATATATCTACCAAGGGAAAGTCAGGATCTATATGAGCAAAACTACAAAACACTCTCCACACAAATAAAGTCAGATCTAAACAATTGGAAAAACATCAAGTGCTCTTGGATAGGTCGAGCGAATATAATAAAGATGGCAATACTACCTAAACTAATCTATCTATTTAGTGCTATACCAATCAAACTCCCAAGAGATTATTTAACTGAACTAGAAAAAATAACAACAAAATTCATCTGGAAAAACAAAAGGTCAAGAATTTCAAGGGAATTAATGAAAAAAAATGCAAATGAGGGTGGCCTAGCTGCACCAGATCTAAAACTGTATTATAAAGCAGTGGTCACCAAAACCATTTGGTACTAGATAAGAAATAGAGTAGTGGATCAGTGGAATAGGTTAGGTTCACAGAACAAAATACTCAATGACAATTGTAATCTAGTGTTCGATAAACCCAAAGACCCCAGTTTTTGGGATAAAAACTCACTATTTGACAAAAACTGCTGGGATAATTGGAAACTAGTCTGGAAGAAATTAGGCATTGACCCACACCTAACACCATATACCAAGATAAGGTCAAAATGATATTATAAACAAATTAGAACAATGTAGGATGGTTTACCTCTCAGACCTGTGGAGGGGGAAGGAATTTGTGACCAAAGAAGAACTAGAGGCCATCATTAATCACAAAATAGATAAGTTTGACTATATCAAGTTGAAAAGTTTTTGTACAAACAAAATGAATGCAGACAAGATTAGAAGGGTAGCAGTAAACTGGGAAAATATTTTTACATCCAAAGGTTCTGATAAAGGCCTCATTTCTAAAATATATCGAGAATTGACTCAAATATATAAGAATTCAAGCCATTCTCCAATTGACAAATGGTCAAAAGATATGAACAGACAATTTTCAGACGAAGAAATTGAAACTATTTCCGGTCACATGAAAAGGTGCTCCAAGTCACTATTCATCAGAGAAATGCAAATTAAGACAACTCTGAGATACCACTACACACCTGTCAGATTGGCTAAAATGACAGGAAATGATAATGATAGCTGTTGGAGGGGATGTGGGAAAACTGGGACACTGATACATTGTTGGTGGAACTGTGAACGGATCCAACCATTCTGGAGAGCAATTTGGAGCTATGCTCAAAGAGTTATCAAACAGTGCATACCCTTTGACCCAGCAGTGTTTCTACTGGGCCTATATCCCAAAGAGATTTTTAAGGAGGGAAAGGGACCCACATGTGCAAAAATGTTTGTGGCAGCCCTTTTTGTAGTGGCAAGAAACTGGAAATTGAAAAGATGCCCATCAATTGGAGAATGGCTGAATAAATTATGGTATATGAATGTTATGGAATACTATTGTTCTGTAAGAAATGACCAACAGGAGGATTTCAGAGAGGATTGGAGAGACTTGCATGAACTGATGCTGAGTGAAATCAGCAGAACCAGGAGAACATTATACACAGCAACAAGACTATACGATGATCAATTTTGATGGACATGGTTCTCTTCAACAATGATGTGATTCAAACCAGTTGTGCTGCGATGAACATAGTCATATACATCCAGAGAGAGGGCTGTGGGAACTGAGAGTGAACCACAACACAGCATTTTAACGCTTTCTGTGAATATTTCCATGCATTCTGTTTTCCTTCTTAGGTTGTTTTTTTTTCTTCTTCTCTTTCTAGATCTGATGTTTCTTGTGCAGTAAGATAACTGTATAGATATGTATACATGTATTGTATTTGTCATATAATTTA
>JAJPUD010000556.1:76522-248403 GCA_023553655.1 Myrmecobius fasciatus
AAAAACACACCCAAGAGAGCAAGAAGAAAGTTTAGAAGGGAAGTATATAAGTAATACTTATATTATTTAAAAGTAAATAAAAAGTTACATAAATTATATTTATATAAATAAATATATATAATTATAAAAATAAAAAGTAAAAAAATTAAAAAAAAATTAAAAAATTTAAAAAAAAATTAAAAAAAAATATTATTATGAGAAAGGGTCTTTAGGCTTTATCAGACTAGCAAAGCAACCATGATACAAAAAAGGTTAAAATCCCAGTTCTAGTGTTATAATCCTCTAGATGGATTTTGGAGTGATAGAACCCACAAATATTTGGAGTTTAACAAATTTCCAGCAGAAGATATCTTGGAAGATTTCAGGAAAGGTATGTCTCAATGGGCAGAGGTGGACATAGTTCAGTGCAGGCACAGCAGGGAAGCCCAGGGTAGAGAGCCCTGAGCAGGGAATATAGCGGAAGGATCTTAGGCAAAATACAGCAGCATTGGTTGGTTCAGGACAGTGGATCAGCAGATTACTTGTGAGACCTCCAATGCAACTACAGAAGGCAAATAAGTGAACTCCAGAGGGAAGTCTGTAGCACCGGCCTCAGCACAGCATGAAGCCCGAGACAAATCTCCCCTAGGCCCTAGAAGCAGACCTCAACCTTTAAAAATAAGAAAAAAAGCAGCAAGAGCTCTGATGATAGATAGCTATTATGGAGACAGGGAAGGACAGAACCCAAATCCTGAGGTCACTAAAGGCAAAACGCCTCCAGATGAAGTCTCAAAGGGGGATATGAATTGCTCTCCAATTCAAAAAGTTCTCTTGGAAGAATTCAAAAAGGATCTTAAAAGAGTCAGAAGAAAACTGGGGAAAGGAATGAGAGTTTTGCACGAAATTTTAGAGAAGAAAACACAAAAACTGACTGAAGAAAATAACTCCTTAAAAAATACATTTAAGTCAAATGGGAAAAAAAAATTAAACTAAAGAGAACAACTCCTTTAAAAATAGAATTGGTGAAATGAGAAAAAAAAATCCAACAAATAAAACAACTCCTTTAAAAGTACAATTGGCTAAGTGTAAAAGGAGGTAAAAAAAAATAACAAAGAAAATAACAGAATTGGATAAATACAAGTAAATGATTCAATGAGACATCAAGAATCAGTCACATAAAATTAAAAATTAAAAAAAAAAGAAGAAGAAAATATAAAATACCTCATTGGAACAACTGACTTGGAAAACAGATCCAGAAGAGACAACTGAAGAATTATTGGACTACTTGATATGAGGTAATGAGGTAATATCAATACTAAATATATATGCACCAATTGGTATAGCATCCAGATAACACTTTAGAGGAGAAGAGAGTTGCAAGAAGAAATAGGTAGTAAAAAGTTTTTATAGACTAATTAAAATATTTTAAAATCAGCAACACACCTAGAGTATTCTAGTCTGACAAATGTATCATGCTCCAAAGATCAACAAGGACTGTATAAATCAAGAGGAGAAATTTCAGAGACAAAGGTTTTACAGCAAAAACATTCTTTTTTTGATTTCCTGAAGATAGTTAAAATATGAGAACTTCTAGGCTATGATTGCTGTGAAAAGTTAGGTATAGGAGATGTGATTAAAATGATATATTTTCAAACACTGAGAATATTATCTAAATGTCACAAACCCAGACTTTTAATATGCATTTTTAAAAGTTCATGTAGGTCCATTTTGTTCTTTATTTTAGTAAGCCACAAGTTAAAAAATTGTGATAAGCTAATTATGATTGACATTACAGTTAAAAAAATTTTATGAATACATTTGGAAAAGATTATCTTATATATTTACCTGCTTGCTTCTAATGAAGATGTCTCCTTAGAATTTTGGGAACTTAATATTTTTTCAATTTTCTCAACTGAGCGAATAACTTGAATAAGTCTTAATACACACATCTGTAAAGAATAAAGCAAAAAAAGAAATAAATCTTTTCATGATGTTTTATCTTTGTGTTACCTTACTGTTTTGACTCCATGGGTATGTTACTTAATTTTTCTTTGGGTCAGTTTTATCTGAAAAAATGGGGTATTATCTGACATACTTACCTTGCAGGGTCATTAAGCATTTTGCAAAACTTAAAACTCTATAAAACTGTTCGCTATTAGCATTATTTCCAGAAACAGTAGTAGCCAGAGGAAGTCTTGGTTTTATTCTAGCCCCACAGCCGTTTAGTTGTATGAGCTTAGGCAAATCATTTAACATCAATTTCTAAGAGTAGACATTTTTTTTCATGTGAAATTGACATCTGGACTAGATTTCTAAAAATTCTCTAATTTTGTTATCTGACCTATTTACTATTTAATGTAAGATTAAACATATGAAGGTTTTTTTAAAGCATGAGAAAAATAATATATAGGGAAAAGATACTTCAAACATATGACAAAGAAGCCAGAGACTGTTGTGTTTAAAAAAACAATAAAGCCAAGATGGGTAAGTTAATGAACAAAATAATACATCAACAACCAGTAAATTTTCTTGTTATTTTTCCTTTTATTATACTCTACTGCTATTCTTCTTAAAAATATTTTTATGTAGCATTTTATATATTTGCACATACCTTTTTTCTTCTGATATCTTCTTGTTTAGACATTCGCTCATCAACTGCCCGAATTCCCTCACTGACAGTTGACTTGAGGCTCTTAAAAAAGAGAGAGTAAGAGAAGTTAAAAACAAATAAATCCATGGTTGAAACAAATGAAGTATAATATTAGCTTTTTGCTTATTCAGTTACATAAGTATGTGCTGAAAGCCTGTTAGCATTGTACCAAGTGCTATGAGAACACAAAGTATAAACTTTATAAAATCAAATTTTATGATAGACTAGGAGAGCAATTTAAATTACAGGAAGGGATGCTACATTATGACAATGTTGTTTTAGGAAAATTAGGACTATAGAGGTGGTAAATGGAATAGACCAGATAGGAAAGGAATTAAAAGATTATCTTGATAATCCTAGTGGAAGGTAATTAAGATCTGAATTAGAGTGAACAAGATGAAAGGAAGACTGTAAAAGACCTTACTAAATATGAAGAAAAAAACAAAAAGTTCACTTATTCAACAAATATTAATCATATAAAACTATAAGCAATGAATGGCAATGGGGAAAAAAGCTAAATAGACATATTATAGTAGAGGAAAGTTAGGATAGGTAAAAAGAAAATAAAATACAAAATTAAATCTTAAAGACTAAGAAAATAAAATGGTGTCAGATTAGATAAAAGAGAAATCATTTAATTTGGGGGTGTGAATCAGTGAAGAATTAGAGGAAGAGATTATATTCAATTTGGGCTTAGAAGGAAAGAGGAAATGCAAAAAAGATTTGATGAATAGGAATTCTAAGTTTATGCATTAACATGAAGAAAAAGGGAGAGGAAAGGCAAGGATGTGTTCAGGAAATAACACATAGAGAATACATGAGAAATCTCATAAATGGTATGAGATAAAGCAAATAAGAGTTAGTTGGAAAAGAATTATGGATGGTTCTGTCAAATCAGCAGACAAAGTAACTTATCTACAAGATAAATTGAAGATAATCAACTGAGGAAAGACAGTAGCATTAAAGGGGATTAGGAAAGACCTCTAGCGGAAGGTTAGATTTTAGCTGGCACTTGAACAAAACCAGGGATACCACAGGACACAGAGAATTCTAGATGTGAGAGATAAGGAAAATAACTGTATCAGAGACCGAATGTTTTGTTCAAGGAACAGCAAAAAGGCCCATGTCACTGGATTACATGACACATAAGGGGAGGGAAAGATGATATAAGAAAACTAGAAAGGTAGGAGAAGGGCATGTTTTAAATTATATTTTATTTTGATGTCAAAAATGATAGAAAACTATTGGAATTTACTGAAAGTGGGGATGAGGGGATGACACAGTCAGATCTGCACTTTAGGAAGAACATTTTGGCAAATGAGTGAATTACAGAGTGAAGTGGATAGAGAAAAACTGAAGAGAAACCAACCACCAGATTACTGCAGTAATCCCAGTATCAAGGGATAACAGCCTGCACCAGAGTAGTAACAGAGTTAGAGGAAAGAAAAAGACATGTGACAGATGTTAATAAAGAAAGTAAAATTGACAGGCCTTGGCAACAGACTGTATAGGGGAAGTGAAAGAGTGTGAGGAATTAAGAATGACACTAAGGTTACAAGCCTGGGTAACTGGGGAAATGGTAGTAAAGAGTTAACAGGAAAAATTAGGAAAAAAGGAAGGCTTGGCAGGGGAGGAGGGAGTAATGAACTCAATTTAAGTTTTGGACAGCTTGAGTTTAAGATGTTTATAGGACATACAGTTTGAAATGCAAGATTGGGAGGTCTGGAGATGGCTTAGGGCTAGATAAAAGTAGATCTGAGAATCAGATCAGATTTTAATTGAATCTGAAGAAGATGAGGTCGCCAAGGAAACCAGCATAGAGGAAGAGAAAAATTGAGCATAGGACAGAACTTTTAGTGATACTCATCATTAGTAGGCATCACCTAATGATAATGATGATGGTGAATATCTGATAAAGGAGATGGAGAAGGAGTAGTCAGACGGGTTGGAGAACAAAATGTAAAGAAGAGAACATCACGGAGATGATGTGACAATTAAGAAATAACTGGAAACCCTGAAGAAAACAATCTCAGCTGATTGAATGGAAAGCCACATTTTTAAAAAGTAAAAAACATATGAGGAAAAGAACAGATAAGGGCAGACCATTTTTTCCCAGCAGCTTAGCTATAAAAGGGAAGAGAAATAAAGAGTAATAGTTTAAGAGGATGGTAGGATGAGGGAGGGTCTTTTTTTATAAGGAATGGAGAAGACTTGGTCACAAAACTATAATTTATAGTCAATATAACATACCATACACTTTCATTAGATCTAAAAAAATTCAAACTACTAACCATATAGATCAAAACTTTGGCCTGGAAATAAAAAAGGTTTTGAGATGTTTGATATTAACACAAACCAATTCAATAGCAATGCAGAAGACAAAATGAAAAAAAAATGATACATTTAAATATTTTTGGAAATAAATTCTTCTTTCAGGATTGGTATTGTTCCAATAATGACATTCTTATGACTGCCAGGAGTTTTAGGATCCTCAAGAGTCTTCAACAAGTCATTCCCCTTTGATATTAAAATTCTTTGGCATATTCTCAGGGGAAGGGAAGAGCTTGGGGTATCAACATGCCCAAACTTTCCATCAGTAGTTTCTATAATCACAAGACTTACAAAAACAAAATTTCACTACTCAGGAAAAAGCTGAAGACTATTAATCTAAAGTAAATCTTACTATACTATATGATGTCCTTATATCTACTCAAGGACATAATTTTTAAAAGTAGATTCCTACAATTTAGTTCAAACAACCTATAACACAAAGGACTCTATAAGATCAAATTAATTCCCAAAACGACCTCAACAAATAAAAGAAGGAGTTAAAATTTTAAAAAGTATAAGGATTGTCCTCTGGTCCTTATTGACTCTGAATGCTCAGTAGCCTATATGGCATAATTAAGTAACAAAATATATAGACAATGTTATATATATATATTCCACCAGTGAAGCAGATAGCAAGAGTTTTTTAGGTTCCTTCACTTTCATTCACAAAATCTGCTGCTTTCATTTTTTATCAAATCAAAATTTTTAAAAATTGTGAAAACATTTCAGAAGTAAGACAAAACCATTTCATTTATGGATGGAACTATACTAATTTACCCAATTATTTTAAAAATAATAAACATTCTATGCTTTCATATGTAGTACATGACATTATTTTATACCTACCATAACCTCTTCTCGTAATTGTCCCAAAGGAACAGAAAGCTGGTTGAGGGCTTTGTCCATGCCAACCTAAATGGGAAATTTTGTTAACAAACACATTATAATTATGATAATTATGATGAATATCAACAAGAAAAAATACTAAACATATATTCACTTATTTTGAAATTTATATTCAATCTTCAATTCATCTTCTTTTATATCATATAAAAATCTAGTACTATATGTTGCACTAAGCAATCAAACTAACAGAAATAATTTTCCAACTACTGTCACTGAACATGTCTTCCAACATAAACTATAAGGCAATATAATAAAAATTGTTTTGTATGAACTTCAAAAATCAGAGAGAATGTGTGTGTGTGAGAGAGAGAGAAAAAGAGAGGAAGAGACAGAAAGAGAAAAATAGCATACAAAGAGGTGAAGAAGTGAAAATTGGGGTAGGGAAGGAGAACAGGGACAGAGAAAGGAGGGAATGAAACTAATTTGAAAAAACAAATGGAAGAAATGTACTTTTATTATTTACTTATGATAATCAATAACCAAAATATATTTTTATATACCAGGGCCTGTGTAAGCTCTGGGGAGACAAAAAAAAAAAAAAAAAAAAAGGACTAGAAATAGAGTACAATAGAACAATCACTTGAAGAATTCAGCTCAACCTATTGGTATTTTAAGTTGTAAGTTTCCAAAAGCAAAGAGAATAATCACTAATTTAAACTATCTCTAGAATTCAAAAAGAGCTAAGCTAGTTTGCTTTTGCATTATCAGTAAAGAGTTTACAAAGCAAATTAAAATTCTAAAAAAGGAGAACTACTCAAATATTATATCCTCATGCATTTAGACCTTTCATTTACATAGGGCTAATTATATAAATTATTTAGAGTAAATCTCCTAAGGATATTTAAGGGTAAATATTCCCTTAGCATCATTCAATTTAGCATTTATATTAGCAAATAAACTAAAACATGGCAAATTTATTTTAAAATAATCTATACTTTCATTTTTTATTATCTTAGGCTGGTCCCCAATTTGACTGAGTGATTGAAGTTTTTACTTTTATTAAATGGAAAATTTTCCCCAAATAGTCATAAACATCATATTATTGCCATTTAATAGAGTTCTAACTTCTATTTAGAGCTAATTGAAAAAGACAGAACAATATAGGAACTCAGTTAAAGAAAAATAATTTTTAAAAAAAGAAATTAAAATGTTTAACAAACTTCAGCTTCTCTGTTAACCAGGTACTTCAAACTTCTAAAATCAATCAAGGGTAAAAGAATGGAAAATTTCAAATGTAATATCACTCAGATAAAAATATTAGAAACTATATAGATATCCAACTGAAGACTTACTAAGTTTGTTGAAAGATTGACAAAGTCTGCATAATCCTTATTAATGAGTTCTACCATAGCTGTTTTAAGAAGTTTGTAATAAAGTTCCAGATCATCTCTAAGCTCTTCCAATTGAACCCGTTTCCTACAGTCAGAAACAAAATGATCAACATCGAAGTCATCCTGAAAAACAAAAAAAAACAACAGGATACAATATTTTTTAAAATGTCCAACATTCAAAGAAAGAAAATATTAAGATAAACAACATAGAATAAAACACCTATGTCTGGGAAGTTATACAGCTCTAAAGGAAAATCAGTTAACAGAACCCTCAGCAACATTTACTTTCTGCAAATGTCAAGATGAAGCTGTGTTAAACAAGAGCATTCTTATTGTTACTTAAATTCTATAAGTGCCTTTATTATTCAAACAAATGTGCCTGAACATCAGAAAGAACTGCACTGTGTTCTCTGGGACCAACAAGGAAGATATCTAATGCTTCATCACTAAGTAAAAAGAACAATGACTTCAGAAATCAGAAGGAATAGTTTCTACTCTCAGCTCTAGCATTAGTCAATTAGTTACCTTCTCTTTGCTTCAGTTTCCTTATCAGTAAAATAAGGAGGCAGGGCAACATTATCAAATAGAAATAATGAAATACTAATACTTAATACCTGGTGAATATAATTTCAAACTATTTAACTGATTTTTATTTAATACTATGTAGTCTTGACTTAAGTTATTTAGAACATTCACCTGGGATCACTCTGCAACACAAAAACAGTAAAAAAAAAAAAAAATGAGGAAATAAAATGTTTACATATAATAAAAATTCTAAATTAGATGAACAAGCTTCTTTAAAGTAATTTGTAATTTTTTAAGGTAGGGTGCAAAAAACTCAAAAGAGAATGATTTGTATATATGTATAAGAGAAACCAAGTCACTTAGCATAAAAATTCTTGACAGAAAACACAAATAAATAACAATTTGAGCCTAGAATTAAAGAGAAGTAGAAAAGCAGGCTGGATTGCTTTTGGGAAACTACAAAGCTTCTTTAATGAGCTGCAGCAGGTTAAGCAGATCAGGTCTCCATGTTATGTCTACCCTCAATATGAAGAACCCACAATATCAAGGGCCACAATATTACTTAAGGAGTAATGAACTGGCTCAGTTTGGAAACAGAGAAGGCTAAAGCTCCCTGTCAATCAGCAATGAGATTTAGGCCCATGCACTTCAAGCCTATGGAAGATGAGAAGATTCAACCATAATATTAATAATAACAATAATAACCCACTATCCTTACTTCCTAGGCCTTTAAATATATCTTCACATATATAGTTAACATGTGCATGTAAACATAGTAAATATATAAATATACAGCAAAGATATGTATTATTATTGTTAATCATTTCAGTTGTGCCTGACTGTGGCTTCCATTTGAGATTTTCTTGACAAAGATAATGAAGTAATTTGTTATATCCTTCTCCAGCCATTTTTTTTTTTAAATTTTATAGCTGAGGAAATTGAGGCCAAGAGAGTTAAATGACTTGCCAAGGATCACAAAGCTGCTAAGTGTCTCAGGCAGGATTTGAACCCAAGAAGATGACTCCAGGGCCAGCCCTCTATCCACTGTACCACCTAGCCATCTAAAGCACATTAAACATTCAAATATAAAGAAAATAGAAGACTATAAAGTGCATAAAATTAATGCCAGACAAACACTGTAAGTTTGGATAGTTCAGGTAAGTTCAGAGGAGAACTAGGGAAATTAGAAAAACCTTCATAATCAAGAGAGTCTGAGTTAGGCCTTAAAGGACAGACAGGATTCAGAAGAAGGGAAGATCTTCCTGGAACTGTAATATGTTCAGAAGTTGTCACACTAAACTAAAATCTAACGTAACTTTGACCTCTCATAAGCAGTTTTTACCTCCTCCGAAGAAAGGTGCTAATAAAATCAATCAATCAATAAGAATTTATTATAAATATCCACAATTGATAAAATTAAAAATTTTCAAATAATATAAAAAATATATGAAAATCATGTTATACACTTTAGTTTTCTAAGGCACTGTCACAAATACTATTTTATTTTATTTTCAAAACTGTGAAGTTAGTAGTAAAATTGCCCAAGAGGAAACGCACTCATAGTCATTCTTTTTTGTTTGTTTTTCTTTTTTTAATTAAAGTTTTTTATTTTCAAAATATATGCACGGATAATTTTCAACATTCACTCTTGCAAAACTTTGTGTTCCAAATTTTTTTTCTCCCTCCCTTAAATGGCAAGTAATCCAGTATAAGTTAAACATGTGCAATTCAGTTCTATACATATTTCCACAATTATCATGCTGCCCAAGAAAAATTAGATCAAAAAGAAAAAAAAATGAAAAAGAAAACAAAATGCAAGCAAATAGCAACAAAAAGAGTGAAAATGCTATGTTGTGATCCACACTCAAAATTCTTTCTTTCTCTGGGTGCAGATGGCCTCTCTTCATCACAAGACTACTGGAACTGGCCTGAATTATCTCACTGTTGTAAAGAGCCACATCCATCAGAACTGATCATCACATAATCTTCTTTTTTTCATGTACCATGATCTCTTGGTTCTACTCACTTTCTTTAGCATCACAATTCATGCAAGTCTCTCCAGGCCTCTCTGAAATCATCCTGCTGGTCGTTTCTTATAGAACAATAATATTCCATGACATTCATATACCATAATCTATTCAGTCATTCTCCAACTGATGGGCATCCATTCAGTTTCCAGTTATTTACCACTACAAACAAGGCTGCCACAAACATTTTTGCACATATAGGTCCCTTTCCCTCCTTTAAGATCTCTTTAGGATACAGGCCCAGTAGAAACACCGCTGGATCAAAGTATATGCAGCTTGATAGTCCTTTGGGCATAGTTCAAATTGCTCTCCAGAATGATTGGATCACTTCACAACTCCACCAACACCAAAATTAGTGTCCTAATTTTCCCACGTCCCACAACATTTATCATTACCTTTTCCTTTCATCTTAGCCAATCTGAGAGATGTATAGTGGTATCTCAAAGTTGTCTTAATTTGCATTTCTCTGATCAAGGGTAATTTAGAGCACCTTTTCAGATGACCAGAAATGGTGTTAATTACTTCATCTGAAAATTTTCGGTTCATATCCTTTGATTATTTATCCATGGAGAATGGCTTGAATTCTTATAAATTTGAGTCAGTTCAGTATATATCTTAGAAATGAGGTCTTTATCAGAATCCTTGAATGTAAATATTTTCCCCCCAATTTATTGCCTCCATTCTAATCTTGTCTGCATTGGTTTTGTTTGTACAAAAACTTTTAAACTTAATATAATCACAATTATCTATTTTGTATTCAATAATACCAAGTTCTTCTTTGACTACAAATTCCTTCCTTCTCCATAGATATGAGAGGTCAACTATCCTTTGTTCTGATTTGCTTATAATATCACTCTTTATGTCTAAATCATGAACCCATTTTGACTTTATCTTGGTATAGGGTGTTAGGTATGGATCAATGCCTAGTTTCTGTCATGCTAATTTCCAATTTTTTCAGCAGTTTTTGTCAAATAGTGAGTTCTTATCCCAAAAGCTGAGATCTTTGAGTGTGTTAAACACTAGATTACTATAGCCATTGACTATTTTGTTCTGTGAACCTAACCTATTCCACTGATTGACTACATAGTCATCCTTTGTACCCTAAAAATGCCTTCTGAAAGATTGTGAGGACTTTAAGCAGAGGACTAATAGGACTCTAATCTCAAAGATCTAAGGTACTTGAAAGAACTTACAGAAGTTGCTTTTCAGAGCCTGGAAGCCACAGGTTAATAATTAACAAGCAAAAATTAACAATTCTTAATTGGTACCATCATTGCTCTGTTGCCCTCCTCTTCTATCTGGATATTATCTCCTCTTTTAGATTTCAAAACATCATCTCTCCTCAATCTCCTGGTTTTTTCCAATAATTTTATCAATAACCTTAAGAATTTGATTTTTTTAAGAGTCAAATTTATCATCTTTAGGCAGACATGTATATGTGTATATGTCTACGTACTTATGATATATGTACAAATAGATGTCTGTGTTCATGTAGAATATAGGTTCAATCACATATGTTCAATCAGAATTACTCTCCCCCTGAGTTGTAGTCATGTCTCTACTAAGATATCCAGAAGTGCCTTCAAATAAAAAGGTCTCATCTTCTTTAAAACATTCCTATTGTCTAAATTCCCCATTACCATTCATAATATCCTATACTTCCAATTACCCAGACTCAAAATCTTATAGCACTTTGATTCTTCCCTCTCCTTTACTACTTAACATCTCCAAGTTTGCTAATTCTATGTTTATAATATTACTCTCCACACCAACTGCCACAACACAACACAACTTCAGGCTCTCAATCACCTCTCACAATTCTATCAGCATGCTCTCTGGCCTCATTGCCCCTGCTCTCTCCCCCTCTGTGATCCCTATTTCAAACATGCTAAAATAATATTTTTAAGACACTGAGGCTTCCCGCTCAAAAATATGTGTTGGGTTCATATAAAATAAAATATAAACTCCTTTGGCTAGCATTTAAGGTACTTAACAGTCTGATTCCAGGCTTCATTTTCAACATCATTGCAAACCTCTTGTATTCATGGGCCATTATCTTTGGGCCAAATTGGACTGCTAGCTGTTCCCTCATCTCAAGCCTATCTCCCAAGCCTGGAACTAATCTGTACTTATCTCCTTGTTATTTGTTCTACCTGTAGAAATCATTTTCCTTTAAATATCTGCTCTAGTACAACTGCCTTGCATGAGACTGTTCCAGATTCCCACAGCTAAAAATGATCCATCCCTCAAATTTTCCTAGAATATTTTGTCTGGATCTCAGTCTTGTCCCATCACAGCCTACCAAGCAACATCTTATGTGTGTTTCATATGCCTATCATTAGATTACCAGTTCCTTGATGGCAGGCTATGTTGTTTTAATTTAGCTATCCTCAGAAGCTAGCACAGTTTAGAACTTACAGATATCTACTAATTGTTGGTTGAGTTGAATTTGAAGAGTTTTTTTTTAAACAAACAGCATATTCAGACACAGAAACACATATTTTAAAATTTCTTTTAAGTAACTGACAGATAAAATGGTGCACTAGAAAAAGCACTGATGAGAAAATATAAAAAGAATGCTAACTTGGTAAATGTGGAAATATGTATGGAAGAACTGCACATGTTTAACATATATTGGATTACTTGCTGTCTAGAGGAAAGGGGTGGATGAAAAGGGAAGGAGAAAAATTTGGAGTGCAGGATTTTACAAGGGTGAATACTGAAAACTATTTTTGCATGTATTTTGAAAATAAAAAGCTATTATTAAAAAATAATGGAAAGGTTAAAAAAAAGAGTACAGATTTGTGAAACAGAAGCCACCACCCCAAAATCTAGGAGTTGGAATTCCAACTACCCTGAAAGATCCCCCTTTACAATATTAATAAGCATTTATTAAGCACCTACTATGTGCCAAAAAGACATTCCCTGTCTACAAAATGCTCACAAAGTCTAGTAGGGAAGACAACGTTCAAACAATTATATACAAACAAGATTTACACTAGATAAATTGGGAGTAGTCTCAGAGGGAGGACGCTGAGATTAAGGAGGACCAGGAAAGGCTTCTTATAAAAGGTAGGATTTCAACTGAAACTTGAAGGAAAATAAAGACAGAAGAAATAAACTTTACTCCCAAGAAGTTTCTATTCTAAAAGGAAATACAGCAAGCAAATATTATCATAAAAAGAATATAAAGAGATTAAATATTTTAAAAAAACAAAATATTTAAATATAAGATGGTTTGAGACAAAAAGCACTAGCAATTGGAGACATAAAGCCTCAAAGAGAAGGTATTACTTCAGATGTGTCTTAAAGGAAGAGAGAGGATTGTATGACAGAGGTAAGGAACAAGTATATGCCATAAGGGAGAGAAAAAGTAAGAAGTTTAACTCTTAGGAATTTCTTTTTTATATCAAGCATAAAATTACTTCTTCAACTAATATTGCTCCTGGTTCTGCTACCTAGGGCCAACCAGAAGACACCCAATCTCTTTCCCATGTAGCAACCTTTAACAAATATTTGAAAACAGTATCAGTTTCCCTCATAGGAAATGTCTTCTGTTTTCAATTTAATCATTTCAAATTTCTTCAACTGCTTCTCCTATATCAACAGAAACCATACAATATCATGAGTGTCTTCAATTCACCATATAACAAGTATCATATGGATAATCTCCAATTTATCAATATCCTTCCTAAAATAAAGTCTTGCAGAACAGAACCTAATATTCCAAATGTAGTTGACCAGAACAGAGGCTTAAGTTCTAAAAGTCATTTTTTACTTATTGCAATAAGACACTACTTTAGCTTTTTTTTTAAGATGGAACTATTGATAAGATTATGCTGCCTCCAAAAAGATAATTATTTAATATAGTAGCAGAGTACTATAAAAACCAGATTGGAAATGGCAGCATGGTGTAGTGTAAAAAAAGTACTGGATTTAGAGTTAAGAGACCTTACCTTGGGCAGGTCACTCAATTTTTCTTCTGTACAATGAAGGGAGTTGGGAGGCAGAAAGATATGCTAGATTCACTTTCAGTTCTAAACTCAATGTCCTCATAATTAATTCCTTCTATTAACTGCTGTAGAACTTTTTAAACCGTTAAATGATGAATACGTCTCTTCACTTTGAGAGTATGAAATGTATTGATTTTCATTTGTCTACATAAAAAAACTAAAACTAAACTAAAAATGGTATGTTCCTTAAATTGGGCATTCTTCACAAATTAAAAAACTCAAAAGCTTCCAAAACCTATTGCAAAGCTATTGTACTTTTAGTTTAAGAACATAATTTTAAAAGATATGTGTAAAAAATCTTATAAGATAAAGGACTGTTACATTAATAAAGAATCTATACTTCCTGAATTCTATACAATGTTATGATACTATCACTAAAAACCCAAGAAGAGAGAGATACTAATGCATTGTTGGTGGAGTTGTAAAATGATCAAACCTCTCTGGAGAGCACTCTGGAACTATGTCCAAAGGGCTATAAAACTGTGCATATCCTTTGCTCAAGCAGTGTCTCTACTGAGTCTGTAAAGGAGGGAAAGAGACCTACGTGTGCAAAAATGTTTGTAGCAGCTCTTTTTGTGGTGGCAAAGAATTGGAAAAGAAATGGACAACCATCAGTTGGGAAATGGCTGAACAAGTCGTGGTCTATGAAGATAATGGAACATTATTGTTCTATAAAAAATGAACAAGCTCATTATAGAAAGGCCTGGAAAGATTTACATGAATTGATGCTGAGACAGACAAGCAGGACCAGAAATATATTGTACACAGTAACAGCAAGAATGTGCCATGATCAACTATGAAAGGCTTTGTTCTCTGAAATTTAGTGATCCAAAGGAATCCCAATAGACTTTGGACAGAAAATGCCATCTGCAACCAGAAAAAGAACTAAGGAAAGTAAATGTCAATCAATATATGTTATGTTTACTTCTTTTTTTGTTTTTTGTTTTTTTTCTTTCATGGTTTTCCTGTTTGCTCTGATTTTTTCTCTCCCAACATAATTCTTAAAATAATGTGTATTAAAAATAAAGTAGGGGGCAGCTAAGTGGCGCAGCGGATAGAGCACTAGCCCTTTAGTCAGGAAGACCTGAGTTCAAATCTGGTCTCAGACACATAACACATCCTAGCTGTGTGACCCTGGGCAAGTCACTTAATCCCTATTGCCTCAGGAAAAAAATAAATAAATAAACTTTAAAAAAGACATTCATTTTAAAAAAAATTGTTATTCACTCAATTGTGCCTACCATGTTGCAAGGTTTTAGGTACTTATTTCTTATGAGTTTCTCAATTTAGCATGAAAGATAAAACATTATTAGAAGTTCTCACACAGTTTCCTCAGCTATCTGGCAGAATAAGCTTGACATAACACCTTATTCATATAATTGATTTGTTCCTTAATTCTCCTATCTGCTATTTTGCAGGATTACTAATTTACTTTTTATTTGAGAGTTCTAGGAAAATAAGCTATATCACAAGGGCAATTGATAAGATATTTAAAATATATATTTTGCAATCCAATTTCACTTTAAAAGTGAGAATTTCATAAGAATAAAGTAATGTCACACTTTAATTATGAACACCTTATGGGAATATAGCTAGAGAGACCTTAAGACCAATATTAATTTAAACAAGTTTAAGTCTCAGAAAATTACAAATGATGAAAAGGAAATCAAAAGCAAGGAAAATCAAAAAGACTCTTCTTAGGTTGATATTATTTCCTTACCATCAACTGAAATATTTACATATAGCAACATGTCATTTATGTGAGGTTTATATCATGACATTCATTCAAATTCAGGAACATGGTAATATTCCCATATAACACAAAGAGAACTCAAATTAGAACTGGGCTGAATCTTATCTTTAACCCTTATTAGCTGTATAATGTATGACAATGGGCAAGACATTAACTGCAGAGACTCAGTTTCCTCATTTACAAATGAAGATAATACTACAGAGTTATTGTGAGGCTCAACTGAGATAACATACAAAATGCTTTACAAACCACAAAACACAAGATGTAAGTATTGTTAAATGCCATAATTGTAGATGTGAAGTATATATACATATACACATATATACATACATAACTATATCACATCTGCTGAAAAACTTTCTAAAAAATACTACTCGTTTTTTTATCCTTTTTTAGGGGAGCTCATCTATGATTTAATTATTCTGATAAAGATAACTCCCCTGGCAATTGCTCTTCAAATTTCATTCTTTCAAAACTTCCTGGGGTGCAAAAGTTAAGGAATTGTCCTGTATCACACCACCCATGTAACAAGGGCAGGATTGGAACCCAAATCTTCCTAATCATGAGGGCAGGTCTGCCTAATGTTTCTCCTACATTTGAGTTTTATATATGAACTTTGTGGTAATTACTGTGACTACTCACAGACCATTCTATTTAATCCCCGGTTCTCAGTCATCTTCCACATAGCTGATTTCTGTCTTAAAGGAGATTACATTCTAAATGAATATTGCTGAGATGTTTATTCATGTCTGAATTTTTGTGATCCCAAAGATCATAACAGTCTAGTTAACCTATGTTGTCTCCTGAAGTCTGTCCAAGTTCATGTTTATTGCTTCCATGACACTATCTATCCATTTTATCCTCTACCATTTCCTTTTTCTTTTGCCATCAATCTTTCCCAATATCAAGGTCTTTTCCAATGAGTCAGGTCTTATCATTATGTGGCCCAAGCATTTAAGTTTCAGCTGTTATTACCCACTATCTCTTCCTTTACTCCTGCTTCATAGAAAAGGTTGCCTTATTCTTGGTAAGGCAAACTCTTTATTAGTACAAGGGATCATATTTCATCCCATCTTCCCCAGGACACTGTCCCATTCTCTCACTAATCTTCAGTCTATTAGTTACTTCCTTGCTGCTTATAAGCATCTCCTATCCTTAGAAAACACTCACCTGATAAATTGATACTCACTAGCTTTTGTTCTTTATCTCAACTACCTTTTATGAAAAGGTCTAAAAGAGATGCTGCCATTTCCTTGCATCTCCCTTTCTTAACTCTCTGCAATCTAGCTTGTCTGACCTGATCGTTCACTTTAGAACTGCTCTCTCCAAAGTTACTGATCAGATAAGGTCAAAATGGATTCATGATCTAGGCATAAAGAATGATATTATAAACAAATTAGAACAGTGTAGGATGGTTTACCTCTCAGACCTGTGGAGGGGGAAGGAATTTGTGACCAAAGAAGAACTAGAGGTCATCATTAATCACAAAATAGATAAGTTTGACTATATCAAGTTAAAAAGTTTTTGTACAAACAAAATGAATGCAGACAAGATTAGAAGGGTAGCAGTAAACTGGGAAAATATTTTTACATCCAAAGGTTCTGATAAAGGCCTCATTTCTAAAATATATCGAGAATTGACTCAAATATATAAGAATTCAAGCCATTCTCCAATGGATAAATGGTCAAAAGATATGAACAGACAATTTTCAGACGAAGAAATTGAAACTATTTCCGGTCACATGAAAAGGTGCTCCAAGTCACTATTGATCAGAGAAATGCAAATTAAGACAACTCTGAGATACCACTACACACCTGTCAGATTGGCTAAAATGACAGGAAATTATAATGATAACTGTTGGAGGGGATGTGGGAAAACTGGGTCACTGATACATTGTTGGTGGAACTGTGAACGGATCCAACCATTCTGGAGAGCAATTTGGAGCTATGCTCAAAAAGTTATCAAACTGTACATACCCTTTGACCCAGCAGTGTTTCTACTGGGCCTATATCCCAAAGAGATTTTAAAGGAGGGAAAGGGACCCACATGTGCAAAAATGTTTGTGGCAGCCCTTTTTGTAGTGGCAAGAAACTGGAAACTGAAGGGATGCCCATCAATTGGAGAATGGCTGAATAAATTATGGTATATGAATGTTATGGAATATTATTGTTCTGTAAGAAACGACCAACAGGAGGATTTCAGAGAGGACTGGAGAGACTTGCATGAACTAATGCTGAGTGAAATCAGCAGAACCAGGAGAACATTATACACAGCAACAAGACTTTACGATGATCAATTTTAATGGACATGGTTCTCTTCAACAATGATGTGATTCAAACCAGTTGTTCAGCAATGAAGATAGTCATATACATCCAGAGAGAGGCCTGTGGGAACTGAGTGTGAACCACAACACAGCATTTTAACGATTTCTGTGAATATTTCCATGCATTTTGTTTTCCTTCTTGGGTTGTTTTTTCTTCTTCTCTTTCTAGATCTGATGTTTCTTGTGCAGTAAGATAACTGTATAGATATGTATACATGTATTGTATTTGTCATATAATTTATCCTATCTAGCATGTATTAGATTACCTGTCATCTAGGGGTGGGGAGTGGGGGGAAGGAGGGGAAAAGCTTGGGAAAAAAAAAAGTTTTTTCAAAGGTCAATGTTGAAAAATCACTCATATGTTTTGTAAATAAAAAGCTTTATACATAAAAAAAAATTTATATCTACTTTGTATGTATATTGTATATAGCAATTTATGTACCTTATATTATATTACTCACATTTGTAAATGAGCTCCATGAAATCAAAAAAACCAAACCAAAACAAAACAAAAACAAAAACAAACAAAAAAAACAAAGTTACTGATCATCTCTTAACTGCTAAATATAATGGTCTTTCCTCAACCTCTCTTTGACCTCTGCAAATCCTGATGCTGTTGATCACTTCCCTCTCCTTAATACAGTCTTTCCTCTAGGTTTCCATGACACTACTGTCTTGATTCTCCTCCTACCTCTCTTTCTTTATAAAAGTCTTTTTTGCTGGATATTCATCCAAGTCATATTCCCTAAAGGTGAGTATCACCAGGATCATAACTTGGGTCCTCTTCTTTTCCTTCCATATTGTTTCAATTGGGAATCTCATCAGATATTTAACCCTTTCTCCAAAATGTTCCTCTCTTCTTAGCTAAAAACCCACTCCAATATTTTTGCAAAGAAAATCCCAAATGGGGTCACAAAAAACTAGATATAATTGAAATGACTGTACCAGCAAACCAAGCATAGATGATTGCCACTACAAAGATGGAAAATGAAGCAAGAGAGAAACAGAGCAGCTTGGCTGCACAACACAAGCAGGGAAGCAAAGTGATGTTTATGCGATAAGTTTGGAAAGATAAATTGTAGCTATGACATAAAGGGTTTTAAAAACAAAACAGAAGAATTACATATTTTAGTCTAAAGAGAAAAGGAAGTCCCTGGAGTTTACTGAATAGGGGAGTGGCAAGGTTTAATTTATGTTTAGAAAACTCATTTGGGTCACTGGGTAGAGGGTGAGGATTGGAAAAGAGAGACTTAAGTAAGGGAGATCAATTAGTTGGGCACTACAGAGGTACAGATGAAAAGTGATGAAGGCCTGAACAAAATTGGGGCTGAGTTGAAAGTCAGCAGACAGGAGAAAAGTTTAAAAAAAATTTTTAAATAGCAAAATTTAGCAACTAGATGTATAAGATAAAGGAAAGTGAGGAATCAAGGAAAACACAAAAGGTTACAATTTTCAAAGATTAAAAAAATGGTGGTACCTTTGAGAAATCAAATTTGGATTTATTGGAGGATTTGGGGGAGATTTTTGTTTTAGCCACGCAAAGTTTTAAGAAAGAGACTGGACATTCAATTTCATATGTCCAAAAGGATGTTGGTGATAGAAGGCTGGAGCCCAGGAGAGACAAATGGATATAGATAAGATAGAGAGAGATAATAAGGAAGCAGTTGTATAGTACCTACTGCACCAGGTATTGTGCAAAGTTCTTTACAATTTTAGATTTGAGCTTCATAAAAACCGTGAGCTATAGATACTATTATGATCCCCATTTTAAGATTGAGGAAAGCGAGGCAGACAAACAATAAGGGACTTGCCCTCAGTCACACAGCTATTATCTAGGGTCACATTTGAACTAAGGTTTCCCTAAGTCCAGACTCAGCACTTAATTCACTATACCACCAAGATGTGGAAATCATTTGCTGAGAGCACAGCTATAGTAGCTGAGAGTATAGAGAAAAAAGAGGGTCCAGGACAGAACCATGGAGTATACTCACTGTTAACTGGGATTATGATATGGAACAGTCAGAGAAATGGAAGAAAGTATCACAAAATTCCCCAAAAGATAGTATCTAAGAAGAGATGGTGTTTAACAGTACCAAGTGCTATAGAAAGGTCAAGAAAAAATGAGGCCTGAGAAAAAGCCATCAGATTAAGCAATTACCAACTCTGGAAGAAGTAGTTTCAACTGAGTGATGAGATCTAAGGTTCAGAATGTAAAAGGTTTAGAAAAGCTTGAGAGTAGAGAAAGTGAAAGCATTAAAATATAAATTTAAATATTAAATATTTGAGAAATATTTAACAAAATAATTCTTCCTCCATTAGACTGTAAACATACAATATATGTTAATTTGCAGTTTTCTAAGTCAATATGAAGTCAGCAGTGATTCATTTGTATTTGAGTCTGATACCACCGGCCTAAGACATTGGACCAGTAAGCAACATGGCCAAGATCAGAAGCCAGTATGTTTCAAAGCCAAGATATTAATGAATTCAAGTTTTCCCAGATTTGGGGTCAGAATTCTATCCACAACAATACACTGCCTCTTCAAGAATGTCATAAAGAGAATTCATAGGAGTAGAAAAAGAATGGACTCCATTATAGCAAAATCTCAAAGAAAGGACTTCAGAGATTATCTAATCCAAGAGTATAATTAATCTGAGGTCCTGAGGCATGTAAATTTAAGTGGGCTCGTGAACTTTGATGGGAAAAATAATACATCTTTATTTCAATACATGGTCCTTTTCAATCCTACACATTTATAACCAACATCCTTCCAGTCCCCCAGGCTTGCAGCCCAAGCATAATGATACTTAATAGTTTGGCTCCTCCTTTTCTCTCACCATCCATATCCAATCTATTGTCAAAGCCAGTCAATTTTACTTTACTACCATCTCTCACAAATGTCCTCTTCTCTTCTGTCATACTGTCACCACACTGGTGCAGGTCCTCATCACCTCAAAACTGGATTATTGGGGGCAGCTAGGTGGCGCAGTGGATAGAGCACCAGCCCTGAAGTCAGGAGGACCTGAGTTCAAATCTGGTCTCAGACACATAACAGCTGTGTGACCCTGGGCAAGTCACTTCACCCCAATTGCCTCAGCAAAAAAGCCAAAAAAAAAAAAAAAATAGGGAAAAAAAAAAAAAAAACTGGATTATTGCAATAGCTTGCAGTTTGGTGTCCCTGCCACAAATCTCTCAGTTGCCAAAATGCTCTTCCTAAAGTGCAGGTCTGACCAAATCACCTCCTACTTGAACTCCAGTGGCTCCCTATTATCGCCAAAAGTTAATATAAAATCCTGTTTGGCTTTCAAAGCTTTATAAACTGCCCCCTCACCCCATCTTTTAGTCTTCTAGACACAAATGTGTTTAGGTGTGTGTGTTTAAACACACACACACACACACACACTTTTCTGGAAATTATAACACACATTTTTGTGCATTGGTAATTGCTTGCCCCAATAAAATCAAAGATTAAGATTGTCTCCCTCCCCCAAGAAGTCTAGTCACTACCATTAGATGCTAAGATCCCTCTTTCCCCTCTGTGTGTGTGTGTGTGTGTGTTTCTATCTATTTATTTATTTGCAGGCATTTTCACTGACCATCCCTCATTCTGGAATTCTCTCCCTGAACTTCCTCTCTGCCTTCTAGCTTCCCTCAGATGTCAGCCAAAACTCCACCTTCTGCAAAAAAGCCTTTTCCAGGTCCTCTTTAATGTGTGTGCTTTTCTCGTGCTCGCATGAATTTTAGCTGTTCGCACAGTCTCTCCCCTGTTACACTGTAAGCTCCTTGAGAGCAAGAGCTGTTATGGACCGCGACGTGCGCAGCGCTTAGAACAGGGGTGGAACGCGGTGAGCATAGAAGAAAGCTGCTTATTCTTACCGACAGAAAGATGTTTTTCAGAAAAGCTACCTATAGACTTCACCAGACTGCCAAGGGGTCCACAGCCCAAACAAGGTTAGGAAGGCCCGCCTGGTCTGCTTTAAGTCCAAACTGACCAGAACGCTGCTTGCTCCAATTATAACACCCCACAAAGGATGATCTAACCTCAGCATGGAGACCCCTAATTCTTAGGTTAACAAGCCCGACTCCCGAATGCTGCCATGGACTTGAAAAAATTTGGGTCCGCGGCCCCGCCCCCACTCTCAATAAACAGTTGTAGTGTTTTCTCCCTTCTGAGGGTCGCGCTCGGACCCGGGCTGGAAGCGGCAGATGCAGAGACAGCCTTGCCACAGCCTCTCAGTGACAGTGCCCGCCCCGGCGGTGCAGAAGTCCAGGGCCCAGAGCCCCGCCAAGGGGAGGAGGAGCAGGGCCCGGGAGACGAGAGGCCCCTCAGCCCGGCGCGCCCGCACCTTCATAAACTCGTCCTTGTCGAAGCACAGTGTGTCCGGCCCTTTGGGCAGGTTCATTCTTTTCTTCTCCATTCTGCCCGGCGCGTCCCGATTCCGGGGTCAATACAGGGAAGCACTGGGGGAGGAGCAGGATTCCGGAGATAGGAGACAGGAGGCAGCGCCGGCACTTCCGCCAACGCGGCAGCGCCTGCGCCGCAGCCAACGATTGGGCCCACGGGCCAGAGGGTAAAGCTCCTTCTGCTTGCCAAGGAGAGGGATGGGAATGACTGATGTCACCGTCCAGGGATGAACTGCTGCCGCCTCGAGGGCGGAGGTCCGCACTGCAGCCCGGAGCTCTGAAGCAGTCCCTTCCTTTATCTAGACCCAAAGGAGGACGAACCCAGACCTGATGTAGGGAAGTCCAGGAGTCGTCCCCTTCCCTATCACGCTTCTTCCGCCACCGATTCTAAGAAACAATGTTTAAATTTACTCAGTTGCTGCAGCCCAGAGGACACCTTCCTCAGTATCTTATATAATTATCATTCTTATTTGCAAAGCAAGTGTATCTTTGTGTATTTTTAGTCGTTTCAATCATATCTTCGTGAACCCATTTGAGGTTTTCCTGGGTAAAGATACTTGCCATTTCCTTCTGCGGATCATTTTACAGAAGAGTAAACCGAGTCAAACAGGGTACAATGACTTGCCCAGGGTCACACAGCTAGCAAATGTCTGAGGCAGAATTTAAACTCGGGAAGATGAGTCTTCCTAACCCCAGGCCTACCACTTTATCCACTGCCTCACTTAACCTTAAAGATTTGCTTATAAGCTGTAGTTCACATTTTACACAATTGTAACTCTCATTTACAATGTAGCTATCTTTTTGTATATCTAGCCTTAAACTTGCAGGGAATTGTACTTTGTATCTTATACAATTGTCATTCTTATTTACAAAGTTATCTTTGTGTATGTCTGGCCTTAAAGACTTTCCAGGAAAGTATAGCACACATATTGATCTGCATTGGCAATTAATTGCCTGCCCCAAAGAAATCACAGATTAAGACCATCCCCCTCCCCCAAGAACGCTAGTCAATACCATTAGATGCTAAGATCCTTGAGGACAAGGATCCTCTTACCCTTCTATTTGTATTCCCATCTCCATCCTAGTATTTTAATAAGCTCCCAAATGATTAGCAGGCTCCAGTTTCTACAATGATAGGTTAATGAGAGAGTTAAGTCCAGGCTTTTGGGGGAAGGCACTTCATATCACTATATTTTGTTTTACTTTATTATCTTCCTGAAGCAAAGATCTGATCATTTCATTTCTTTGTTCAAAAATCCTCAATGACTCTCCATTCTTTTCAGAAAGAAATATAAAATTTCTTCATCCTGATATTTAAGATTTTCCATAATTTGGTTCTAATTTATCTTTTGAACCTCCCCCCTATTATTTCCTTTGAAATATGCTACTTTCTATTAAAGTGGACTACTGATTCTTCCCTAAAATAGTCTTCCAATCCCTTAGACTTAAATGTACTTCCTTTTCATCTCTATATTTAGAAATCTTTCTCTATGCAGCACTCCCCTTGGGACGACTTCCCCAACTGGAAACTCACACTGACAGGTTAAGGTCTCAGAGAAGGGAATACTATTACTAAAGGCAACCCTTAGGAGACATATTTTAAGTACTGTTGTTTATGAACCGCCACCAATGTTCTCATCAAAAGCTACAACTTGACACTATTAGCTTTTAGAAAAGGGGTTTACTAAAAAAATATAACAAGAACCAGTGATATATGCTGGCATTCCCCCAAAAGTCTGGATTTACTTAGTTTCTCAAAGATCTACATAATGAGTGGGTGTTCACTGACAGTAAGGACAATGAAAGTGAGGCACATGTGGTAGACCATGCCCTATTTTTAGAAATCCTCTTTTCCCTTTGTAAAGTCCTCATAAGAGTTTAATGATGAATAAGTTATTCTACTGCTCAACTGATCATCCTCCTTCCAAGGCTGCTTGATGGGTTGACCTGCTACTGTACTGGACTGATCTGCTTTAAGGCTAGGATATTCCAGTGATGCAAAACTGGTCTGCTCCTCTGCTGAGATGATGCTCTTCCCTTCGAGGCCAGGAGGCTCAGCTAATGATAATCCTCTTCTTTCTCTACTTCATTTGCAGAAGAGGAAGTCTCTACATATTACCATGCAATCACTCCAGATCTTAACAATGTTCCCATGGTAGCTGCATGTATACTACCATGTCAAAGTTGGTACATAGTCACCTTGGGATTCCTGTGGTTGCTGCTCTTCACTGTGAGAGATACTATAATTGACACCACATCTCTAAAAATCATGGGGTATTTTATGGAACCTCTGGATCTTCCAAACTTACAAGGTCTCCTGGAAACTCACATCTCAGAATATTCATTTACAAAAAATCAGGAAAGAATAAATCCAAGAGACAGGGTTGCTGCCTTTTCCCCAACTACTCTCAAGAGCTGTTCAAAGTATTCCTCCTCATTTGAAGCCCCAAAGGAAAAAGGAAATGAAGGGTAAGTCATCCCTTTTTTTATCTATAAGTTCTGGCTCAGCAATCCCTGAGTCATCAGTTCTTCTGTCTCATCAGCCAGTTAGAAGACTTCTTTTTTGTCATCAAATCAACCAGTCCCTCAGTTGCACATGGCCAGAACCCAGCTCCCCTTAAGTTTCCAAATGGTTGCTTCTACCCCAATTGTATTTAGAGACTCAGCAAGATGCCATATATGCATTTAAGCATCACTATCCTTCTCCCCAACTAAGAATGTTTTCTCCATCCTCAAATTTTTCTATTGTATTTTTTTCATGGCTCTCTTGTCCCTATCATACTCTGCTTTATATTTATGTGTGTGTGGATTAATACATAACACACTGGATGTTCTGTGAAGGCAGGGACATAGCATTTTTGAACATTGCATCCCTGGTGCCTAGTATAGTACCAGAACATATTTGGTGAATTGAACTAAATGTAACTGCCACTTAAAATGTTTCTGTCAAATATATAAATAAGTTAATCAATTTCCCATCCTTTTTTCTTTTATTTCCTTGATTTATGCGAGGCTGATTTATCAACTGCCTCACAAAACATTTTGACAAGATCACTTTTCTTTTTTCATGACATGCCCTTGGAATGGAAATTTTGTTGTTCTACCCTCCATAACACACCCATTCTTTACTCCTTTCTCATCTCTTGCTACATCAAAACCCGGGTAAAATCACTTTTTCTCAGAAGCTCAGTTATAATTCTTGTACAAAACAAAGAAAATGTTCTCTGTATTTCTCTTTTCATTCTCTTCTTCCCAGTCCCTGTGAAAGAGATTATTCTTATGTTCCTTTTCTTTTCTTTCTCTCTCCTTTTGTCCTTTCCCCTTAAATTATGATTGCCACTGACAAACCTTAGATTGTGATTCATTAATGCCTACTATTCTGCCATATTCTGAACACCCAACTCATCCATCTCACTCAGCACTTTTCATCTTATAACAACACTTGTACAGAGCCAAATGAGGCCATCTTTTCTGTGGCCTGATTTATATAAGCTTGGCCCAGATTGTTCCCCAAAAATGTTATATGCAATGATATGCTTCCAAAAAGCATTATACAAATGTTCCTCTTCTGAAGGAAGGTAGAGAGAGCAGAAAAATCCCTCAAAATGTCCTGCTACTCTAGCCAAAAGAAGCCTTAAACAGGAAATTGTTGATATTTTCTAAGAAAGGAAACAAAATTAGTCCCTGGACTTGATATGTGTAAAATCATCCTGGAAGAATTTTCCTTGCCATTCAGAAAATGGGAGAATAAGAATAAAAACTGTATTTTCTCTCCTGTGAATCCGTCCAGAATGTCAAAGCAGAAGGATAAACCTGCTTGAAACCTAGAACATTCTTCTTTTTTAAAAAACACCAACAAAAATTCTACCCCTAGCTTCTTCCTCTCTGACTCAAATGGATCACACCCTTTGGTTCCTTTAAAACAGAAAAAAGGGTTACCTTTTTCATTCTATGCACTATATATGGTATAGCACTTTTGCATGAGCCATCTCTTAATAGGTTAAAAAAATGTCAATTTTATTAAATTATCTTGGTTATTCTATTTCTTCTTTGGTTGAAAATTTTTATGAAGATATGTTTAAAATATGTCAATATGTCCAAAAAAAATCTGACTTTTTTTTTTTTTGCTGAGGCAATTGGGGTTAAGTGACTTGCTCAGGGTCACACAGCTAGGAATTTTTAAGTGTCTGAGACCAGATTTGAACTCAGGTCCTCCTGACTTCAGGGCTGGTGCTTTATCCACTGAGCTACCTAGCTGCCCCCAAATCTGACTTTTTTTATTACAATATTTCACATCTTTGGAAACCTGTCTCTTCAAAGAATTGAAGAAAGATTTCAATCAAAAAGCATTTATTTAGTACCTACTATGTTTTAGGAATTGTATCTTCTAATACAATTTCTTCTGAGCCACCTTGATCTTTATAATTTTGAACATTCAAGTTGAATGATATGTGGTCATTGTTCTTTCCATTTCATTATAGTAGTCATTGTGTTTATTTCCCCCTCAAATATATATATATATTTCTGCTTATAAATATATAAAATAACATTTTAATCACTTTATTTGCATTATTCCAAACTGCTTTCCATAATGCTTATATCTTTTTTAAGAGTGAAAATGCCATCACAATGCTTATATCAATGCATAACTTTCACTAGTAATGTATTAGTGTGTCAACAATTCATCCAACAAGATAAGAGTAGATTTGATGAAGAAAGGCAAATTGAAGGTATTAGAGAAGCCCAGAAAAAAAGCTGTGCCATATCTACAAGAATTTTGTGAGTACTCCCAAAACAGGAGAAAAGAGCCCACCAAAACTAGTAGATGTTACCACTTTACCACATGCATTCTCTAAATTTGAGTCCTCTTTCCCCTGAACTTACTAGTAGGAGAATATAGCACATTTTGGGGTATGTATGTTATGTTTATACCTAACTGATATTGATGAATAATCAATGAGAGAAGGATAGTGGTAGGGCATTCTTGATCTTTAATACTATAGAACAGTAGCCAACTATCCAAGGCCATTGAGAGTAGCTTCAGAGTAATGTGCCAAATGTACTTGTATTCCCCATTCAGAACATACAGTCCTCTTGAGAAGGAATACTTTCATTTTCTGTACTTACATCTCCTGAACCTAGTATAGTTCCTGGCACATAATCAGTATTTAATAAATGCTTATTGATTTATTAGAAAGTTATTAGGCCATATCTAACATCATGAACATTATCCAGAAGGATACAAAAATAACATTTAAATAACATAGCAGGTGATCAAGAAAATGACCTGTGCTTCCATCTGTTTGATTCAAGTACCAACTCATTTTCTTCAAGGATCCTAAAATTGTTTCTTGTGAAAACTAAGCAAATGACAATTTTATATTCACATCTAAATGTTTCCCAATTCTCCTTTTAATTTTATTTGCTCATCAAAGCATATCCAACCACATAATTTATTAGGCAACAAACAGTTTTCTTAATTTGCTAGGAAGAAGTGGGTTAAAAAGAACATTGATTTGGAATCAGGCAACTTCAGTTTGAATCTTGGCTGTTATTGTTCTACCTGCACTGCCTTAAATAAATAATTCAATCTTTCTGAGTTTAAAAATCCTTATCTTTAAACTGAGAGGTTTCAACCAAATAACCTCTGAGATTCCTTCCAGGAATAATTCCTATGAAATTACAGGCCATTGATAAAGAGCTAGAAGGGATCACTGAAACCATTTAGTGCAATCCTTATTTGATAAGAGGAAACCAAAAATAATGACTTCTCTAAGGTCATGCTGACAGTAAGCATCAGAAGCGCATTTTGGATACAATCAGAGGTGCCTATGATACCAGAACTCTTCTTTCTAGTATTCATACAAGATTTTTTCCAGATTTTTGAAAGATTTTTCTCTCTCCCAAGGCAATATACCATGACCTTCCCTTTGTAGATGGAATGCCCTGTACCACCCCGTACTTATAACTAAACATTTACCCATCTTATTCTGCCTCTCTAAAAACATAGTTCCACATTTTAGTTGTTTTGAAATGGACCCCCATTTCTCTTCCCACACCTCCCTATTTATAGTTTTCACATGTTGTCAAGTTTTCTACAGATCTCTCAAAAACTACTGAGAGAAATATCTAACCACTAAAACAGAAGTTCATGCAGTAACCATGACTGCAGTCATATCAGGTTGCTGAATCTTAAAGCAGCAACTATATAACTACTTCTTGAGTTCTTGTATGATTTTTAAAATCATATGGTGATGGAGAAAAATCATACAATTTGGGAGGAATAAGTTTTGGTGAAGAAATAATTATTGTGATCTCAAATTTGACTTGAAAAGTCCTTAAAAAGGAAGAGAAGGGGCCATGTGAAAGTTCCTCCTTTTTGTTGTTATTGACTTGTTACTTCAACATTTACATACATGTTGGAGATAATTTGATGAGAAAATGTCAACCTATAACCTTGACTTATTAAATTGTTGCCTAAATATTAATATTTTGCTACACAGATCTAAAAAGAACTCAGATTTTCAGAACTTCTATGAGATCTACGAAACTCTCTTGAAATAGGCTGTCCACTTTAGATATTTGTTCTCCACTTCCTTAAACACTTTGTATCTGGTACTAACCTCCTCTCTAATCAACACAGTTCCTTTATTTGACATCTTTAAAAAACTTACATGCTGAATTTGGGACTATGAGGAGGTATATTGTGACAAGTGAAATGGGAAATCAACAAGCTGAGCTAGATTGATTTCCTCCCTAAAATAATATGGTACTCCCTCTGAGATTATTCTCCCAACTCACACTGGTACTGCTAGTATGCTCAAAGTTCTAGGAGTAACCATCTGAGTGAGTATCTTATCACTGTAGCTCATGAACTTCTGATGAAATTCCCCATAATAAATAACTAGCTTATTTAATTAAATTTCCAGAAAAGGTTCTTACATAAATGACAGGGCAAGAATAGTTGTTAACAAAGAATTCCCCATAATATGGGCTGTTCTCTACCATAAACATAATCTATTAGGGCAAGAGTAGTCACAGATATAAAGAATAGTGAATGAATGAATGAATGGAACATTTATTAAGTTATTACTATGTGCAAAGTACTGTACTGAATGAGGGGGATACTGGTAGAACAGCAAGACAGTCCTTTTTCTCAAAGAGCTCACAATCTAATAGAGAACACACATGGAAGATTTCATATGCAAATCAGAAGGGAAAGTTCCATGGAAACCAGATATTAATGCTTCTTTAATATCATTTCCATTGATAAAATCATATCTCTTTCTTTCTAATATTGAATCAATTGACAATACTAAGGACTTTGATGGCAAGGACTCTCCTTTCCCCATAGTCAGTAGTTGTAGCTGAAGCAATGCAGGAGCAGTCAGACTGTATCACCCTGGGGAATTTCCAGCATGATAGCTGAGGGCACTGGGATGGAAGGAAAGCTGTTCTTAAGGCTCTTGGGTTCAGGATCTTAGAGTTTGTTGGAGGGGACATGGCTCTCAAAGTGCTGGTCATTTGACTTACCGGGCATATGCTGCCTCTTACCTCTCCCTCAGGATACCTTGACACTTTGGTTAGGCTGGCTTGTCTTGTCAGTTGGTTGGTAGCAATTGGTTACCAGTTGAGGGGAACAGTTGACCCTTTCTTTACAGTAGTTGCTTTCCTGGGTGATGGCTATGAGGGCAGTACTGGTGGTCAGCCAGTACCAGTACTCCTGTTCTCATCTGCCTGTTGGTGGCAGTTGGTCAGCAGTTGTTACTGCTGGAGATAAGCAAGGTGGACCCCCTTTCCACAATAATTTTCCCCCTCAATAATGGCTGTGCTAGCAGCAAGTAGGGTAGTTTGTATATATATTATTTCTCCAGTTCAATTAATGATCAGATGGATCAATAATAATAGTTATCATAAAGCACCTATTATTGTGCCTCACATTTTACAATTAGTATCTCATTTGATCCTCATTTGATCATACCAGCCCTGGGCAATAGGTGCTATTATTTCTATTTCACAGAGGGTAGGTGCTTTGCCTAGACAATTAATATGGAGCTGAGTCCATTTTTGAATTCAGCTCTTTGCTGACATCAGGCTCTAATGTATTATGTGCTGTGCTACTTAGCCTATGCAGCAAGATTTTTCATTTTTGTTTTTATATCCCCTGTACCTAACTCACCCCAAAAAATCATTTTTGTATCCCCTAATTTGTATATGTGCATCTAAATATTTAATATATATGTATAGATTGAATATATTAGGTGCTTAATAAATATTTATTGAATTTAATTGAATTGGTGGGAAGCCATAATGGTTTAGCAAAAATTTACCAGGTTGGTAAATTTTGCTTCCTTTGTTTTTTTGTTTGCTTTCTACCCTGATGTTTCACATGTCTTATCAAAAGCCAACTGATTGTCACTGTTGGAGCCTATTACAGATTAATACCTCATATTTGTATAGTCATTTACAGTTTATAAACCACATTCACACCCTTTATCTTATTTAGTAGCTCCTTCAAAGCAAGAGGATAAGACCACCATCAGGGCTGTTCAAGGCTGCCTAAGGGATCTGCAAATTGCAAAGAATCAATCAATCTGTATTCAGAGCTTCTCTAAGGAGACCTGAGTATCGAATGACCTTTGCTCACTCATCTTGTGTCATGTCTCTTGTGGGAGACAACCAGCCTATGCAAATGGATTTTTGCTAAATTGCTGAATTTATCACTTACTAAATTCCATATCTCATTTGAATTGCCTTTCATAACTCCATGCTGGAGGGTGTCTGCATAATTGTCTTCATTCATTTGTTAAATGTAATTGTTTTTCTCCATCTTCTCTCTTTATCTTCTTGTTCTGCAGCTGGGCCCCTCACAGATGCGATTAGTGTTCCCTGTGGCATGGCCTAGGCAGGAGTCCTTGCATCATTAAGCTTAGGATGTGTCTCAGTTTCATATCATAGGTTCTTGAGGAACATTCCATTTGAGAACTAGGCTCTAGTTAAAGGATCATTCTTTTAGAGTTTTATTCTCTCTCATTCCACCTGTCATCATACTGAAACAGCTAGAGAATAAAGAGTTTGGTTTTGCTCACAGAACCAAGGGTGATATTTTTTGCTAAATTGCCAGCACTCCCAAAGAAATTCATTTCAAATGTTTAAAGATAGTTACATTACCAACTGGAAAGAAAAGAAATCTTTTATAGAAATAAAATTGTGATGTAGCCTTGAAAAATAAAGCTGTCATACCGAACTCTTCTGAATCCTGGGCAACATTCTTTCAGTGACCTCAAAGCTTGCTATTTTTTCTTTCTTTTTTTCTATTTTTCTGTTCTTATTTGGACACTGGTTCTCAATATATTCCTTTGTCAGTAAGTGCAACATCCACTTATAAGCTGATGCCACCACTGATCTGCTTAGGAGTTTTGACCTTCATATTTTCCCTCAATATTTTATTTTTTCAAATACATGTAAAGAAATTTTTCAATATTAATTTTAGTAAGAGTTTGCATTATAAATTTTCTTCATTAGTGTCCCAATTTTCCTATATCTTCTCCAACATTTATCATTTTATTTTTCTGGCATATTAGCCAATCTGGTAAGTGTGAAGTGGTACCTCAAGAGTTCTCTTAATTTTCCTATCTAATAAATAGTGGTTTAGAGCATTTGACTAATTTCTTCATCTGAAAATTGTCTGTTCATATTCTTTGACCATTTATCAATTAAGGAATGACTTGTATTTTTATAAATTTGAGTCAGTTCTCTCTATATTTGAGAAATGAAGTCTTTATCAGAAGCACTGGCTGTAAAAGTTGTTTGCCAGCTTTCTGTTTCCCTTCTAATCTTGGCTGCATTGATTTTGTTTGCACAAAATTCTTTTAATTTATCCATTTTGCATTTCATAATGTTCTCTAGTTCTTCTTTGACCATAAGTTCCACCCTTCTCCAAAGATATGATGGGTAGACTATCCCTTGCTCTTCTAATTTGCTTATAATATCACCCTTTATGTCTAAATCATGAACCCATTTTGACCTTCTCTTGGTATAGGGTATGAGATGTATGACCTTTTTCATTTCCAATCTAATCTACTTTGCTTCTCCTTGAGCATCCTGATGTCATCCTACTCCTGGGGACTCACTTTATAGTGTCAGACTTAGCTTAGACATCCAAACATCTTAGCTTAATGAAGCTCAGAACTCCTGAGCTCAAGCTATTCATTAACCTCAGTCTTTTCAGAACCAGAATTGATTGTGCAATCATAGCCTACTTAAAGTGCTTTTTATAACAATTCCATAAATCAGTCTCATATCTTCTAATGATACTAATTCCACCAACTAAAATAAAAATCAATTAAACATTAAAGGTATATATGTTCTTTTTGGAGCTCTTTTAACTTTCAAGTGGACCAGAGATAAAATGTACATACAATTAAAGATCTGTCCAGCTCTTTCTTAAAAAGGAATAACATTTGACAGCAGGTACATGTCAGGAATTGTGTTCGTATACAATGCTGCTACATAGTAGCATCAAGGAGGGACTAGGAATGAATAACATTCTTTCCTTTGCCAAGACCCTTCCAAAAAACTGCTCCATGAATTTATTTGAGTCTGATCCTGTTGTTGTATCAGACTTTCATTATTCATTTAGTCTTCCTAGAGTGAGTTGGGGCTAAATTCAGTGGATTAGCAAAAGCTATCATGGCATGTTTGGTATGGAAATTGCCATAGTAGAATAGCACCTTAGCCTTAAAGCACTTTAGCCCTGAAAGCCTGCAGGTCAAGATTATTTCAATGTAATTTTGTTATGCCTAATATAGGATAGAATGCTTTTAGAAGGACTATGTCTAGTTTGACTGGAGCTATATCTAGTAATTTTGGTGCCTAGGATCAAGAAACCTATCTCTAGGACCTCAAATTAACTTTTATGTGAAAATATCACAAGTAGTAACTGAGATAAATTCAGGAGAGTGGGAGGGGGAAATAGTTACTATAGTTGTGATGCTCAACTAGGGGTTAAGTTCAGTTGTCTCTAGACCACTAAAGGAATATATACACTAAATATTTGAATCCACTAAATTTCAGTGATCTTGATCACCTACTCTAATTATGGATATGAATTTGGAGTGGCTCCATAATGTCTGTCTAACTCTGAGTCTACAGGATGCATGGCAGGGTGAATTAGTTCTAGGCTTGCCCATTCAGGGCTATTTTGTGGTGGTATCTATGATCCATTTGGTCATCTTTGAATGAATAGACCAAATGGAAAAGGAGCTCTATAAGTGCACTGAAAAAAATAACTCCTTAAAATTAAAATTGGCCCAATGGAAGCTAATGACTCTCATTTCAAGAAACAAAATCAAATAAAAAAGTGAAAAAATGGAAGAAAATGTGAAACATCTCATTGGAAAAACAACTGTCTAAAAATAGATCTGGGAGAGACAATTTAACAATTATTGGACTACTTGAAAACTATGATTTAAAAAAGCCTAACCTAGATAATTTCAAGAGATTATCAAAGAAAATTGCCCTGACATTCTAGAATCAGATGGTAAAATAAAAATTAAAAGAATCTCCCAATCACCTCCTGAAAGAAACCCTACAAAATGGAAATTACAAGGAATATTAAAGACAAATTCCAGAGCTCCTCGTTCAAAGAATATTGCAAGCAACTGAAAAGAAACAATTCAAATATTATGAAGCCACAGTCAGAATAACACAAGATTCAACAGATTCTACATTAAAGAACTGGAGGGCTTAGAATATGATATTCCAGAAGGCAAAGGAATTGGGATTATGACCAAGAATAATCTATTCCACAAAATTGAATATAATTCTAAAGAGGAAACACATATTTAATGAACTAGAGGACTCTCAAACATTCTTGATGAAAAGACTAGGGCTGAATAGAAAATTTAGTTTTCAAATACAAGACTCAAGACAAGCATAAAAAGTTAAACAGGAAAGAAACATCCATGACACTATTCCTCTTTTTTTTTTTCCATTTTGCCTTCAATCTTTTCCAACATCAGGGCCTTTTCAAATAAGTACCATCTTTTCATAATGTGGTCAAAATAGTTAAGCTTCAGTTTCAGTATTTGGCCTCCAGTGAATATCCTCAATCAATTTTTAAAATTATTGACTTATTTGATCTCCTTGCTGTCCAAGAGACTCTCAAAACTCTCCTTCAGCATCATAATTCAAAAGCCTGGATTCTATAGCACTCAGCTTTCCTTACAGTTTAATTTTCATCACCATACATTACTGTTGGAAAAAACAAGCTTGACTAGATGGACCTTAGTCATCAAGGTGATATATCTGCCTTTTATTCTGGTGTCCAAATTTGCCACAGTTTTTCTTCTAAGAAACATGTGTGTGTGTGTGTGTGTGTGTGTGTGTGTTTAAATTTCATTGCTCCATCTTCAGTTATCTTTGAACCCAAGAACATAAAATCTGGCACCACTTCCATTTCTTCTCCCTTTATTTGCCAGGTAGTGATGGGATCAGCTGCCCAGATCTTAGCTTTTATATATATATTAAGCTTCAAGCTAGTTTTTATACACTTCTCTTTCATCCTCATCAAGAGGCTTCTTAATTCTTCTTTATTTTGTGCTATCAGAGTGATAATTCTACAATCCAGGCTTCAGCAATATGTGAACCAAGAATTACTAGAAGAACAGGCTGGTTTTTAAAAGGGCAGAAGAACTAGAGACTAAATTGCCAACATTTGTTAAATTTTGGAGAAAGCAAGGGAATTCCAAGAAAAAAAAATTTACTTTTACTTCATTTATTATACTAAAGTCTTAGACTGTGTGAATCACAACAAAATGTGGCAAATCATCAAAGATAAAGGAATACCAGATCATCTTATCTCCTGAGGAACTTATATATGGGCCAAGAAACAACAGTTAGAATGGAATATGGAACAACTGATTGATTTAAGATTGAAAAAGGAGTACAAGGATATATACTGTCATCTTATTTGTTACATAATGCAAAATGCCAAGCTGGACAAATCAAAAGCCAAAATTAAGATTTCTGGGAGAAGTATCCACAAACTCATATATGCAGATGATACTACTATGACAACAAAAAGAAAAGAATTAAGAAATATCTAGACATTTATATACATATGTGGAAACATATGTGTATATCAATCAATCATACTACTGACAAAATATCTAATCAGATCTTGAAAATCAAGTTAAGAGTGTGCCAAATTGGTTACATCATGCCTGTCATAGTATAAGGACCCCAGGAAAATTACATATATATATATATATGTGTGTGTGTGTGTATGTGTGTGTGTGTGTGTGTGTGTGTGTGTGTGTGTGTATTCATACAGAGCTATAAATAGCCATTTTGGGGCCTGGAACAAGAAAATAACTTGATGGGTCATATTTTGTTGTCATGGGAAATTAGGTACTCCAGGTCTTTTGCTTCCTACTTTATAAAGTTGTTGTAAAAGAAAAACTATATAAATGTGAGTTATTATTCAATTTGTGCAAGTATCCAGTTAGCTGTTAAGCTCTTAATTCATTGCTCATATGATTTTACCTTGCTTCATAGACTCTAGCATAGGGGGAAAAAAAACATTTTTAAAGACATGTTGAAGGGGGAAATGTACTAGGCTGGAAGACAGGAATTGTCTGTGCTATGTGATCTTCAGTAAGTCCAGTCTATATCTCAATGCCCTCATCTGTAAAAGGAGGGAGCTATTAGGCTAGGTGGCACATAACATTTTATGATTCTGTGACAAGATAATATTTTTGGAATGGAACCTTTATAACTTTACTTTAACTTGCCAGAAAATTTGGCTTATATCCTGTTTCTGACATATATACTGTAAGGCCCGGGGGCCTGTAGCCAGCAGGAAAATGCACGTGACCATCTGGGGCCGAATGGCGGAGCTCAGGGTGTGGCATGACACTGTTGATATGGCAGTGCTGATGCAGCAGAACACCGCAGGACGGAGGACCATAGAGCCTAAGTCACGTGAGAGATGTTTTGCATATTGCACACGATCTGCAGGCGCTACACACTGCTTGCGGGCCTTACAATATACCATTATATATCCTGAGCAAATTACTTAATCTCTCAGTGCTCTAGACTGAGACTATCTAAAACTAAATTGTAGAGAAGGTATTGACCTATACTGGTAGAGGAAATTAACTCACCTCAGAGTTTTCTATGCATAAAAAATCCCAGACCCACTCCTTATTCTTATTCTGAAGCAAGTTATACCCACAAATATTCATTCTAGTTTGTTTCAAAAATTTAGGTCAACATTTAGGATCCTGATAAATTTGCATTTTGAACCAGTTAAGCTATTTTTCAAAGCCACTTCCAGGTTGGGGATGATTCCACTCAACTCCAGTGTAATTTAAAGGAACCTTCTTTACCTTGAGCACAATCCAACTTTTTGGACAGTCACTGCCAATAGCCAAACACAACTTCTCTCCTCTTGTTCTCTGAATGAATCAGAGTGAATAACTCAAGGATACTACTTTTATTCCTAAAAGGGAAAAGAATCATATCTAAAGACATTAGACAGGTTTCTCTAGTTTTCTTAATATTAAGCAGTGAATTTCTGATCAGTCTTGGTGCTTAGCACATGTACATAATTTTTTTGGTATTATTTTCAAAAAATGAAATCCTCTTGTTTTAAAAAGGTCTGAAGAAAAGGAGCTATTACAAACAGATGAGCCACTTAGTCAAGAACTCATTAAATAATGACTTTTCATTCCTTATCTTGTCTTCAAGTCAAAGACAAGAGGATCCCCCCCCTTTTTTTTTCTTTTTTGACTGCTGAAGTAGGTCAGGCACTTTTTCTTCACACTCAATGGTTGCAGATAAATATACACTATCTCCCTTCAAAGAGACAGGGAAATAGCTTAAATGCCACAGAGAACAATCCTGCCTGGTTTTGAAGTGGCCAATCTGTGGCAAGTAGAAGCTCTTACAGAACCTTTGAATGCTTGACTAATAACATTTTAAGATTAGATTTGTGGGTATCATAGGAGTTGTCCATTTTTTTATGACACTAAACATATTAATCAGGTTAATTGAGCAATTTCACCATTATTAATACAATGGCAAAAGGGACAACTTCTTTATGAAGATTCCAAAGATCTTGATTTTTAAATTCATTAAATTAAATAGGCACTATCAATAAACACATATTTATGGAGGAATTTGACATTTAGATTGGATCTGTAATTTCACAGGTTAGGGAACTCTGGTGAAGAAATTAAGTTAGTCAGCAAATATGAAATATTTATTTCATAATCCTTCATAATTGGGTGAGGTACTGTGCCAAAATCTGAGCCTAGAAAGAAAGGAAAAAACATTGTCCCTGTTCGGAGTTCATGTTCAAATAAGGAAGAAAATATGCAAGAGGTAGACAACATAAATG
Organism: Myrmecobius fasciatus; assembly: GCA_023553655.1. Classification (NCBI taxonomy): domain Eukaryota; kingdom Metazoa; phylum Chordata; class Mammalia; order Dasyuromorphia; family Myrmecobiidae; genus Myrmecobius; species Myrmecobius fasciatus. Next base: position 114,172 of record JAJPUD010000556.1, read on the forward strand.
GAAAGTAAACTCAACCTCCCTCTCCTAAGGGAGAATGGCAGTTGTTCTGTAATGTATAGTTTTAGAGAACTATATGGAGACTCTGAGAAGTTAAATAACTTCCCTGGGGTTTTATAACCAGTATGCTTTAGACCAGGGCTTCTTAAACTTTTTCCACTTGTGACCCCTTTTTACTAGAGAAACATTTACGTGACCTTGGGAATGTAGGTTTATCAAACAGGTATACAAGTCAAACATTTACTGATAATAAATCAAAATTTCATGACCCCTCATTCAGTTATGTGACCCCAGATGAGGGGAATCACAGTTTAAGAAGCTGGGCTTTAGAGGCAGGACTTGAACCCAGGTCTTCTTGATTTTGAGGCCAATTTGCTATTCACTATATCCCAGCTTCTTAAACTGTGGGTCATGATCCCTCTCATAATTGAATATAGGAGTTGTGAAATTGTGATTTATTATAATAAATGTTTGATTCATATATCTGTTTTATATACTTGTATACATAAAAATTTCTTAGGCAAAAAGGGATCACAAGTGGAAAATTTTTTTATAAATCCTGCATTGTGATGAACCAACTAACAGAATAAGCATATATAAGTACTTATAATAAGAATAAACCTGGGTGACTGGAAAGATATTAGTACCCTCAACAGAAATGGAGAAATTTGTGTGAGGGGTAGATTAATGAATTCTGCTCTGGACATGCTGAATTTGAAATGCCTACAGACAGAGTTATGCTAGTAAATGTTTAACCACTGAGTCTCTGGAAAAAAAATTAATATGTATTAAAGACTTTTAAGTTTAACTCACTTTAGTAACATCTTCCGTTAAGTCTGGATGATAATAAAGCAATAAACCAAGCCCTTTTTTGAAAAACTTGTTGATTTCTGAGGTGTCAGTGGTCATACTGACTGAAAATTAACATTAGATTTTGTATAACAGTAGGTCATAGGAGATTGGAATTGAAAAAAAAATTGATGGGGCAAGCTCTAAGAAATCTAAAACAGGTGTATCAAATGCAGAGCTGGTCTCATTGAAGCTTCAATATTGCCCATTGCAGCCTGAGCCAGATTTAAATGTAATTGGGAAATATTTAACAAAACAAAGTCTGATAGACCATAGATTATATTCACTTACAGTTTTCTAAGACAACATGTGGTCATCAGGGATTTTTTATGTACTGTGAAGTTGCTCTGTTTCTATTTGAGTTTGATAACTCTGCTCTACAGAGATTAGAATAGGGAAAAATGAGGGCCAAAATGACAGTGTTACAGGGAAGATACACTGATAATTGAGGCAACTTTTTGCCACAATCACTAACACATTTGTATTTATTTTTTTTACATATACATGCATCCATATATACATAAGACATAGATATGGATACACACACATATTTGTGGGGCAGTGAGCCTAAGGTTGGAGCCTGAGTTCAAATTCAGTCTCAGACATTTATTAGCTGTGTGACTGCACAAGTCACTTAACCTCTGTTTGCTTCAGTTTGCTCACTTGTAAAATGGGGATGATCACAGTATCTCCCAGAGTTGTTCTGATGAGAAGATGAGAATCTTTACAGTGCTCAGGCACAGAAGCTGGCACATAGTAGATGCTATATAAAAGTTAGTTATTATTATAATGAAGATGTTCTTGTTATCTTTCCAGTCTGTAAATGCAAGAGATTTTTCACTTTTATATCCCCAATCTTTAGCGCAGTCTCTAGAACACAGTACAGTTATCCTTCCACAGAGTGACTCTCCCCATCACAGTTTCAATATATCACGGCTGACATAAGAAATTAAATGGGTATTTGGGGGGAATTTTGCAGAAGGAGCAGATGACATATAAAGGTCAGATGAAACAGAGTCTATGACCTAAAACTTAAACCAAATTTTATAATAAGGAACTGAAAACACTCCATAAAAGAAAAAAGAAAAAAATTCAAACTTTTTCTTTGATATAAAGGTAGGATAAAAAAAATTGCCTTGCTTTTCCAGAGGTAGGGAATGCCATGGCCCTAACCACCAAGATGTAGCAGGGATAACTGTAGTTAAATAATTAAAAGCCTATAGACAGGTTGATTGCTATTTATAAAAATAAGAAAGAACATGTATTTCTATGCCTTCTATATACTGATGCTTCCTCCCTATCCTGCAGGTGCTAGAAACTGGAAGAATGCCACATTCTCACACTTTACTGGAAAATATATTTTTGGAAAGAGGTTGTTTAAAAAGGTAGGAGAAAAGACATAATCATAAATGAGCAACACTCTGGGCTTTCAACACTGTGTCCTGTGAAGCAAGTGCTACCAAATACTGAATACCCTTGTTCTGCAGACAGAACTGCCAGTCTGCAAATCTCTCTTAGAACAGGAAACAGGCCACAAGCCTAGGCTAACTGTTGTCAAGGGAATAATCTCATTTGTGACAGAAGGGTAGTTATTTTTGTTTTTGAGAAGGTAGAGGAAAATCTCCTGATAAGAAAGTTGCCTGTGGTCATTGACTATTTAAGAGAAGTAATTTCAGGGATGTAATATCCTCTGTCCTCATGGTGCTTTAAACCAACTATTTCTCTGAAATACCAGACTAGATAAACTGTGTTAGAAGGTAATCCAATCTCTGTGGTTTTTTGCATATAACTATTTATGGATGTTATAGAGGCTGCATGAACCTATATAGGTCATTCCATGGAAAATGTACCCAAAGTTCTCTTGGATATTTCCAAGGACTCCAGGGACATGGTGATTCATCTTTGGGTCTTTGGAGGATGACAAATTTCCTAGTTTCTGGTTGTGTGGTAGACCATGGCTAAAAGGTCTTGGTGTTGTAGAATGATGTGGTAAACCTTAAGCACTTCTTTGCTCCTCCTTTACTTCATGACAGTGTAGGAGAGTAAAGTACTGCATCTATTAAAATAATAAATAGCTTTTAGCTTAGCCCTTTTTGATTATGACTTTCAAAGTGTCGTGATGTAATTCCAGTAAGGAGTGGGGACCCTTTTGGGGTTTAGTTATCTGGAACCCTGGAGCAGCTCTGAAATTTTGCAAAGTACTAGAAAATTAACTTTAAAAAAATTAACATTATAGTAGCTGTTGTTTAGAATGTAGTTCTGATCATATCTGACTCTTTGTGACCCCTTTGGGGGTTTTCTTAGTAAAGATATTGGAATGGTTTGCCATTTCCTTCTCTGGTTTATTTTGCAGTTGAGGAAACTCAGTTAAAGAGTTTTGAGATGTTTGAATTGTTTAAAATATTTGAGAGTTAAAGAGATGAGAGAGTTACATAGCTAATAAATGTCTGAGACCAGATTTGAACTCGGGTTTTCCTAACTTGTGGTCCAGTGTTCTATCCACTGTATCACCTAATTGCTCCTACCGTTGAGAAAAATGTGTTTAATGTGAAACTCATTAAATTCCCCTTCTAACCTCAAGCCTCTTCCTCACTTCCTTATTTCTGTTGAAGGTTCCATTTTCTCCATTATTCAGGTTAGCTATCTTGGTGTAGTACTCTGATGCTTCACTTTACCTCATCTCCTGGATCTAACCAGTTTCTAGATCTTTTCAATGCTTTTCTATTCATCTTCAGTACCATGATCATAGTGGTTCTCATTATTTTGCACCTAGACTGATAAAAAGTCACCTTATTGTGCTCTATGCTTCTTGTCTCCTTTCTTCAATTCATCATCCAAGCAACAGTTAATATGATATTCCTATTCACCATTTAACTGCTCCTATCAAGAAATTTTTGGCTCCTTCTTGCCACTAGAATAAAATTCAAATTCTTCTAGTTAGCCTTTAAGTCTTTTATACTGTAACTCCAGCCTACTTTTCTAGGAATAATATACATTATTATCTTTCGAACATTCTAAATTCCAGCTTACTGGAATGTCTGTTTGCTCTTCCTGGTATACATTTCATTTTCTGTCTTTGTGCCTTTATATGGGCTGTTCCTCATCCCTGAAAAGCAGTCCATTCTTGTAGACTCTCTAGATTCCTTTTAAACTTCAACTCAAGAAACATAAATTATAGGAAGCTTATTTTCCCGGTTGCCTGGGATCTCACTCTACTCTAAAAATTACTTTTTATGTCATTTGTATGCATCTTCATAATTACTTATCTATCTGCATGTTGTTTCCCCCAAAAAAAGAATGCTCTCTTTGAATAGAAGTACAACTTCATCTTTCAGTATCTAGAATTGCATAATTCATGAGGAGGAAGGGGGGAAAGGAGAAAAGAAAGGGGTATTTGTTAAATGCCTACTTTGTACTAGATATTGTGCTGAAAACTTTACATAATATTATGTCATATGATCTTCACAACAGCCCTAAGAAGTAGATGCTATTATTATCCCTATTTTATAGTTGGGGAAACTGAGGCAGACAGCAGTTAAATGATTTGCCTAGGTAGAGTCTCACAGCTAATCAGTGTCAAAGTTTTTATTCATTTGTAATCTTTTAATCACCAATATTTGTTGGCATCTTCTATTTCATTAAAAATCCACACACACACCCCCTTGCTGGATTATACATAGTTTTGCTGAATAGGTTATTCTTATTTGTAAACTTACATCTTTTAGAATGTTACATTCTATTCTCTCCACTCCTACACAGTGGTAGCTGATACATTTTCTCTGATCTAGATTATGGTTCTTTAGTATATGAATTTTGTATGATTTTTATAATATTTTTTCTTTGATCTGGAAGGTTACATTTTCTTTTTCTCATTCCTTGGAGTTTTCATTTTGGTTTTTCTTTCAGGAGTCATCTAGTGAATTCTTTCTAATTTCCCTTTGCCTTAATTCTAATTAGGAGAACTGGTCAGTTTTCTCTCAGGATTTCTTGAAATATGATATCTTGGTCTTTTGGGGGGTCATAGTTTTCTAGGGCAATTGTTTGGATGTGAAATACTTTACTACTATTCCTCCTCCTCCTCTTGCTTTTCTTCCTCCTCCTTTTTTTCCTCCTCCTTCTTATCTTCCTCCTTTTCCTTTTTTTTTCTTTTTAATACATCAATACTAAGTCATTCTTCCAATTCTCCACTTAATCAGAGACAGATAGCAAATATCTAGGCAGATGGTGGGTTTCGGAAAAGTAAAAGGGAAAACCAATGAAATACATGTCACTTAGATACAATATTTTCCCTTTTTTAAATTTGCATTTTTCCCTATCATGAGCTATAGACTGGCTACTTTGCTTGCTTTTCTTTTTTCATAACTTAGTCTCCTATCTCTGTGCCCTTTCACAGGCTGAATCTCCTGAGCTTGAAATGTTCTCTAACTTCACCACTATCTGTTGGAATCCTTAGCTTCTTTCAAGGTTCAAATCAAGTGCTTCCCCTTACATGATGCCTTCTCCAGTTTCCCCAATTCTCAGAAATTTCTTTCCCCCCAACTCCCAAATCACTTTGTATTTATTTAGTGTAATGAAAATTAATGCCTCCCCTGTAACATGTCTTTAGAATCTAGGAAAAGGCCATGCAACATATTCTCTTATATTCTTTCCATTCCTGCTACTGGGTTTACAAGTAATTTGAGGCTTGTGATTTGTCTGGGGCACAGGGGTGGGGAGCTGAGTTAGTGAGAACATTCAGCTTTAATTATAGTAACTCTTTCTGGTCTTTATTTACCTCCCCTGTTGATTACCCTGGACTGACTTACAATTTGTTAGGTGCTGCCTTGGCTGCCAGCTCTAGTTCCTGGGATGACTCACCTTTCTCTCGACCATTTGAGTCCCAAGGGATGTCTTCCAAACTGAAAACTGGATGAATTTCTTTTTGAAATTATGTCACACAGGACCTGTTTTCCCTGTCTCATCTCCAGTGCTCCCCCAATGATCATAAATTCTAAGTTAATTAATATTGTACATCAAAGAGGATCTATTAGAACACAAAGGAGGAGCAAATACAGAACTAAATATAATCTGTGGTACTTCCTTCACATTACCAGCAGCATCTCTGCCTCACTGGCTCTCATGGTCATTGGTTCTCACAATCCCTCTAGACACAGATGCCGGAAAGACATGTTGGATGCACTGAGGTTATCCACAGATCTCTCAAGATCAAAATTTATACAATGGATCTCTTCTTATATGTTTCTCCACTAGAAGTCTCATGGAGATACAAACACACATACAGACAGAGAGACAGAGAAAGAGAGAGCGCCTCTGTAATTTCTCTTCATAAATCTCTTTGAAACTGTAGTTGAGATTTGCAGTGCATCACAATATAGGGGTTATGTTTGTGTATATATTATATTTGCTTACCTGTGTGTATGTTTTGTCTTTTCCTTGTAGAATTTAAGTTCTTTGAGAGTAAGGATTACTTCTTTTATGGAGAGGAGGAAGAGTGTAGATCTTTTTATATCTAGTACTTAACATGCTTTTTGGAACATTATAGGTACTTATAAAGTCTTTATTTCATTAAATCAAATCAAATTGTAAAAACCCAAAGTTTTGAATCTTATGTCAGCCTTGCTTATGACATACATACCTTTGATTTTTACGAACCTTGTCACATATCATCATTTGAAATGTTATAATTTGCATGTATTGCTTCAAAAAAAGGCAGATGCTACAAACTGGGAGTGGGTAGCTAAGAAGTGCTTAAAAATTAGATGTGCTATTGAAAGAAGCAGTTTATAACAGTTAGATAACATCAAATATTCTGCATTCACACAGGATCTTTTATCTTTGAGCTTGAAAGATCTTAGCCACATTAACCCACTATCATGGGTCATATTCCAAACATCTGCATCTCTATGTAAATGCAGTTCTTGAAGCTTTTTGAAGTCCTTGGGTGAAAGGAACACTATAAATAAAGTTATTAGATAGGTAAATTGTGTAATTTGCACAAGATTAAAATGGCACAAGTGGGTGGTATTATAATGAAAAGCACCATTAGGCAGAGCTGTGCTCAACAGAAGGCAATTAGAGCTGTTAACAGTGTGATCTAGATAGAAAAGAATAGAACACAGACAAGGATCGAGATTCTAATGTTGACATTTCTGATGCCTTGTTGAGGACTCTGAGAGATTTATGAAATCATAGAATAGTAGAACTAAAAAAAAAAAAAAAAGAAAAACCTTTGAGATTATCTAATTCAGTTCCCTACTCAATCTATGACTCCTCTTTACAACATCCCAGCAAGAAATTATCCCATCTCTGCTTGAACGTGTCTAGGTACAGGGAGCTGACTCTCTCATAAGGCAGTCCATAACCATTTTTAATAGCTCTAATTGCTGGGAAGTTCTTCATTACTTAAATAAGAATCAACCTCCTGCTTATACCCATTGGTCCCAGTTGAGCTTCTGGAGCCACACAATTAATTCAATCCCTTTCCTACATGAAAACACTTCTAGTATTTGAAAACTGTTTCACAGTCCTTTTAAGGACAATACAAATAGTCCAATAAATATTTACAAAGCACCTTCTATGGTACTGTGGATACAATTAATAAAATAGCGACAGTTCCTACTCTCATGAAGTTTATAATCTAATGAAAGGAGATTAAAAAAAGAGGTAGGAAAGGGGAGAGGGAAAGAGTAACATCAGGGAGTACCTGGCACTTTTGTGGAGTCAAAAGCACACAGAGCAGCAATGCAAATCCAATGAGGTCAAAAGTCCAGTTTCTACTCTCTATAAAGGAAAATATTAGGAAGAATTCAGTATGCCACCTTCTAGCCCTCCAATTGGGATATTGGAGGGCTAGAAGGTGGATTAACTGGCTTGAAATCAGGAATATTTGATCCAGCCTCAGACATTTACTAACTCTGTGGCCGTGGGCAAGTCACTTAACCCTGCTTGCCTCACTTTCCTCATCTGTAAAATGAGCTGGAAAAGAAAGTGGCAAACTGCTCCAATATCTTTGCCAAGAAAACCCCAAATGGGGTCATGAAGAGTTAGACACAACTGAACATCAAAAACAGCCCTCCAATCAGAAGGGAAAGGAGGTGGAGAAAGATAGCCAAGATTTGAGTTAGCACTGTGAGGGTGAAATTAGAGGTGATAAACTTAGCCCTGGAGGGGTATCTTGTTCAGTGGTGTTGAATCCAGATAGTAATTTCTAGTCTCTTAAGCCTGCCTGAATCTCACTTTGCCTGCCCTAAAATAATAATATATTCTTCTTATTTAAATCTACCAAAATGTGAGAATAAAAGACTCTAGCCATTTTTAACACCAAAACTGAGTCAAAATTAGGGGTGTTTTCAGCTGTCCTGAAGAAAATTAAGAGCTATAAAACCAACCTAATATTAGCCATTTCAGTGACATTCAATTAGGCATTATTCCCTGCCACACGTTCATGAGGTAGTAACCAAAAGAGCCAGTAAATATTCCTTTTGAGCACATGTGAAACAATTTACAGCTATAGGAGACAATTGCACCCAAAGGACTTCTAGAATATTTGGAACTAAAAATAGTGACAGAATTAGAATTGAGATAGGAAGGGAGGAAGGAGAATATATGTACTCTCCTTCTTTGGCTTTAAGAATGAAGCTGTTTTCCTTTTCTTTCCCATGATTAAAAGACAGAGAATTGATCTGTGATCCTGAAAAATTCTCTTTTGACAAGCCCTAGAGAAAAGAAAGCAGTTAGAAAAAAGAGATAGAAAGAAGACAGAAAAACAGATTCCAATTTCTGTCTTGGGACATAACTGTGATGGTATAGTGGTCAGAGAATTGGAAAACCAGTTTAATTCATTTCACAATAATTTAAGGAAGTATGACACTGGAGTCAGAGAATCTGGCTTCTGTCTCTAAATTACTACCTATATGATCTTGGGCAATTCACTTAACCTCACTCTCAGTTTTCCCATTTGTTAAAAAAAAAAAAATGTGTGTGTGAAAGAATTGTACTAGATGATTTCTGAGGCCCTTTCAGCTCTGGAGCTATTATCCTATGAATAACATTAAGGATCTCCTGCATGCTTAGACCATGTTAGAAGTCAGAGATATCAGTGCAAAAAAAAAAAAAATAACCAAAAAAAAAAATACTTCCCATCCTTTAGGGACTTATGTTCTACTGAGAGATTGAGAAGTAAATTAAAACCTCAGCATGGAAATGAGTTATTATCACTAAAATTTCAGTCATTCATGACACAAAGATTGCTGATAAAACTTTTAGTCCTATAGTCTCTTAAAAAAGATATGTAGAGTAAAAAATTTTCCCTTTAATTAGTATTAAGAAAGACATATGAATACAAGTTTCTAGTTTTAGTACAGATGTGAGGAGTACATCTTCATTTGCTTTACACAGACATATTCTTTAATATCTTTGGAGAGAATTCTCACTTGTGAGGGAGTAAAAATCAGCCTGTGGATGTTATGAGAAGCCTACAGAAAGAAATAACAATAAATAGGTGAAGCATATCATTTGTTTTATGAGAGTTGAAAAAATTGATTTTTCAAAAATGCAGACCTAGAGGAGCCCAGGTCACCCACAAACATCTGAGAAAATTATAAAAATCCACTTAGAAGGATAATAATAAAGAAAGCCTAAAACATGAACTGCAAACAGAAGAAGCAAAATTGATGCCTAGAAAGGGCAGCATACAATATCCAGATAGCTCAGTGTCTAGGCAATCCACCAGTAGCCAAGCAAGACACAGGGCTAGACCAGCACCAAAGCAACTCAGTGCTGAGTTTCCAGGCAATTCATCATCTATCAGCCAGACAATTCCATTTTAGCCACAGCAAAAGATAGACCTAGACTAACGCCTTTAAATCTCGAAATCCAAATCCAATTAGCAGAGCACCAGGCAACTGAGTGCTTAAGAAACCCTTACTTGAACCACCTGGTAGGAGAAAGAACCAAGCCAGCAAAATACTTAGAGGTCTCTTAGGAGAAGACCATCAGCAACATCTAAGTGAGAATAGATTACCAAGCTCAGACTCACAAAAAAGGACAGAACCAAATAGGAATTTGGAAATGAGCAAAATGAAAAAATCAAAAAGTCAAGAAAAAAACTTAAGCTAAGACATGAAGAGCCTGAGCCCAAAATGAATAATTCCTGTGGAAGATGAAGTCTGGTCTTAGTAACCTTATCTAAGATCAAGCAAAATCTACCTACATCATGAAAGAATTTGGAAGTAAATAGAATCTATCCCCAATTCATATCTATGACCTAGGATGCAAGGCTAGAGATGAAGAAATAGAAGAAAATACCAAATAGAATGAAAAATATCTTGGATTCAGAGCAGCCCAAGGAGTAAACTTGGACAGAAAGAGTAATTCCACAAGCCCAAATAACAGGAGTGTATGAAACAAAGACTATCTTAGAACTGCTCTAATGTGGAAAGGGATGCCTAAAAACATGGTTTTCCCTTCTTGGAGGTCTTCAAGCAGAGGCTATACCACCCCTTGTTGCATATGGTATAATAGGTATTCCTTTTACAAGAGTTGAACCAGATGTCCAGTGAGGTTCCTTCTAGCTGTCAAATCCAGGGATTTTTTTATTCTGTCTTCTTCTGTCTTTAGTTAACACTTGTTCAAATGGTGTATAGCATGTAGTCCCAAAGGAGAAAAAAAAGTGCTTCTTAGGAGTGAAGGGTTATAAATTTAAAATAATAAGTCTAGAGCTTTCCCTCATTTTAGAGGGGGTAGTTACTGGACTGTATTTAAAGGGTTTCTCCTTTCACTGATCATTTGATTTGTTTTATAAAAGAGACAGAGTTCATTTCCATTCCCAGGAAAGAAGAAAAACAGGAAGAAAAGGAAGAAAAAGAGAAAAGAAGGAAGGAAACAAACATGTATTAAATGCCTAATATATGCTAGGCACTGTGCTAAGAGCATTAAAAAGATCATTTCATTTGATCCTCATAATTCTATGAGGAAGCTCATTTTACAGTTGAGGAAACTGAGGCAAACAGTTTAAGTGATATGGTCAGGATCACGAAGCTAGTGAGTATATGAGGTTTTCTGAGAGTGATCATACTTTGCAGTGTTTTTTCCTTTCTTTTTTTGTTTGTTTTATTTCACCTCATTTCAATAAGAATTGCCTATAGGCTATCTTTCTAATAGCAGATGGAATGATGCAAGCAATGCCAGTTGTATTTAGAGCTGTTTTTAGTCTCCTGCTCTATTCTCACCCCCTTTCCTCTATTTTTAGTGGCTGACAAATCTTTTAAGTTTCACAATGCTTTTCTTATTGGAGAGATCAATCTTTCAAGTGACTGGAGGAAAGGAAATTATGAGAATTCTTAGTATCAGTACCCCAATCCTGGAGGATGCCTGAAGGACCAAACCTCTGAGGGTAAAGAGCTGCTAAAGTAGGGTTTCTCATCACAAGCTCTGTCCAGATGGAGTTCCCAGGACAGCTAAATCCTAGGGCCAAATCCCTAGTCCACTAGATGACATGCCTTTATTTTAAATAGAAATACTAATAGGTCACAGGTAAAAGGGCTAGCATTCTCACATTCATAGAGTTGATTTTGCTCTAACCTGTTAAAGAACTATAAGACCTGAAAGGAACAAGGCCAACCTGGGAGCTTAAAAGTAAAATTTTCCCCAGCCAACAGTAAAACCCATCGGGAGCAATAAGTTACTTGGAGGTTTCCATGGAGCTGCAGCTGTCATTTCTCTGAGCCTCTATTCAATACAGTGTACCACAGTTGAAAAGAACCATGGGAAAATGGAAGATCAAAAAGACCACTGTCGTCATGGGTATAGTCAGAGAGGCTGTGATGGGATGCGGTAGAAGAATGGGGCTAACCCAGAGCCAGTCACACATCTGCAAAATTTTAAGCAGAAAGAGAATAGGTAATCTAGGCTGCGTTTCAGAAACATTTCTCAGTTGGGATCCATGATTCTGAAAATTTCCCTATGAGCATGGTGATGACATTTCTAGGGCTGGAAGGAGCTTCCTTTTACAACATTTTTCTGGGGTGTACTTAGACTTTTGAAACCTGCATCAAACTGTCCTGGATCCAAATGAATTGGATCTATTTTCATGTGAGGAAAAAAACTACATAATTGGAACAGTGAGAGTCCTGGGAAGAGTCCATGCGAATCATTTGTCTGGGATTAAAAGGTGGTAATAGATAAAATCTGGGCTTTATACTTTGAACCAGATCTAAATGTCAAGTACCTTTTGGGATGGATTATACTGTCCCACTACTTTTTTGCTTTTTGGGGATTAGCACTAACATTTATTCCTTAAGATTGTACAACCTTAACCAGACAAGAAAAAATTTAAAATCACAGGAGATATCCAAGGAAGAAAGCGCCAAAGGTTCCATCTCAACTACCATCATTAAAATTATAGCTATAAATCATAGCCACCTAGGCTGCCAGAGAACTGCTCAATTCTTGATAAGCCTTAAACCGACATTTCTATTAAAATGTATCACAGGCGACGCATCTACATTTTAAGTGGGAGAAATAATGAAAACAGTGTTCTAAATTAATCATAGTGCTTCTTAGTCATTTGCAAATGTGGTTTTACAAGCCAATGTGTTCTCAAGTTTTAAAAAGCAGGTAAACAGGAAGCTGTTATTCATTTTAAGATTTTTGCTATTTTCAAATTTGTTTTTTAATACAGTCACAATCACAGATATAATTACTGTAATAGGTAGCTCTGGAATAACTGTAGGCACAAGATTAGGAAGTAGGAGATCTCAGATTTCATCCTGATTCTGTCTTAGATAAATTATTTCTTGTCCTTGAAATTCAACTTTTTTTTTCTCTCAGGGCTGCGCTTCATAGAATGCCTAACAAAGAGTAGGTACTTAATACATGCTTATTAATTCAGTGAAGTAGAAAAAATAAAAAAAAAAGGTGGCCATTTAAATGATGTGATTTGACAGGTTTGAAGAAGCTTTCCTGTTTCATGACATTCCTGCTCTAAGAAGGAATTACATAATCAAAAATGGTTCAATTCCTAAATAATCCTGACTCCTTTTCTTTTAAGTATACTGGGCTTTATTCAGCTATTCCAATACTACTGCCAACACCCATCTAGTCTCTAAGGACAAAAGATCCTTTTCTTCCTTAGTTCAACAACAACAACAAAAAAAAGGCTGGAAATTTCTATAAGAAATTTTCATTGGGGGGGGGGCAGCTAGGTGGCGCAGTGGATAGCGCACCAGCCCTGAAGTCAGGAGAACCTGAGTTCAAATCTGGTCTCAGACATGTAACAGCTGTGTGACCCTGGGCAAGTCACTTAACCCCAATTGCCTCAGGGGAAAAAAAAAACTTTTATTAGGAAAATGAGAGAACTAGACAAAACACAAACACAAATAGGAATGAGCATGTTAGAGAGTACAAATATATGGTCCATAACTTAACTTTTATCCCAAGATTGTTTTTATTGATCTAATATATAGCTCACACAACTCTGTCCTCCTTCCCTATCATATTGTTTCCTTCTTTTTAATTCCTGTTCTCCTATTCAGTAGTATCTAACTCTTCATGGCCCCATTTGAAGTTTTCTTGGCAAAGATACTGCAATGGTTTGCCTTTACCTTCTCCAACTTGTTTACAGATGAGAAAACTGAAGTAAACAGGGTTAAATCACTCATCCATGGTCATGCAGCTCTTAAGTGTCTAAGGCCTCATTTGAACTCATGAAGATGATATTCCTGATTCCAAGCCCAGTTCTCTAACCAGTGTGCCCAATTTAGCCCTACCTTCCCCCTTTTAGATTTAACAATTCCTTTTGCATTTCTTCCTTTGCCTCTCCAAAAAAGGAACTCCAGAAAAACAGGATAATAGATCTCTCTCACACACATATAATACATACATATACATATATGCATATATAATAGATTATTCATTAGTTAATAGATCCATCTAGATTGGAGCTGCTTTACTTTGATGAGAACAGATTAGTCTATTAATATATATCTTCCTCTTTTTACTAATGAAGGGTTGAAATCATTTTCTCTCTGCTATAGTCTATGGAAAAAACAGGCAAATAAGCAGAGATTTTCGAGACCTAGTCTCTCAATATGACAGGAGACCACTGACTTAAGTCCTTATTAGTTATTATAATAAGATTATATGGGTCAGCTAGGTGGCCCAGTAGATAGAGCTCTGGGCCTATAGTAAGGAAACCCTGAGTTCAGATATTTACTTGCTGTGAATCCTGGGCAAGGTTTCCCTTGTTTGCCTCAATTTCCCCATTTGTAAAATGGTACCAACCTTGCAGGATTGTGAGAATCAAACAAGATAATAATTACAAATTTCACAACACAATGCCTGGCATGTAGGAAGCACTATAAAATATTATTATTATTATTATTAATGCCTAATATCTGACAACTTCTCCTGTCTGCCAGGCTCTTTTTCTGAAAGCATCCTCCCATCTTTACCCATCTATAATCTTGTATGTTTTTGACCTTCCAGACTGGAAATTTTCAGTGAGTCAGTTCCTTCCTTCCTGCTATAATCAGTCTTGCCAGAAGCCAGACACTACAATTCCCTCTAAAACACCTGGCCCTCTTTAGCTTCCTTAATCTTTACTGGGACATGGAACAAAAATGGACACAGGACTTTCAACTGCGTAACTAGCCAAAGCTTGGTACAAGGATATGGCAAGTCCTGGAAGCAGTTTCTTGCATTATCATTGTGGACTCTTGTTCCTGCCATGGCCTGAGAACCAAGGGATCCTAGTCCCTCTGATAATATTCTCGGTTCCATCCTTTGCCTATTTTGCTGGTCCTTTTTAGATGTATCAGTTCCATGTCCAGCAAAGGCAGAGTTAGTGTGCTGCCCTTGTCTGTGGGGTAGATACTGTTGGATTTCTTTTTTCTTTGTTCTTTTTTCTTTGTTCTTTTTTCTTTGTTCTTTGTTGATTTCTCCAATTCTCTATAATCCCATTTGGGATTTTCTAGGCAAAGATATTGAAATGCTTTGCCATTTTCTTTTCTAGTTCATTTTACAGATGAGGAAACTGAGGCAAAAAGGTTATATAACATGCCTAAGTATCACAGTATCTGAAGTTGGGTTTGAATTCTGGTCCCTGTGACTTCAGAGCCAGCTTCCTATCCACTGTGTCACCCTTTCTCTTCTTTAAGTTGTCCCAGTTTCACCCTTAGTGACACCTCATGCCCTCCATTAAGCTTGCCAAATAAAAAGATCTATTGTTTTCAACCTTGACTGGCTTTTGTTAAGATCCAAAATGTCCTAGTATCAGACCCTGATTCTCCTCCTCCCCCTTATAAAAAGTGGACAGTACATTGGCTGGTCCTGAAGTTAGTAAAATCAGAGTTTCCTCATCTATAAAACAAGGATAATCCTTCCCAGGGTAATTGTAAGGCTCAAATGGGATAATATTTGTAAAGTGGTTTGTATGTCTTAAAGTGATATATAAATGAAAGCTATCATTTATTTACATGGCTAAATACATAGATATATATTTAAATTCATATGTACATATGGCTAAATATATGTTTAAGTAAAAGAGATAATCATATTCAAAGATATTAGTTATGATGGTTTAGAATGATGACATTGAGTGGGCATTTTCTCAGACAAAGAGATCTAGGAGAGACTTTAATTTAGAAATGTCAAAATTTCCCACTACATCCATTACCAGTCATTTTGACTTTGTCTTGCCACTGGAATTTGATAACTCTAGAGGAATTAGTGAAGCTGATGACTTTGTACAGTTCTGCCTTACTTAAATACAATTCACTTGAAAGTTGGGATCTCACCCAATGCTATCATTGGCCCTCTTTGAGAAGGAAAGATAAATAACACATGATATAACTATGTAAATATATTTATATATGTATATGTAGGTGTGCATGTTGTTTGCATTTATGTGTTTCATGCATTAGTACCTGAAAATTTACTAGTAGACTTTCTGGGGGGGGGGGGGGAGAGAAGAGGCAATTATATCTTACCAAGCTTCAGGGGCCTCAAGTATGTGTCCAATGACAGCGTGAGTAGCTTGTCATTGGTCCTCAGAAGATCAGCCCAGGTAAGTCAACAGTAGGTTGTCATCATATAAATTGTTTGGTTGTTTGGCTATAGAATGTTTAAAAACTGGGCATCATGTCAGAAAGACTGAGTTCAGGTATTCTAGATTCGATGGGCAAGTCTCTTAGATTCATCTAGCTGATCTTCAAAATGTGGCAGAGGAAGATGACAATATCGATAGTATTATAATCACAGGATAGTTGAGATTCAAATGAGAATTATATTAAATGTATGATAAATTTTCAACAGCTATATGTGAAAAATATTGTGAAGCCTTCTCCCAGCACTGTCCTAGCTCTCAATGATCTTGTTAAACCTATATTCCTATAATTTCTCTAACATTCTATCATTCATTTTATACTTAACATATATTATTTTTCATTGTTACTCATATCTATCTATCTTGATGTCTATTTTTATGTCTATCTCTATTATCTATCCTTCAATTAGATTATAAGACCATCAAGGAAAGGTACCAAATTTATTTAGGACAGTGTCTCTGATATGATAGGCACTTGACAAATATTTGATAATGATGGTTTTTAAAAAATTCACAGATGCTAGTGGGTCTATTATGGCCTTATAGGAATTTGGGGATACCTAATCCAAAAATTAATTCAATTCAACAAATACTAAGTGCCTGATATCTTTAAAAAAAACTTTTAAAATTATAAGCTAATTAGATTCCTGAAAAATATTTGTTGATTTGAATTGAGCCCTAAATAAAAATGAATAATCAAAAAAGCATGTAAAATAAGGAACAAAATCTTGCACAGAATTCTTGGTGTTGGGCAAGATAGAACTAAATGAATTAAGATGTAATGAATCAAAGAAAGTTTTTGTTCTTTGTCCCTTTCAGATCTATCTGAAATTCAAACTTTGGCTTTATGGTTGTTTTTTTTTTTTAATATGAACACATGTATTTGTAGGCAATTTATAGAGAGTTTCAGTATTGATCTTTCTTGCTTCATTTTACATATTTATATTTCTTTGTATCATTCATATTTATTTTGCTGGAATATGTGAGCATACTATAAGTTGTGTTCCATCATTTTCTAATCATTAGAATGGTTATCTCATTTTTATTATTGTTAATAAAAATTTTTAATTTTTTAAGGAAGTAGGCCCTTTTTTGTTTTCAAGCTTTTCTTTTAAAGGATAGAGTCTTAGAAATGGAATTCCTCATTCAAAATCTCTGACCAATTTTGTACCTTTTATAAGATGTTGCCATTATTGGAGATGCAGCTCATCTGTTCCACCCTCAAACAATGCTCCTTCCTTCTTCCTCTTCTTTTCTACTTCTTGTTCTAGGAACAGTATCAGATTGTACCTTTATTATATATATTGCCATTATTAGAGAGTTTAGTTCATCTTCCCTATCCCCACCTAATACTCTTTCCTCCATTCCACCCCTCCTTATATGTCTTCCTTTTGGAACAGTAATCAAATTAACAATTATAGTTGACTCTGCTCATTATTCTTGTGATTTCTCAAACCAAAACATGCTTACCCAACCATCATTGCCTTATATATTTATATAAATGTAAGCTTCTTGAGATCAGGAACTATCCTGCTTTTGTCACTTGTATCCCCTCCAGGAATACTTCCTCAGCTTCCATCCAGATTTGCAGGTAGGTTCCCATAGAACAATGACTGTGTCCCCCTCACAATCCTTGGGATCCTAAGAGGCTGAGGTTTGAGTATTTTCACTCATGAGCTCTCCCGTGTATGCACCCATTCATTTTCTATTGGTACTTTCAATTAGTTTTTTTTTAATATAAAGCATTTATATTAAGGTGGTATGATAAAAACAGGTGTCACAAATCATGTCCACTTTTGATAGGGGCTTCATTTTGGAGATGTTTCCACCTCCATTGTTTCTATGTTTTCCCCCATCATCCAAATGCCTCTACTAATACACTTTCCGCCACCTCTGTTTTTCTGAAGCATTTAGTTATTAACTAATGTGATCTGAACATTCTCACATTTTCTTAGCAACTGGTTTATCTTGGATTTAAGAAGTAATTTAAATATATATGTATATATATGCATATATATATATCTGTTTAGCTTGGGGATTGGCTGTTTTTCAAATATTTTGCTAAATTATCTATGCTCTTTTGTAAACTTTTAAAAGTCAAAATGTTTCTTAAATATCCATAACTTGCCATGCTATACAAATGTTGCTTTTTTTCTGGACAAGTAATTTTGAGTTCATGACTAAAGCTTTTCAATTTTTAATCTAATTTCTCTGATCACTCTTTGTCTTCTTTGGGATATTCCATTGTGATTCTGATGCTTCAGATTGTGTTTTTCTTCTGGAACTCAAGGCTATTTTTTCCTTCTTATGATCACATTAGAATATAATTAAAATCTGTTTAGGGGCATTGAATCTTTGGTTTTTCCTTGGTGAAGTCTTGTGGTTTCTTTGTGATTACCAGTTGCCATTTGTTTTTGCTGATTCTGGGATATTTTCTTCAGTGGTTTGCTGAGATTTATATTATTTTGTTTTTCTGAATTTTCTGGAATAGTTATCTCCAGGTTCCTTTGAGTAATTGACTTGGTAGTCCTTACAGAACTACATCTAAATCTATCTTCTATCACTTGAATCTGCATGTTTTATTTTGGAGGATTCTGTATATTTTTTTTCTGAGTCTATTTCCAGTTGATTTACATTATATATGATTCTGTTTTGTGCTGTAGTTAATCTGTTGTTGACTTATTCTATTTATTTTTTCAGGTTTTCTACTTTATTTTCCATACTGGTCACTTAAAAATGTATCTCCTCCCATTCTATTTTAAAGCATCATTTAATTCTAGCTTCAGTTCCTCCTGTGGTTTTTAAATTTTTTTTTCTTTACAAGCTCTTTTTTTATTCGGTCTTGTGATTTTTCTTAGTAGTGTTAATTTGTGATTAATTTCTTTAAATGCACCATTTATCTTTTTAAGAATGTCTCTTGGGATATCTTTGCTTCTCTTTCCATCTGCAATAGTTTTTGTACTTGAACTGTTTCATTTGCTCTGTAGTACTTTAGAAATTTATTAGAATGCTTACAATTAGCAAAGCACTATATTGTGGTAGACATCAGGAATACAATGATGAAAAATGACACTATCTTTGATCTAAAGGGGCTTAATATCTACTGAAATCGGAGTTAAGGGTATAGGGCATATATTTCATATAAAGAAAAATATGTAACCATAGAGTTAGAAGCAACCTCCTGACACAAAGAACTTTGTCACAGTTTGAGAGATTCCTCATTTTTATGCTTCAACCAAGATAAACTGATAATTTTAGTATTTGACATTCTTTACCCATAGTTTAGGATATAGCCACCAACTTCCCTTACAACATGGAATCATAAGGCTCAAAGCATAAATCAGTTTATTTAAGAGTTAATGGAAACTAGTAGAAAGCTTGTGAGAGTCCACAGAAAACAATGATTAACTCACAGGAGCAACCCTATTCCTAGAGTTCTATGCAATCTCAGTTACTTATAGCCCTAGAAAGATTCAGGCAAAGGGCACCCTGGGATGTTCCTCCTTTTTGATTTCCCTTCCAGTTTCTTCAGAGGTCAACTTTTGCTGCTGAAAGACGTGGAACTGATAGATAAATGTTTCAGAAGAAATGGGATATGAAGGGATCAATGACACAGGTGGGGAGTTTAGCCTTGGTCTGGAGACTGGTCACCATATCTTTCAAGATGAAAGGAAGAACTACAAAGGATGGTCCAGGACACAGATTTTAAAGTGGTGAGGAAGTAAGATGAGGGATCTTATAATAGCTTCAGCCTTCCCAGTAAAGAAGCAAGTGAAATCATCTGCAAGTAGGGAAAGACAGAAATAGTTTAGGGATGGAGTTGGGTTCTTTAAGAAAAAGGAAGAGATTAGAAAAAACTACTTATCAGGAGTATGATAGGCCATCAATAAGAGTTATAAGGATTGTCAGGTAGTAGTAGTCCTGAGGGACTAGTTGAGATTAGATAAATTAAATAGATTAGATAGCATAAATTCATAGTGGAACCAGTCAGCACAGTCTTATGCTTTTTTTTAAATTTATTTTTAAAATTTAGAACTTAACAAGCACCTATTAAAATGGGCATTCTATATAAAAATATAACAGAAAAAGATAATTTTATGTGAAACTGCACATCTCTAATATAAATAGCTTTCTATTCTTTTTAGGAATGAACTAAGTTCAGCATGTGATTTTTGAGACTGACCTGTATGTCTTTGTTTCCTTCTGGTCTTCCTTCTGTTTTCGTCTACATTTTAAAATATGCTGTCATATCTTTCTTTTCTAAATAAGTATATAAACTTCCCTCCTCTCATGACTTTCTCCAGCAGTGCTAGATGACTGGACAAAGAAAGAAACCAGAGAGCAGAAAAAGTAGGTGTTGGGGTTATTTAGGACTGAGTATTAGCAGGGTAGAAACAGTGGAAAGACAATGGGGCAAGGAATTTGAAAACAAATTTGATTTATTGAAATGTCTGAGTGTGAAGGAAGGAAAATGGAAGTATAGTAGAATATGTGTATAGAAGTATAGTAGAATAATGACAAAATAAAGAGTAGCTTTAGGAGGAAGAAGGCATTGGGCTATAAAAGAATAAGATGATGACTAAAGAAGGAAATTTTAGAGTTTTAGATGTGGATTTAGAGGTGAATGGATTACTAAAATATGATTACTCTTGTACATAGATTAGATTTCACTAAAATGGAAAGATGTCATAAGAGTTAAAGAATTAGAAATCATCGTTGTGAACATTGATTCCAAAAATGAAAGTAACAGGGATTGGGAGAGAGAAAGTAACTGAAATCCATGAGGAAGGCAGGAGAGTATTCTGGACATCAGTGTATAACAGAAGCACTCTGATAAGATTGGGCCCCTTCTCTCAGAGGGAAGAGTTAGAACATATAGATAGAACAACTAGGATTATTTGTAGCCCAAGAAGGTAGCCCTCCTGAACCAATGGAATTCTGCTTTCCCAGGTTTATACTGATTGTACTAATATATGATTATTTATATATTCAAAGATGATTGGGAGCTGGTAATCTTACACTAGTAGATTTGTAAAAGGCTCCCTTTTTAAAAAAAAAATCTCAACATTAAACCCCAAACACATGCTGGGTCCACCCAAAACCAGTTTGTAAAATTCTGAATCGGGCCAGTTGTCTGGTATCAGTTTGTTTCTTACTTCATCTCTTACAACCAGAACAAATATTAAGAGCTAAGTAATGGTGATGAGGCGATCAGACACATGCATTTTCAAACTCTTTTGTCTATTAATTCAGTTTATATGACATTAGGAGTAAAAGTTAGTATATACACAGCTTTAAGGTTTACAAAGTACTTTATAAATGTCTCATTTAATCCTCACATCCACCCTTTGTGGTAAATTTATTTTACAGAAGTGGAAACTGAGGCAAACAGATTAAAATGACTTCCTTGGGGCCATATATCTGACAAGTATATGAAGCCAGAATTGAACTCAGATCTTCCTAGTTCCTGTGTCCTGTATCACCTAGCACAAAGCTTCTTAAACTGTGGGTTGCAATATCATGTGAGGTCATGTAACTGAATGTGTGGGATCACAAAATTATGACTTATTTTTAGTAAATGTTTGATTAATATACCTGTTTTCATATACCTATATATCTGGGGTTGCATAAAAATTTCTTGGGCAAAAAGGGGTTGTGAGTGGGAAAAGATTAAGAAATTCTGACCTATTATCAACCAAGTGCCTCTAAATTTTATAGTTAGATTATCAAAATGTGAAGCTCCTCCATCTTTACCTTGAAAACTCAGAGCAGACTGGTGGAGTAATTAACATGAACTTCAAGGCTATATAAATAATGGTGGCAAGTAAAGAGTCCAAAAGAAGATATGAATGAACACAACAACTCTTTCATTTAGATTTTGAATCAGAGAGTATGAGAACAATGTCCAGTACTGGAGAAAATTCAGGTTTCAACACCCCAAAGAAGAATTTAAGAATAAAAAGGAATTTATTGGTTGTGCAAGAGTTCCAGAAAATGTAATGGAACTTTCTAAAGGAAGGAGGATAGGGACTGAGCAAACAATAAAATTAAGGTGGATAGGGATGAGAGTATTAGAAGTAACAGAAGAAAGATGTTTTTACCTAAATAAGTATAGCTCAGAATGATAGGGATTAGGGACATGAGAATAAGAAACAGAGTGACAGACTGAATAGAAAACTGAATAAAGTGATAAAAACCTTGATTTGAAACCCATCTCAAGTGCTTACTAGCTATGTGATCATGAGCAAGTTTCTTAATCCCTGTAGCCTCAATTTCCTTATCTGTAGAATGGAAAAACTAATATTTGTACTTCTTATCTTATAGAGCTATTTGGATACAAGATCTTTTCAATTTTAAGGTCCTATGTAAATAATATTATCTTAATATATTTGATTTATATTTGTTCTTACATTTCCTAGTTTTCCCCTTGTTTCTATTCTCCTGTTACTTATTAAATACAAGAAAACTTTATAAATTTTGTTTTTAGTTTCCTATGAAGATTTCTACTATATCTCCACCATTTTCTGATCTCAGCTATTATATCGTGATTTTTGTTTGCAGTGCTAGATGCAAAGGAAATGGCTAGGTTTGTTTCTACCATGTGGAATGATTCAGCCAGAGGAAAGGTCTCAGTACAGATAGTGCAAATGGACTGGAGTATATCAGGGGCTGCAAATCTTTTTCTTTCTTAATATATAGCAATGCCAAGGGAGTTTATGCCCTTTGTCTGTTCTCTTAAATGTGTCAAAAACCTGAACTAGGATTTAAAATGTAAAAACCACTTATTTCATAAATTAATCAAAATTGGCCCATCCTCCCATTTCCCATTAAGATTCTTATCTTCCCAAATTCACATGACTCAAAGGAAAGTACATTTACATAATAAAGTACCTTCAATAAATGAAATCAGAGTTTAAAGGATATATTATCAAAAAAATCTGAATGCTCCATTGATCCAATAAAGATTTAAAAGAAAAACTTGCACTCAGATATTCTTGGCAAACCTAAGTGCCTTTTAAAAGTGCATATTCCTGTGTCCTACTTTCAAGTAAAATAAAGAATATGTCAACAAGCATTTATTTAGTACTTACTATGTGTCAGTCACTCTGCTAAGAATTGGGAATGGAAAAAAAAAAAAGCAGAAACAGTCCCTACCTTCAAGGAAGTTACATTCTGTTGCCAGGACCAGATTTTTCTAGCATGGTAGAACTTGTTACAGTAGGAGCTTGATGGCATTGTTGAGAATACTGGGTACAGTCAGCCTCCCAGCAAAATGATAGGGTTACCCACCAAAATGGAGTATGGAATGAGACCCCAAAAGTATACTGGGGTCACAGGCTGATTGGTGCCAGTCATCACAAAAGAATTTGTGCACCAAATCAAGGTGAAAAGATTTTATTAAGCTGCTAAAAGTAGTCTAAATCCCTAATAGTCTTTAACAAGAAAAAGGGGGTTTTAATTAACAAGGGGAAATCAAGTTCTCTAGCAGTAATTAAAAAGACTCTATCAGTAGGATAAATCCCTAATAGTCTTTGGCAAGGAAAAGGGGCTTTAGCAATTAACAAGGGGAAATCAAGTTCCCTAGCTGTAACCAAGGAGGAAGACTCTATTAAGGTATGGCAAATAGGGGATTATGGGGTTACCTTAAAAGGAATTTAGGGTCCTAATAAAACATTAACTGTTGTGATGCTTAGCCAGTGAATTGGCTAAAAAGAAGTCAGTGGGGAAGGGAAATTATACCATTGACTATGGGCTAATCCCAAAAGGCATTTAGCATTCTAAAATGAGTTAGCCTTGCATATACAGTATGAGCAGATCTTTTACATTGGAAATATAACCTGGATGGGAAGAGGGGGGTTTGACATTATAATTTGGCTTTCTGATTGGGTATAGTAAGGAGTTATGATGTTAGTAAGCAAAGTAATGAATAATAGAAGTTATGATGGTTTTGTCACTGCAGAGGATTCAATTAAGAATTCTACCAGAATCTCCACCTGGGTTGGGGCTGTAATAAAGGTCTTACTTAATAAAAAGCCCAATCAAAGTCAAAAAGATCCACTTATAATCCTACCATAATTCCTCCATTTGCCTCTGGGAGTCAATAGTTTTCTGATTGTTTATGGCTCTATCAGTGCCATCTAGCTACCAAAGGCCTCTTCAGCATAGTGGATAGAGTACTTGGGCCTAGAGGCAGGAAGACCTGAGTTCAAATATGGCACCAGATATTAGCTGTGTGACCCTGGACAAGTGATTTTATCTCTGTTTTAATCCACTGGAGAAATAAATGACAAACCATTCCAGTATGTAACCAAGAAAACTCATGGACAGTATTGATGTGTATAGTCCATGGAGTCACCCAGAGAAGGTCACAACTGAACAACATCAAGTTTTTGCTAAAGCTTGTACTTCTTTGCCATAGCCTTGGAGATATCAAAGTAAGTTCCACTTCAACAAGACATTTGGGTATGGATTTGTAAAGATTGGGAATAGAGCAGGTACTCAATAAATGTTTGTTGAATTGAATTGCCTAAAAAATTAAGCCTTCTTACAGTGGTTGGCCAAATTTCAGAAGGAGGGTATTAAGTGGATGTTTTTCTGGAGTGGTCAGTGGGATAGGAAATGACCTTCTTTGGCAATCTTTGATCTAGAATTTGTTTACAACCTAAGAAAATCTACATATGCACGGTTCCAGCATATTGCAAGCTGTGAATTGCCATGTTTGGTTAGTAATATTGGTAGAATTTTACACACACACAGACACATTCCAAATTAGGGACTTTATCAAAAAGATAGAAGAGCTAGCAACTGCCTTCTTTCTATTCATCAATTGAGTGTCATAGAAGCTACTTCTTCCTGGAAGCTTGCTACAGCCTTGGACTACTTCTTATGCTGGAAGTACAGTTGCTTCCCACTTTCCCTCTTGGACCTCGCCTTTTGTTTGACTAGTTTCTCCCAAAACTTCCCATTTAAGTAGGAGCCTCAGGCCAAAGATTTCATAATCCTCTTCAGGCTACCCTACTGACTCATCTCCAGGGGACTTTCTCTACATTGTCCCACACATCCCTCCACTTTGCTTTTCAGCTTCCTTTTATTATTGACTTCCCCCTTAAAATGGAAATTCCTTAAGGGAAGGAATTGCCATTCTTTCTGCTTGTATTTGTATTCTCAACATTTAGCACTGCACCTGACTCTTGGTAAATGTTTGATAAATGTTTATTTGCCAATTTAGAGACCAAGGTTTTCTAATCTCGTCTTCTTTAGCCCAAAGCATAAAGTCACTATGCATAAATTAAGAGAAATAGTTCATATGCACTAAAATGGTGGGAAAGTATCTCCCTTTCTAATGTGGGACCCTAGGTCTCAGGATTAAACAGAGATATGTTAAATTCCAGGTTCAGAATAGAATCAATTCCTTATAGTTTTAAAGGTGGAAGGAACTCTAAAAAGTTAGTGAGTATAACTCCTTCCAGATGAGGAAAATGAGACACAGAGAAGTTTAAATAACTTACCTCAAATCCTTTGAGGCAAGATTTGAATTCAAGTCTTTTTGACTCAAGTGCAGTATACTGTCCCATTTTGGTCTTTACCCTTCCACCTCTCACTTGATAAAATAATGATAATTCAAATCTGTGCTATGACAACCGATTATGTGTAATACCTATTTGTCTGTTATTCTATTTTGTTACAAGAAACAGTCCACGATATCCTGCCACCTAGGGGAGGGGTGGGGAGTTGGGGGGAAAAAATTGTAACAGAAAGCTATGTAAGGGTTAATGTTGAAGAACTACCCACACATATGTTATGCAAATAAAATAAAAAATTAAAAAAAATAAAAATAAAAATAAAAATAAATAAATAAATCTAATGAGAGCCCAAATCTCATGGCTTGTATTTCTCAATAAAATAATTTGGAGAAAACAAAAACAAAAACAAAAAAGAAACAGTCCACAGTGAAGAATATTTAATTTATAAACTCATGAAAGCAATCAACTATTTTAACTACACACTCCTTCCTCTTGTCTCCATTAGCTTCAAAGTGAAATTGGTAGACTGCTTTTGTAAATATTTTGAAATTTGATAAAAAAAATTGATTAACATTTTTATTAAAATATGTGTATTGTAATTGTGGAAATATGTATACAAGAACTGCATGTGTTTAACATACATCGAATTACTTGCTGTCTAAGGGAGAGGGGGGGAGAAAAAATTTGGCACACAAGGTTTTGTAAGGGTGAATGTTGAAAACTATGCATATTCCCTGGAGGGATGAATTCTAGGAGAGGATGATGAAATGCCAAAACTTTATAAATGAATACATGATTCATGAATACATTGCAGTGCCAGTTTACAAACCTTCAATTAGACTTTCACTTTTCCTTATCCATATTGAAGATAATGGAATTTTTTTATTTTGTTTTTTAATGTTTGTTAGTTTTAAAGATTTGAACGGCTTGCTTAGTGATTTGTTCTTTAGTGGCTAAATTGAGTAGACTTATAGCATGAGATAAGTCTGCAACAACATCCTGACTAATGGAAGTGACATCTGGTGAGCAATGAGGCATAGTGTTTAGTTTTTTACCGTGTGCTGGGTTAAAAGTCAACATCACTCTAGAATCATAAAGAGACACTATTTAGGATGTTGCTAGTTTGCAGAGAATCCTTTTTTTTTTTTTTTCCCCCCTCTGGAACCTGTTTGGCTATTTCCTACATCAAGGCATTTGTGGTTTTGACTGGATCACTGTGTCCTCCTTTACCCCTTCTCCTTGGACTAGCCAAATGGACAGGTCTCACTACTTTTATGGTTGGACAATATGTATCAGTTTAAGTTAAGAAATGCAATTACCTAAATCTATGATTCACAGAAGCTAGCTGGCTTCCCCCAAATCAATGCCAGAGGTAAATCAGCCTTCAAAAAAAAAAAAAAAAAAAAAAAAAAAAAAAAAAAAAAAAAAAAAAACAAGAAAAGACAAATAGCAGCTGATTTTCTATTGGTAAGGGAGTGACTGCATGGTAATGAATAGGTAGCTACCTAAAGATCCTAGAGCTAGCCTTAGGCAAAATTTCAAAATAGGTGATGATTCAGATCTTCCATTTTGTTTTTCTGATGGTGTCCATTCTATGGTCAATTCTCTCTTCATTCCAAGCTTTCTAACCTATTCTGAGAAAGAATACTGGAGAAATGATCCTTTATCTTTCATTTACACTTTAGCATGGATTTTAAATTCCTAAGTGAATATTCTTCTCTGAATATTTACATTTTAAATAATATCTACAGTGGCAGAAGAAAGCCTTTGCGCTTATTTAAGACATTTCAACTTTCTTCTGAGGATGGTGGGATTGGAATCAGGGAAACCTTCTAGATAGCCCAGAAAGCCTAGAGCCTTTAAAGTGTTTACGTTCTTAAAGTTAACAGTTTCAACAATTAAGAGACATACATAAGCTGTTGACTATTGGGCAGAGAGCCAAGAATGCCTGGCTTCAAGTCCTATCTCTGATATACCCTGGCTATGGAACCATGGACAAGTCAACTACTCCCTCAGGATTTTAACTAATCAACTCTCTAAGACTCTAAGTTTGAAGAGACCTAAGTTGGTACAGAAAGCTTCTTCACCCTGCACTCCCTATATCAGTTAGATGGTAGAGTGATTACAGTCTGGAAGGAGAAAGACTTCAGTTCAGAGCTGATCTCAGACACTAGGTGAGTAACCCAGAACAGGTAAGTTAGGCTCAATTTCCTCATCTCTAAAATGGGGATTATAATAGCACCCAGTTCCCAGGATTGTTGGAAGATCAAATGAAAAAATAATTACAAAGTGCATTACATGGTGTCTGGCACATACTCGATGCTATTTAAATATTAGTTATTGTTATTATTGTTATTATTATTATTATTACCAGAGAAGTTGCAGGCCTGGTTTCTTTTACAAAGGTGCTATATAATTATAATGTCTCCAGCTAACACAAAGCTCGGGATAGAAATTTAGTAAACATTTGTTGATCAATTGGAAAAGCCTAGATGTGATTTTTTAAAGTTTATTCACATGAGTGAGAGACAGAATGATATAGTGAATGGAGAGTCAACCTTGGAGCCAGTAAAACAAAACAACATAACTCCAAAACCAAAGCAACATAACCAAACCAAACCAAATCAAGTTCAAATCCTTTTTCTGAGGTATACAAGTGATGTGAACTTAAGAAAGTTGCATAACTTTGTGTGACTCAGAAAACTTTTTAAGATTGCTAAATTACAGAGTAAAGATAGATGGGATTCATCTTCTGAAAAAAATCACAACTCCTCCAAAAAATCATAATCAAATCAATTACGAGAGGTGGAAGAAGGGAAGAAAGAGAATAAATTGAACACTTGATACCTAGCAAGTAATATGCTTTATTGGAACAAAAATAGTTTTAGATTATAATAATTATATAATATTTATATTATTTGTATGTATTTATAATAGTATAATAAGTTACAATATGCTTTAAGGTTTGCAAAGTGCCCTACAAATATTATCTCATTTATTTTTCCCAACAACCCTGGGAAGTAGTGTTATCATTATCCCCATTTAATAGATGAGGAAACTGAAAGTTAATTTGCTCAGGGTACATAGATAGGAAGTATCTGAGGCTCTATTTGAATTTAGGTCTTCTCTTTAGTTCCAACCATTAAGTTGCCTATAGGTCAATACATTTACAGCAGAAAGAGATGCTTTTACTCAGCCTATTATACATAATGCATCCAAAATTAAAAAAAATTACAACTAAGTACCTCTGACTTTTCTCTTTGGATTGATTGACTTGCAAATCATCAAATCTTGCATTTTTTTCTCTTAATTAGTAGGCAATATGCCTCTTTTGCTTTCATACAATATCATATAGCTGCACAAGTATAGAGATGAAGCCTTATAAAATATTTTTCTCTTAATAAATTTACATAGCCTTGTTGAGTTGAATGCAAAGGTATATAGATTGAGCTGACAATTATTTTTTTTCCTCACAAAGAATTCATAATGTTGGACTTAGACAGCACACAGAAGAATAAACTCATTAGGAAGAGAAAGATTGGGCTTCTCCTGAGTAGCTTAGCATCTAGGGGCAGAATTCTGGGAGGAATGATAAATAAGAACCCTAATTCATCCCCTGTACAAAGGCTAATTTGAGAGTAATTACTTTCAAATGTATCTCATATGCTGAACGTTACTGAACTGTGCTGAAAACTTTAGATAATAAATTCTTGCATTTGTGTTTGACAGGCCTACATTGCTACTGGGAGAAATGGGAGGTCTCCTATTGACCTGATAGTATCTTCTGGCCTTATAAGGAAGGGCTTTTTGTTCTTAAGTAGGTTTTTATTCTTTGTAAAATTCTTTGCATTGACAAAATCATCATATCCCCACAGTTACTGTACCCAAACTGGATATATTTCCCCTTTTTATAGTTTATATATTTATATATGGTCTAGGAGGTTCCCTATAAAAAGGGGTTTAGCAGTGTCTTTCTCCTTAATGGCATCTTTCCCCTGGTTAATTATGAGTTCTGCCAGGGAACTCATCTTTCCCCTTGTTAATTGCTAAAACCCCTTTTTTATTTCTTTTTTATTAAAGCTTTTTATTTTTCAAAACATATGCATGGATAATTCTTCGACATTTATGCTTGAAAAATCTTGTGTTCCAATTTCCCTCCTCCTTCCCCCATTCTCTCCCTTTTTTCTTTGCTAATGATCCTTATAGATTTAGCTTGCTTTTAGCAGTGTAATAAAATCATTGCCTCTTGAATTGGAGAAGTTCTATGCCTACAAATTCTTTTGAGATGACCTGAGACACTAGCTGGTGACCCCAATATACTTTTGGGGTCAAACTCCCTCTCCTAACATTTGATGGCTTAGCCTCATTATTTGATGGATAACCCCAAATTTTGGTGGTTCATATGGGGAGTCCTGGAACCCCACATATGTGGAGACTTGGCACCCTAATCTCTTAATTCCAACATTTTGGTGACTAAACCCCATCATCTGCAAAGGAAGATAAATATTAATTATACATAGGAAAAAGTTCTTGCCTTGATGTCAGTAGATGCTCAATTATGTAGGACCAAAAAAAAAAGTCACATTTGGGGATTATAGATTTACTCTTAAACCCAAACCCTTGCATTGGGAAGCCTGTGTGGAATCTGGAAAGAAGTTAAAGTTCTAAGAGGTAGAGGGAATATACATTTCACCTCCATGCAGGGGATGGAGGTGAAAAATAGAATCCAAAGTTTGGGGAGCAAAAAGTAGGCCAGCTTTGTACACCAGCTGACATGAAGGCATCAATTTATCCGGACATTTCTGGCTGTTCCCCAACTTTCTTCCTTATTCTTTTCTGTGTTCAGGCACAGAATGTTACTCACAATGGTAATGACGGAATTTTCTTCAAGGATTTTTACCACACAGACCACATGTAGCTTTTGGCTTCTGAACTCCGTAGCTTTTCATTTAGGCAGATATCCAACCAGCTCAAGATCTCCAACTTTCCCATTTCATTTGGGGTCTCCTACAGGGACAAAAGCATTGCAAGAGAATGTGATCAAGCAAGGCTGCTAAATCTCGCTCTCTTTGGGAGCACATCCGGATTGGCTTTCTTCTTTCCTAGTATTTTATTCAAGTAGCCGGTCAGTCTGTGCCCTTTTCCTTTCTCAGCCCAATTGTTGGCAATTGTTCCCTTTTCTCAGAATACAACCTTCCCTCACATTCACGGGCCTACATTATTTATTTAGAGTGCCTGGGCATATTTATAGCTCATCAGAAAAGCAGCAGCCGCTCATTTCCCAGGAAAGTAGAACATTTGGACATTTAAAAGTATTTTCAAAAGAAAAAAAAAAGAAACATTATCTCAGAGAGTTCACAGGCCTGCTGTTCCAATGTGGCTTCCCAAAAAAGGTCTCATTGGCTCCGATACACTGCCAGATTTCTCCTGTAATGTTCAGCTCCTACCTGCTGGGTTTGAGGTCAGAGAGCTGCAGGCCATTTTTCTCTTTCAACTGTCTCTTTCTATGTTCTCCTCCTCCTCCTCTCCCAAAGATTGATAATGTCATTTCCAGGCTATCCTTAGGAATAGGATAGTTGACCTTCTGGTTAAACTAAATAAGGAACACTGCAGTATATTGTCAGGAGCACTCATTTGGATCCAGAGGACCAAAGTTGAAATGCCAATTCTGTTACTAGATATATGATTGGGGGCAAATTATTTAATTTCTTTGGGCCTCAGTTTCTTCAGTTTAATAACTGATTCCAATGTCCCTTTAACTCCGACTTAATTGTCCAAATTGACTTTGGACAATTAGCTAAACCTTTGTTCAACTATAAATTGTAAATTACAATTACAATTTAAAAGTTTGTGCAGTTGTGAATTATGCTTACTGAGACTGCCTCAAAAGGAAGGAAAAACACTTTGCAAAGCCTAAAACATTGTAGAAACATGACCATATTCTTTGAATATGTTTGTAAAAACCAAAAATTTCTGCTTGTTGGCAAGGTATGGACTAGGTAACCATTAAAAGAGATACCTTCCAGTCCAAAGATTCAATGTTTTTTTCTACTCTAATCACATCTTTTTTTTTCTTAGAAGAGCTAAGCACATTTTTGTATGACTCTAACATTTCCTTTCTATTTTTTAAATTAAATTAATTTTTTCCCACTTAACACAATTTTTTTTTCTTTCACTCCTATTGGAATGAAACTTCCCTACTGGAAAAAAAAGAAAAACAAAATTTGATAATAAATATGTATAGTCAAAACTAATTCCTATAGTGGTTATATTAAAAATATATATTTCATGTTTCATTTTGAACCCCTCTCTTCTTTGTCAGGAGCTAGATATACATTAACACTGGTCCCATAGAATTCAAGTAGTGAGGATCTACAGTTAAAATCATGCCTCATTTAACAGCTACCAGTATAAAATGGAAAGCTGGAAATTTGATATTTCAGAAGGCAAAGAATATAGGCTTAAAACCAAGAATAGCTTATCCAGAAGAACTGAATATAATTGTATAGAAGGGGAAAATGGACATTTGATAAAAATAGAGGCACTTCAAACATTTCTAGTGAAAAAATTAGAGGTGCACAGAAACTCTAAAATACAAACACAGGAGTCAAGAGAAACATAAAAAAGAAAAAAAGTAGAAAAGAATAAATTGCTTACATTCTAAAATGGGGAGATGATGCATGTTCTCTTTGATCCCTATTGTTATCAAGGGCCATAGAGGGATTCTAATTTGACAGAAGGCCTGAGAGTAGCTTTGTTATATCTTGATGAATGAAAAAAGAGAGAAAGAGGAATACAATAAAAGGGGCAGAAAGGAGAGGAAAACTAAGAAAAATTATCTTACATAATTGAAGTACAAAAGTAGAAGTCTGTATAAACAAGGAGAAAGGGGTTGGGGAAAAAAGCTGACACTATCTCATCTGGTCAAAGGGATGAAAAATATATCCTTGGATATAGTAATAAATTTCATTCAACAGGGAAACAGGAGGGAAAGGGGAGAAGAGATAACAGGGAATAAAATTGTCAATAAATTAAGGGAAGGATTAGGCCTGAACAGAACAAACTGTCTAAGGTTATAGAAAAATATCTATATATCTTCTTTTGCTATATCTATCACAAAGAATTGAAAATTGAGGAGTTATCCATCAATTGAAGACTGGCTGAATAAGTTATAATATATGAATGTAATGGAATACTGTTCTATTAGAATACTGTTGTATTGTAAAAACAAATTTGTCAGAAATTTGGGAAGTGTTTGATGGACTAAAGAAGAGTGAAGTACACCTGTCAGATTGGCTAAAATGACAGGAAAAGTTAATGATGAATGTTGGAGGGGATGTGGGAGGGCTGGGACACTGATGCATTGTTGGTGGAGCTGTGAACGGATACAGCCATTCTGAAGAACAATTTGGAGCTATGCTCAAAAAGTTATCAAACTGTGCATACCCTTTGACCCAGCAGCATTTCTATTGGGCTTATATCCCAAAGAAATCATAAAGGAAGGAAAAGGCCCCACATGTGCAAGAATGTTTGTGGCAGCCCTTTTTGTAGTGGCTAGAAACTGGAAATTGAATAGATGCCCTTCAATTGGAGAATGGCTGAATAAATTATGGTATATGAATATTATGGAATACTATTGTTCTGTAAGAAATGACCAGCAAGATGATTTCAGAGAGGCCTGGAGAGACTTACATGAACTGATGCTGAGTGAAATGAGCAGAACCAGGAGATCATTATACACGGCAACAACAGTACTATATGACAATTAATTCTGATGGACATGGCTCTCTTCAACAATGAAATATTTCAAACCACCTCCAATTGTTCACTGAAGAAAGCCACATACACCCAGAGAGAGGGATGTGAAATGTGGACCACAACATAACATTCTCATACTCCTTGATTGATGTTTGCTTACATTGTGTTTCCTTTATCTGATACATCGTTTGTGTAGATAAGATTTTTCTTGCACAACAATGATAAGTTTGGAAATATGTATACATATATTCGATTTGCCAATATTTTAACATAATTAACATGTAGTGGATATCCTGCCATCTAGGGGAGGGGTGGGGAAGTTGGGGGGAAAAATTTGTAATGGAAAGCTATGTAAGGGTTATTGTTGAAGAATTACCCACACATATGTTATGCAAATAAAATTTAAAAAAAAAGAAAAAAAAAGAAGAGTGAAGTAAGGAGAACCTGATTAATTTATACAACAGCAATTTTGTAAAGATAAACAATTTTGAAAGACTCAGGAACTCTGATCAACACAGTGATCAACTATAATTCTAGAGGATTCATGATGAAACATGCTGTCCACGTCCCGATAGAGAAGTAATTATCTCAGAGGACAGATAGAAATATTATGGAGATTATAAGTATCAGTATGAAGCTTTGGAAATTAATTCTAAAATGCTTTATAAGCACAAAAGGCAGCAATTATTTTTTATTGCATGCAAGAATATGATATTATTGCAGTTAATTGTCTATACTGCTTTATTGGCCTCTACTTCATTCTGTATCAGCTCATGAAAACCTTTCTACAATTCTTTATATCTTTCACATTTACTGTTTCTTGTAACAGAGAAGTATTCCAATACATACATTCACGAACCATGATTTGTTTAATCATTGATTCCAATTCTTTGCTGCCACAAAAAGAACTGTTATCAATATTTTGGTATATATGAGGACTTTTTCTTTTCAATGATTTCCTTGAAATATAAGCCTAGTGGAATCTCTGGTCAAAGAGATGTGGACCATTAATTTGCAGAAGCACAATTGTTTTCCAACATGGTTGTGTTGATTCATAACTCTGCCAAAAATCCATTAGTATACCTAATTTCTGGGTCATTCTTTCATAGATTTCAAATGAGGCATGAATGGGTGCATGTTCTAGCATATGTTTTAAGAAATTGATTCAATATAGCTATCCAAGGAGTTAGAGGAAGAGAAAATTCTACAACTGCTTTTTGTTGCTTGCTTTGCTGAATTGAGCAATAGCTAGGATTACATAAATGAGATTTTGTTTCCTTTAAATTCTTTGATCCCTTCTACTTCTGTTCTATTCTTATCTGAGATGGGGAAAGATGAGTTTTTCTACTGCTAATTTCTGTTCTTTTGCTATTCTGTGTCCTAGGAGAGAGTTTACTCAGCCTGATTCTCTTTCAGAATTGCCTCTTAATTTGGGGGGATTAGCTTTGGAAGCCTAGTAACAATGAAAGATGAAAAGGAGAGGTTATAATGGAGAGAACTGTTCCCTTTTGGAACAAGGGAAGGAAAAGGGAAGAAAGGACTTGGGAATAAGAGAGGGTGAAGTTCACACTGTTCCTTTCCTATGTTTGACCTTGCACTGATTTTTACCAAAATTGTTTTCTAAGCATCCATTTTTCTGTCTGTGTCATTACTCTAGGTACCACATGGGAATGAGGATGATGGGAAGTTCCTACATTATCCCTGACCTATAACTTATACTCAAAAATGAGTTCCCTTCTTTTCCTAATAGGGAAAATTTGAAGTGTTTCACTGAAGTTTAATAATTGTTGGTGGGACAAGATAATAAAAGAAAGAGTCCAAAGAAGTCTCTCTAGACTTCAGTACAAGGAGAAAGGTACTTGGTGAAGTTTGGAATAAGACTTCTATTGGAGACTCTTAACTTAAAAACATAAAGGACACACAAATGTGCCTTAATTTATAATATCTTTCATGTGTTACTGAAATTTGCTTGTAAATCAGATATTTAAATCAGATATTCCTTTTCTTTTTTAAAAAATCAGATTTGCTTAGATAACTGCAGGTAAGGAATTTTCTCTATCAAAGACAGTTTAGAACTTTATGTCACAGTTGAGACTAAATCACCCTGATGCTAAGGCTACTTATCTATACATTATACCATAAAGATTCTCTAAATTAGATATTATTAACTTGAATATCTTCAATTTAGTAAGAGTGTTGATTATCTGAAGCAAGGCATCTCAGTCTAAAGTTGGTGAATTGGTTTTAAAAATATTTTGATGATTGTATTTCATTATAACTGTTTTTTCTCTTTATAAACCTATGTATTTTACTTTATGCATTTAAAAATAGTACTCTCAGAAGAGGATCATTGAATTCACCACACTGACAAAAAGGATCATAACACAATTGGTCAAGAAAACTTGCTTTAAAGGAATCTTGAGGTAAATCCTTAGGTAAAATAATCATTTTGTAATGTGAATAAAATTTAACTAAATTGAGAGTTTGAGTTGCATATTGAGGTTTCTTGAAGTAAAGTGTACTTACATAGATAACTGCTTTAAGCATAAAAAGTACATGCTTCATTTCAGGTGGAAGATTCATTTTTTTCTGCTTTGCCTTTCATGGAATTAAAAAGGAAGAAATAGTTCTAAAAGTCTTTAAAAAAAATAAGCTACTGTAAATGACATGACCTACTCACAGAGTTATACAGGCAAATAGCTCTTCAAAAAGGAATGTTAACATTGGGGAAAGTCCCAGGCTCCTTATGCCAGATGGTGCAATGTGTGTTATTGAAGAACAACAACAGTTATTTGCCAGCTAAAGAATTACTGACCTGGCACACAACAGCTCCTCTTTTTCCAGCTGATTTCACATGCAGCAAAGATCTTTGGGTCTTAGATTTAAAATTGAAAGGGAAATTAGAGGTCATCTAGTTCAACCTCTACTTTACAAATAAGGAAACTGAGGCCCAGAATAATTTAATGACTTTCCCAAAGTCAAATTATTTTGGCCCAAAGTCACATAGGTAATAAATGATAGTAAATCAAATCTTTTGACTTCAAATTTAGAGGTTTTCCCTCTAAATTACATATATTTCTCCTAATGATGACCTTCAGTAGCCATTTGGATGAAGAGGTTAAATGGGGATTTGATGAAAGAATCTATTTTCTCAGTATAACTCCATTATTTTATTTTCCTAGCATGAGGTCCAAGTAACTCACCATACCTTGTTTTGTTTAGCTCCTGTAACAATACTAGCTTTAATAGCGCCTTACATGGAAATTATTGATATTATTACTGGATTGTTATGAGGAATAGAATCTTGGGAAGAGAGAATTCAACTCTCATATGGAAATTGTTAATGATCATTGCTAGAGAGAGAAACAGTGAGAGGAACAGAAAGAAAGGACTTTAAGAACTTTCCTGAGTGATTTAATTATCAAGGAGGATCAATTTGAAGAGACATTTTGAAAGAAGTGAATTTGCCTCATTCTGTGGAAGGATACCCTGAAGAGAATTCTTGAGACTGATTGCCAACCTCAGTTCTTGAACTCTAGCTTCAATAATTATGGAAGAGTCAATTGCTGGCTCTGGTTGTGCTCTTTCTCACATCTGATAGGTTATTGCTATATCTGAATATGTCTTTGCATTTTTATTACATTGCTAATTGTATAGTAGTAATAATAATGCTGTTTAAGCAGGGGGTGGTGTTTGAGAGAGAAGAGTAAAAGTTTATGTAAGAAAAAGGTTTTCCAATTTATTCACAAATTGGGATACAGTCTCATTTATTTGATGAGTGACCAATTCTAATAATGTATCAGGCAATAACAGAACATATCCCTTAATTTCTTTAAGATTTAGGATTAAAATTATAAAGGAAAAGAGCCAGTAACAGACGTGTAAAAGTTTGCTTGATCGCTGAAATGCATTACTATAGTCAGACCCTATAAAGGAGGAAAGCCATAGAGTGTCTTTCATTTCAGTTGTTCCTCAGTCTTTCAAAAAGAGTGTTATCTTCTTCTTAAGTATATATGGAGAAATTACTACAAATCATCATAGTCCTTAACTTACTATTTTGGATTTATTTTAGTCTAGACCTGTTATTGCATCTAGGTAGTGAATTCCTGGGGAGAAACTCCCTTAGTAAAGTAGATCGGCAACTTGCTAATAATTTATAGTCTTAAGAGAATTGCCTGGAGGCTAAAAGGATAAGTGACTTACTTGTTTATGATCACACTGCTTGTATGTGTCAGGATGAGAACTGGGATCCAGTTTTTCTTGATTCTGTGATCAGAAATTTGGAATCAGAGAACTTGGTTTGAATTCCAGCTTTTCTACTTTATACCTATATGACTTCAAGTCACTTGATCTCTTTCAGCTTCAGATCCTCATCTAGAAAAAGAGAGAATTGGATTAGATGGCCTCTGAAGATCCTTGGAGTTCTAAATCTATGATTCAATGATCCTTCTATCAATTATACCAAAGTCTCTTACCTTATCCATTGTAGGTAATTATTAAATATTTGTTGAATTAAATTGAATATAAACAATGGAGGAAAGAGAATGAAGTAACAATGCAGATGGACAGTTTACACAAATTCTAATTCTAATAGTTTAATCAATTATGACATATTTGTCTAATCTTTATTCCCTCTTCCCTAAAACTTCTTCTTAGTTTGGGCTTTATATTAACCCAATTCTAATTATATGGCCATGGAATTGGCTGGCCAGAGTTGCCTTTCATATCAGCTTCTCAGGTTACATCATACTCTTCAATATAGTATGTGGTTCTCTGGACTGATGAAAATCTCCTGCCCCTTCTTATAGGCATGAAGTCAGTCAGCTCAGATCATTTCATCTTCAACCTAAAAGGCCAAAACTTGTATTCTACTTTTCCCTGCTTCGCTAATCTGGCCCTAAAAATTTCTCTCTTTGTCTCTCCCTGTCCCTCTCTCCTGTTCCCTCTCTCTTCCCCCTTCCCTTTTCCTCCTCCTCTCTTTCCCTTTTCCCTTCCCCTTTCTCTCCTTTTTCAACTCTCGCTCTCGCTCTTGCTCTCTTTTTCCCTCTCATTTCCAATTCATTTACTAGCTTGTCAAAATCATATCAAGCATTTATACCAAATATAATATAATAGACAGGATGAAGTTTAACAAAGATAAGTACAGTTTTTAGATTGGAGGGAAAAATACCCAAATTTAAGATAGATAAAGAGAAGAAAATCTTGGAATTTTAGACATGGAAAAAAACACGTTAGAAGTCAGTTACCTTTCATAAGGAAATGTAGACCCTGAAAAATGAAGTGACATGCTTAAGGTTAGATAGGTAATGACAGAGCCATGACAAAACCTTAATTGTTCCTTATTCTGTGCCTTTTTCATTTCACCACATTTATAAGTTTGGCTGAAAAAGATACTACTACCATCATCATTTAATATTTTCTGAATGTCAAGTATGGTAAGAACCATTTGATCCTGTAAAAAAAAAACAAACAAACAAACAAAAAAAAGCTAATGGATTCAAACAACCCAAACTGGCCAGTTCAATTTGATTAGTAATGTGTGCATGAATAAAGTACTAATTTAGATTAGATAAGTTCCATTTTATTCAAAATCAGTGTCCATTCCAAGGGCACTATGAATAGAAATTCTAGAAGTTACAAATAACCAAGAATTTAAAATATAAGGGCCCAAACAGGGTAGATCTGATAAATTGCTAAACTATCAACCAACTTTTATTTTAATAAGACATGTACAAATACTTGTTTGTTGAACTACATATTTAGCACATAAAGCAAAGAAAAATTTCATCATTTCTTTTTGATCATATTTCTTTATCTTGTTCTTCAAAAAAATCAATGATTGAAACAAACAAATGCAGCTATGACACAGAACAAACTGTCATTCATAAAAGCATCAGGAGTATAGTGGTCTGTATCTGCATCTCAGAAATGACAAGCAGCCATATTTTGTTCTCCAATCACTGCTTGCACCACCATTTATTATCAGTAGAATACCATTTCTTTTCATTCATTTTTGATGCTCTGTGATAAAAACTTTGTGAAGGCAGACATTTCACTTGGTTCATACTGAGCAGTTGCCAATTCTTCCTTGAGAATGGTGTGGATACATTCTTTTGCCATAAAGGATTGGAACTTCTGTTGGAAGATGGATCACATGTGGTTCTTGTCTTTGTCACTCACACCATGAATGGAAGCCAAGATGGACATGGTCACAGGGAGACCCCTAACACTGTGCCTGAATGTTGTCTCACCATGTATTAGAGATTTTATAAAAAGGACACAAGTATTTATCTAGTGCCTACTATACACCAGGCACTGTGCTAAGTACTTTATAGTAGTATTTCATTTAATCTTCACAACAACCATGAGAGATAGATGCTATTAATATCTTCATTTTTGCAGCTGAGGACACTGAGGCAGACAGGTTAAGTGACTTGCCCAGAACTCCTAAGCATCTGAGGCCAGACTTTCATTCAGGTTGTCCGGACTCCAGGCTCAGTTCTCTATCTATATTTATTTGCATCTGAATACTCTGGCTCCACCTCATTCATCTCTCTGTTCTAAATATAGCTTCTACCTGTACCAAGCAGACATTTCTGTTGTAGGCATAAAATGTTCTCTTGGTTCCACTCACTTCTCTCAGCATCAGTTCATATAAGTCTTTCCAGGTTTTTCTGAATCATCCTGCTGATCGTTTCTTATAGTACAATAATATTCCATTATATCATATACCATAATTTATTCAGCCACTCTCCAGTTGATGGGCATCCATTTAGTTTCCAGTTCCTTATCACCACAAAAAAAGAGCTGCTACAAACATTTTTGCACATGTGGGTCCCCCCTACACCCTTTATGATCTCTTTGGGATACAGACCCAGTAGAGATATTGTTGAATGGAAGGGTAAGCACAATTTGATAGTCCTTTGGGCATAATTCCAAATTGCCTCCAGAATAGTTGGATCATTAACTCCACCAAAAATGCATTAGTGTCCCAGTTTTCCCACATTCCTTCCAACATTCATCATTATCTTTTCCTGCCATATCAGCCAATCTGAGAGGAAGCATCTTATTCTACCAAGACAATTCCTACTTTTTTCAAAAACTCCTGCTTGCCAATGACAGTCTTTTCTTTCTTTTCTTTTCTTTTTTTCCTTCTTTCTTTCTTTTTTCCTTTCTTTCCTTCCTTCCTTCCTTCCTTCTTTTTTTCCTTCCTTCCTTCCTTTCTTCTTTTCCTTCTTTCTTTCCTTCATTGTTTCTGTTTTTCTTTCTTTCCTTCTTTCCTCCTTTCTTTCTTTCCTTCCTTCCTTTCTTTCTTCCTTCCTTCTTTTCTACTTTTCCTTCTTTCTTTCCTTCCTTCTTTCTTTCTTTCCTTCCTTCCTTCCTTCCTTTCTTCTTTTCCTTCTTTCTTTCCTTCCTTTCTTGTTTTCCTTCTTTTTCCTTCTTTCTTTCCTTCCTTCCTTCTTTCTTTCTTAGAAACATAACAACAAAGTCAATCACAGATGTTTTTGAGAAATAAAATTTGATACATCAAATGAAGAATTAAAATTTTAAAAAAAGACAATTAGAAATGCATTCTAATTGCACCTAACTAGGGATGTACTAGTAAATATTTAGCAACCATTTCTCCAGAAAAGAAATTACATAAAAGTAAAAGGACAAAAGATTTATCTGATGTATAAATACCTTCTTAGGTCTAGACAATTAACAAAATAATAAAGCAGTCTCTGATTTAAGGATTGGTTCTCAAGGTTTGATTCAAGGTCCAGCAGACCCCTACGTCCAGAAGAAATAGAAGGGGAACACAGATAGCCACCATGCTGTCTCTGTGGCTTCATCTTCTTCTTCCTCTCCCTGTCCTCTTGCTTCTCTTTCCCTTAAGAGTTCCTTCAAAGCTTCCATTGTACTAAGAGGATCCTTATTCACCACTCCAATTCCTCTCTTCCAAGTAGGGAAGATTCAATTCAAATTCTGGAGTAGACTTTTCTAGGACCCTTTTCCTTCTAGGCTCCTCTCAGATCACCTTCTGTTTACTCTGTATATATTTCATATTTCATTAATGATTCACATGTTATATCCTTCATTGCATTAGATTATATGTTCTTGAAGGGCAGGGACCATTTTTTTCTTTTGTCTCCCCAGAGCTTTCACAGTGCTTTGCACATAGTCAAGGTTCAATAAAAGCCTGTTGACTACTTATTTGACTGGATGATTTCCAAGGTTCCTTACAAATCTGAACCATATGATTCTTAGTGACTTTATAGAGGACAAGATCAATTCCTGAAACTTCACTGCCTTTGCCTTTCTTGCCTCTACTTCTTGCCAAAATCACAACTACTATGAGTTTCTTTCCCGAAAACTGTATCCCCAGGCATAGAATTATAGAAATCTGCCCAAACTGATGGCCAAAGTTATTTAGATATACCTAGAGTCCTCTATTCCCGACTTACCCTGTTTTATTTTTCCTTTATATTGTAGTCCTTTCCTATACCCCAACTATTATGCAACAGATTTGTTGGTTTTCGTTCAGTTATGTCTAATTCTTCCTGATCTCATTTGGAATTTCCTTGGCAAAGATATTGGAGTGACTTATCATTTCCTTCTCTAGCTTATTTTACAGATAAGGAGACTGAGGCAAATGGGGTTAAGTAACTTACTCTGAGTCACACAACTAGTAAGTGTCTAGGTCAGATTTAAACTCAGGATGAGGAGTCTTTCTGATTCCAAACTGAGCTCCCTATCCACTTAGCTGCCCCTTATGCAACAGATGCTGTAGGGCTAATTTTTAATATTGCCTTTAAAAGTCCTTGAATGACTTTTATTGATATAGCAGCATCTTCTTAAGAGTTGGTCGCTGACTTGTGTATAATTGCTACTTATAGTTATTACCCTTACATTTGGTTCCTTCCTGGAATAAAATTCTATCAGCTTCTTCAGAGGGTCATTTTTTTTTTCTCAACGAGGCTACCTGTTTCTTGTGTTTTTGTTGGATGTATCACTCCACATATGGATAATCAGAAGGTGTCCTTCCTTTGCTCTCTCATCTTGACCTCTTATTGGGATGAGCAGATGATCTGAACCATGTGTCTCATCCGGTTGAACAGCAGGTTTTTCTTCTGACTCATCTGTACAGGGGTGGAGAAACCTACATCCACTATTGGTGCTGGTTCTGTAATCTTCCCACAGCTGAGCAGACATCACATAGCAGGGAGAAAAGGTGATTTCAAACCTGGGCAGCTTAGCACTCTCTCTCAAATTTCAAAATATTGCATTTTCCAAGAGGACCAGATATTTTATTTGATGGCTGCTAATATAGCAAAACACCCACAATGAGGATAGGAAGATTAAGCACAGATTCTCCATATATACTGAATTCCACTTGGCAATGGCAAGCTAGGTACATTTGGTAACTAGTTAGCATCATACTGCACAGAGCACAAGCTTGGAGTCAAGGAGACTCATCTTCCTGAGTTCAAATATGGCCCAGACATGTAACCCTATTTGCCTTAGTTTCCCTCATCGTAAAATGAGCTTGAGAAGAAAATGGCAAACCATTCCAGTATCTTTGCCAAAAAACAAACAAACAAACAAACCAAAGGGACTGAATGTGTCAGGAATTGTTCTAGGTACTAGAGTATGTCATGCCTTATATTTAGCTTCTGATGATCATAGGATCCCAAAATTAAAGCTACAAGGCACTTTATAGGGTATTTAATCTATTTCTCTGATTTAATAGCCCAGGGAGGTAAAGGTGCTTGCTTATGATTATACAAGTAGTAATGGCAGAGTTGGGATTTTAATTCACTTTCCATTTAGATATGCAGTTAGGTGGTGCAACAGATAGTATTGGACTTGCAAACAGAAGACTGGAGTTCAAATCCAGACTTAAACACTTATCAGCTTATAACCTAGAAAAGTCATTCAGCCTCTATTTACTTCAGTTTCTATAATATGATTATGTAATATCAGAGAAACTGAGGCAAGCAGAGATTGGTTTTTAATATTTAATGTGCAGTTTAAGCTAGCCAATAGAATGGGACTCTTGTCCCAAGCATTTGGTCCAGATCAACTAAGGAAGGGAACATATATAGAGTTTAGCTAACTAGGGTTTGCAAACAGAATATATAACCTGAGTATATAATCATATAGGGGAAACAAAAGCAAATAAGGGTTGCAAGGTCACTGGGAGGATGAACAAGTCAGGAAAGGATCATAACTTAATCCTATTAGGATGGAAGTCAAGATAAGAAGATCATGGACGGGAGACAGGGAGGTAAGGGGCAATACTCAAAAGGAGGGGGAATTATCCTAGCAAGGACTGAGATAATACACCTGGAGTTTATTGCACAATGGTATGTAAAGGTGGTCAGAACTTCAAGGTTTTCCTGGGCTCTTTTTTTAAACTCAATTTCCAGTCCTAATGGCAAGGAAGGGGGGGTTGCTCAACAGTTATAACTATAATATTTATGAAATGGTTCAATAATAGCATCTACTTTGTAGGTTGTTGTGAGAATATCAGATATTTGCAAGCTACTTTTTAAACCTTAAAGTGTCATTTAAATGCTAGTGATGATGATGATGATGATTACAATGATACCTCCAAGGTTAAGTCTCCAAGTTCAGCACACCTTCAACAATCAGAT
Organism: Myrmecobius fasciatus; assembly: GCA_023553655.1. Lineage (NCBI taxonomy): Eukaryota > Metazoa > Chordata > Mammalia > Dasyuromorphia > Myrmecobiidae > Myrmecobius > Myrmecobius fasciatus. Next base: position 158,043 of record JAJPUD010000556.1, read on the forward strand.
TGTATGTATTCAACTACACTGACAGAATTTTTTAAAAGGCAAATGGAGAGAGAATAGGGATATTCCTGAATCCTAAGACTCATTGAAAAGTACTAGTACAGAAAGGAGACACAATACCCACATAATGAAGGAAAGAAAAGTTTTACATCCCTATAGGATATAAAAGTTGAAAAGACCAGAGTGGGACAAGAGGATAGTATTTCTTTAACCCCTTGAGAAACTGTGTAGAAGAAACAGGAGGCTTTTAAAATATTAAAAAAGACAAACAAAACAGAGGCACTTTATTTTGGGGGTGCTTGGAAATTGAAAACACATTCAGTCAAAATAGAGATTCCATAGTCTCCATGGAAGCCAACTATTAGATACCTGATCCCTGAGGAAGGTGATACACAGGGTTTACTGAAGAACAGAACAAATGAGAAAACCAGAAGCATACCTGAGCTACAGATACAGGGGACAGAGCCACAGAATAAGCAGGGTGAGTAAATAACAATCATCTGGGAGCAGAGGGAAGCTACAGGAGGTAGAAAGCAGAGAGTAAAGGGGAACAGTCAGTGATAACACTTGTCAAGAGCTACCAGGGGAAAAGCAATTTGATTTCAATAAAGAAGTAATAGAAAGGAAGTATCAATATGGATTATCAAACTTAGATCACCTTTCTTAGTAGAGTCCCATGCAGGGTAATATTCTAAGTCATGCTGACTATAATGATTTCCAAAGAGAGGACTTCCCACTAGGAAAAATCTTCATATTTTTAAGGAACTGCAGTAAAGGTTGTTGGTTGACACCTCCAATTGTTCACTGAAGAAAGCCATATACACCCAGAGAGAGGGATGCGAAATGTGGACCACAACATAGCATTCTCATACTCCTTGATTGATGTTTGCTTACATTGTGTTTCCTTTATCTGATATATCATTTGTGTAGATAAGATTTTTCTTGCACAACAATGATAAGTTTGGAAATATGTATACATATATTCGATTTGCCAATATTTTAACATAATCAACATGTAGTGGATATCCTGCCATCTAGGGGAGGGGTGGGGAGTTGGGGGGGAAAAATTTGTAACGGAAAGCTATGTAAGGGTTATTGTTGAAGAATTACCCACACATATGTTATGCAAATAAAATAAAAAATTAAAAAAAAAGTTGTTGGTTGACTATGGATGACATAGAATAGTAATAGATGTCTTTATTACTAGTCTAAAAACTTAGAAGTTTTTTTTTCTCAAAATTTCCAACCTAATCTGAATGAGTCATGGCGAGGAAGCCATTCAAGGAGAAATACTTTCTCCCCAATAGTTTGCTTTACACTTGATTTCTGGATGAGTCAGATTATATTTGGGGTATTGTTTGGTGTTTTCCAACCTCATGAGCCCTTGTCTTCTCAGGTGTGGCAATATTCTATACAATCAATCCTTAACATTCATGCTAACTCTCCCAGCTTCAAGAGTTCTCATGATTTTATTAGTAATATCATATTTCATTTTCATGTTGGCAACCATTAATGGAGGCCATGAACATTGGAGAAAAAAAAGAGACATAGTACCCATAAATTTATGGAGTAGCTGAAGTCTCAGGAAGGTCTTCAGGACAGCAAAGACAATGACTATGAATGAGCTTCTGTGATTGGATACAACAAGGCTGCTGATCTTTTTTTTTTTTTTTTTAATTTTACTTGCTGTAAATATGTACTATAGGTTTCATGAGTTATGAAAAGTGAAAATTGTTCAAGTTTTTTTAATTGAGCTGTTAACACAAAAGGTCACAGAACTAGGAAATCATTATCAAGAAAAATGTTTTGTATATTACCAATTTTATTTTATGTACTCCATTTTATGGGTTTTTTCTTGGTTATATGTTAAGTTATATATTAAAGTTATATGTTAAAGATGGTTCACAGAAAAGTGTATTTTCAGCAATCTCTGCTGAAAGATTGTGTTATTTGGTGGCTGTAGGACTCTTTTAACTCCTCATTTTCCATAGATTCAATATATCACCATTTGCTTTCACTAGGAATTTTCTAGGAATGTAAACCCCTTTAAAATTGAGGTGTAATTCTAAGTCAGAAGCAGAGACTGACTGAGATCAGGCAGCTCTCACCAAACAAATTTGAGCAGAGATCACTCCCTACATAGTTGGTGTGAAACATCTCCTTCCCTGAGGTCCTAGGAATCTCTATGATTAATATCAGAGAAGCTAGCTGTGGTAATGGTGCTGGAGTATATACTAAGGGACTAGATAATTGTTGTTTTGTAGAGGTTTTTTGGGGAATGGAGGGGTTGTCGTTTTTGCTTGGTCAGTTAAGAGGGACAATGAATAGAATGTGCACTTGCAGTGAGGAAAATATGAGTTCAAAATCTGTCTCTGACACTAACTGGGTGATCCTGGTAAAATGACAAAAGAAATTGGAAAGGAGAGAGAACTCGAAGTGACCATCTCTTTTTACAGATGGTGAAACTGAGGCACAAGGAGGTTATGTGACTTGCCCATGGTCATACAAGCTAGTAAGTATAGTGATGTTTGGAATCAAGTCCGATTTCAAATCAACCACTCATTTTCTAACTACATTTGCCTCCCATACAATTTTGAAATAAAAGACCTAACCAGTCACCTTTTAAATTTTGTTTTAAAGATATCCCTGTACCTCCTGCTGTCTTTTTTATTCTTGGGACAAGGTATTACACCTATACCTGAACACAATACAGTTGTCTTCTCATTAAAATTTTATAGAGATGAGAAAGTAGATGGGAATTAGTACTTACTGATATCTTTTCAATTGCCTTTCCCCCTCATTCACTCCCCCCATTCAATTGTCTTAAGAATTCATCCCCAAATGACCTTTAAATTGTCTTGCCTCCAGCTTGAATTTCCTCGAGTTTGCTAGGGTGGATCCAGCTGCCTTGCACATTTTAGGTGCTCAATAACTGTTGGATTAAATTAAATTACTGGGACAATTACAGTAGCTGCTAAAAAGTTTTGAAATAAAAACTGAGATAAGTCACATTTTAGACTTTGTTCTAAAACTTCAACTTTCTTTTTAGTGTCTTTCTTAGTCACATGTGAACCCTTGCTATTACAGCTATATCTGAAGGATTTTGACAATGCAGGGAACTATGTATATGGGAACACTTCAATGAACATATCCATGACTTAGTGGATAAGCCTTGGGGAGTTGGAGGTTTAGCCATTTACCTAGTTTCATAGGTGAAATTTGGAGGCTTTCTGATTCCAAGACAAACACTTTATCCACTATACTCTGCTACTTCCAAAGTATGTGAATAACACAACAAAGATATCTCTTCTTTCTATCCCAGCCTTCCACCAAATAGGAAGGTATTGAGGTGCAGTGAAAAGAGACATGGATTTAGAGTAAAGATCTTTGAATCTAGGCTCTACTTGTATTATTTTCCTCTATGACCTTACTTCCCTACATTTCCCCTTCTTTATCTAGAAATGCAGGAATTGAATTAGTCTTTTAAAATCCCACTAAGTATGTAATGCTACCAATTTTTCATTTGAATGGACAGGGTATTTGACACAGAGAGCAGAAAGTGAAATGGAAGTTTATTCCATTATTCTTCACTGGATGCTGCTCCTGATTTTCCAGACTTCTTTCTCCACTATCTTTCTCTCCTCCATGTAAGCACCATCCCTCTTCTGTCCCCTCCATCCCCCTTTTAGCTTCTTCTTAGGTGTTATCTTCCCCCTTCTTAAGGGCAGGAATGATTTTTTTTTGCTTATGTTTGTGTTAGTAATATTTAGGACAGTGATTGGAACATAGTAAGTATTTAATGAATGCTTATTACTTGTCAATTTGAAGGTCTGGGAATATTTTATATCTGCCACTCACATGGTGTTTGATCACTGGACTACATTTAGCACACCATATAGGACTTTGAGGAAATACATATGTTTTTGAACCCCATCCCTCACCTCTACCCAGCAAATCATAATAGAATTGAAAACATTTGTAATGAAGGCTTGAGTTAAATCATACTCTTGCAAATATTTATTATTACATCCTGCCTTAGCAACCACTGGCTATTTTAGTTATATGAGAGGTGTTCCATTGATTATTCACAGGTTAATAGTAATAAACAAAAAATAATTTTTTAAAATACCTTTTCTCCAGGATATCTGGGGAGTCCATAATTAAAGATTCTTTATGAAGCCAAAGATCATACAACATATGATTCCACACACAGCTTGAGGCAGTGGGAAGAGTTGGAAAGGGGAAGAAATACCTTGGCAATTGGGTTATTTTCTTTCTCAGGGAAGCAGCTGAACAATTTTGTTCCAACTTCTTAAGTAACCATTCATCAATTCCAGTTGAATATAATGCTGACTAGTCTCAGAAACTAGAATGTCTTACAAAACACTTTCTTTTAGTTTCCTACTCTTTATCTTCTCCTCCCATACCTAGAGAACATTGATAACTAGCTAGCAAATCCATAGAGTTCTCAATGTGAATTCAGGAAGATCCTTGTCTTCTAATTAGAGCTCATGTTCCAAGCTTAGAAAACATTTCCAGTGTTTGTGCCTTCTCAGCACAGCCTTCAAAAACCAGGATCATCATTCTCCCACATCAGATGTCACATCATTTCCCCTCTGCAAACTTGGATCATCACTATTATCTTATTTCTAAAATAAGATTTTTTTAACAGTAACTGACTATGATTATCCCATATTTTAAAGGAATATATGATGAGATTCAAGGGGCTGTGTAAGGAAATCGTATCATATAATATGTAATACAGTGAAGAATGAAGCACAGAATATTAAGTTCTAATGAGATTACTGAGGCCCAATGAGGTTTTGTGACTTGGTTAAAGTGACACTGCTAATTACTAGTACTAGAACCCATGTCCTTTATAACATGTAAAGTTATCACTGCTAGAATTATATATGCTTCAAAATTCAGAATACAAAGTAATGCAACTATGAATTAGTTGCTATGAATAGCTTTTCCTGAAATTTCTGGAAGCTCTTTCACTTCTAAAAAATATTGAGAATGAGTGAGAATTACAAGTCCAAGTTGTTTTAGCCATACTTCTATATGTCCATCTCCTGCTGCTCATTCAATCAGTAAATGAGAGGACCTGAATTTAAATTCTAACTTCATGTGACCTTGGAAAAGTCAGGCAACCCTCTGGGCCTCATTTTCTCATTTATAAAATAAAAGGGGATGGGTCTAAATATTTCTAATGTTTCTTCTAATTCTAAATCTGTGATTCTAAGCATTTTCTTCCTTAAATAGAGTTTCTGCTCTAACTAGAGTTATATCATTTTTCACTTATCTTGCTTGTTCCCATGTTTGTGCTTTTGCTCTTGCTTTTCTGCAATTGGAAAAGCTTCCTCCTCTTTTCCTTCTCTCCCTTTCTCCTTCTATTCTTTTCTTATTTTCCTCTTCTTTCCTTCTTTCCTTCCCTCCTTCCTTCTTTCTTCCTTCCTTTCTTCTTCCCCTCCTTTCTCCTTTTTCTATCACTTCCTTCAAGGCTTAGCTCATCTATGCTGCTCCAAAAAGCCTTCCCAGACCCTTATCAGGAATTATTTAATAATAATTTCTTGTCTCAATGTCTCCCAGCACTTACATGCTAAGCATACCACATCTCTGTTACTTCTCTGTATAATGTTTATCAGTGTGACCATCAGCAAATCATTTAACCTCTCTTGACCTCAGTTTCTTCAATGGTAAAATTAACAGGTTTCACTAAATTACTTCTAATGTCTCTATTAGTCTAGGACTATGATTCTATATATCTCTTTACAAGCGTTTTATGCTTTTTCACCCTCTAGTGCTTTACTGTGTCTGTGCCATGTCTCCTCCCAACTAAATTGAAAGGTCAGGGAAGGCATGGATGAGAATTTATATGTATTTTTATCTCCTACTGGGCCTTGTCAAGCAAGTGAACACTCATTATACATATACCTGGACAAAACTATGCACATGTATGTTGTTACATAGATGCTTAATGTGAAAGCAAATATATATGACTTAAATAAGAAACTTGAAACCATTAATTAGGTCTGTAATTTTAGATCATATATACTTATGTGTATTTATATACGCTCTATATGCATGTTTATATGCATATACACATATGTAATATATGTATATATGTATATTTATACATATGTACATATATATGTATATATGTGATATATGTATAATAATATGTATATATTATACATACAAACCTGGTGACACAATAATAGATCCCTTAGCTCTAATAATCAGGAAACACTTGTGTTCAAATCTGGCCTCAGATTTATTAACTTCCTGACTGTATACCCTGGGCAAGTTATTTAATCTCTATATCCTTCAATTTCTTCAGCTATAAAGTGGGAATAATAACAGCATTTTCTTCTTTAAGTTGTTGTGAGGATCAGATGAGATAATATTTGTAAAGCTGTTAGCGTACTGCCTGACAATTTAGGCACTATATAAATGCTTATTTCCTTCCCTTGCCAAACATATATTTGTTAAACAACTAAATGATTTCTGAAATCACAACTTAATTTTTCTCTCAAATTCTGTCTCTTAGCCATTTTTTTCTATTCTCAAAGATTTTTCTAAGAAAATGTAGGATGATTTTTCATGGAATTTTCATAGAATTCTCATTTATTTTACTATTCACATTTTAGATGTCACTGTAGACAAAAAGAAAAAATGCCAATATCATTAAATGGAGAAATCTAGTGATATTTCTTCAGAAAATCATAGATTTAGGGCTTCAAGAGACCTTAAAGGTTATCTGGTTCAAATTCCTCATTTTGCAATCCAGGGAACTAGGGCCCATGCAGATAAAATGATTTGCATAAGGTCATGCATGTAGTAATTGAAAAAACCAAAATTTGAATTCAGATAATATAACTCCAAATCCAAGACTTTCCCCAAAAATGATCTAAAATTTAGACCCATTCAATATCTTACCTAAGCTTCCATAATGAGGATATCCATTATTATTCTATACTATTTCTTTCCAACACTCACAGTTCCTTGCTCCAGAGCTTTCTTTGGTATATTTGATGCTATAGCTTCTATAGCTTCTTCAAGTTATGCAAGTTGGAAGTAAAAAAAAAAAAAAATCTTCTTTTGAGCTAATATAACCAAACTGCTTTCTGGAAAAATTCCAGCATAATCACCATAATTCCTCCATTTCCCAACATGGGTCAGCTTGTGCCTCATTAAATAGATCAATTTAAAGTAAAAGCTTCATTAGTATCCTGGGATGTTAGTCCATTTCACTTGGATAATTGTTTACTCTATTATTTAGTTTGATTCTTTCTTCTGGCAAACTTCCTCTAAAAGATTTCCTCCCTACTAAGTTCAAATTTATTTATTCAAAATAAATGCATCTGTCTACTCAGAGACATGAAACCCAACAGTGAACAAAGTCTTGGTTAGCTGCCCAATTCATTTTTTTTTCTTCTGAGATTCAACAGCTTCCTCTCAGGCAGAGAGTTACCTATATTGCTCTGCTCTTGGAAAGGAGAGAGAAATAGACAAATTGTTCCAAGGAATAAAATTTTGCTTCCTGTAAATGTGGATCTTAGAGTATATTGACCTACTCAACGAATTATACTTCTGTTTTGTTTGTTTTTTTCTATAGAGAATAGCACTGTTTTAAGAACTCTCCCTGGATGTTGCCTTTAGCATAAAGTCTTGGGCTTTATTCCAGGTAGTAGGAGAAAAGTAGCTTATCTGCCAAAAAACCTTTGCTTCTTTCACCCTTGTTCATGTCTTTTGTAAAGAAATGTTAAGGAAATAGGGAAATGGAGAAAACCCTGACTGGACTTTTCTGTTCCCCGATTGCACATTCTAAATTCAGCTTCAAGATGTCAGATTCTAAGGAAATGTTTACGTATAGGACAGATTGACAGAAGCCTCTTAGTAGAGATCACATTGTATTGAAGAGGTCCTAAAGGCATTTTAGAGCTTGAGTAGTGGAAGTGCTAAACTAGTGAACCAAGGACTGAATGAGATTGTAGGATGACCCAGAAAGTTTAGCACTTTCTCTGAAGTCCTATAAGAAGTAGCTCTTCCACTTTTCTTTTCAGTTTAGAGCAATTATACTTCTGATGTTATTAAAGCTTAAAAATGCACTAAGATTTTTGGGATATACTATATATAAAATCAAGAACCATTTTCCAATGAATTTCATCAAAGGATGTTAATAAATAGTTCTCAAAAAAGGAACTATTAACAATTATGTAAAATATTAAATGCAAATCAGGGCAGCTAGATGGCACAGTGGATAGAACATTAACTCTGGAGTCAGGAGGATATGAGTTCAAATTTGGCCTCAGACACTTAACATTTAACTAACTGTGTGACCCTGGGTAAATTACTTAATCCCAATTGCCTCACCAAGAAAAAAAATTGCAAATCAAAACAATTGAGATGTCTCCTAACCCAGAAAATAAGCAAAGATAATGAAAGATGGGAATTGTCAATGTTGGAATGGCTATGGGAATACAAGCATTAATAGACTATTGATAGACATCTGAATTGATCTAATTGATTTGGTTTTGTACCCATTGATCTAAATTTCTCCCTCTGAAATACAGAATAAGATAGCAGATATTACATAAAGAACCCAGGAAAACTCATGTTCAAGACTTATCTCAGACCCATTTGGCTGTGTGATGTAGTATATCTCTTAAGCTCTCAGCTCTCTAGTCAGTTTTCTAATAATATATATTACAAGGAAGGTATCCATTTACATCAGTAGAAACTGTTTCATGTTCAGTAGGAAACATCAGTTTCCTATCCTTATTCCTAACCTTATCTGTTCTCTGAAGCCAAAGAGATTGAACCCAATCCAAAGAGATTGAACCCAATCCCCCTTCCACATTACAATCCTTCAAATACTTAGTGACAATTGTCCTATCTCCCTTCCACTTCTCCTCCCCCATCTTCTCTACTCCAGGATGAATATCCCCATTTCCTTGAAGTGATCTTCAAAATCTTTCATCATGCTTGTTGCCTCTCTGTGGACAGTTTCTAGTTTATCAATATAGTATCTAGAATTAAATATAATATAGCATGTGGTCTAATCAGAAGAGAATTAGTGTAACTATTGGTTTTTTGTTCTCAGACACCATGCCTTCCTTAGTGAAGCCTATAATTTCATTAATTACTTTTGCTGGCATATCACATTGTTTACTCTCCTGAGTTTCAGTCCACTTAATACCCCAAATCTCAAAAACCCAAAGCTGAGGTGAGCTGCTCTCTAGACATCTTGAACTTATGCAGTAGATTTTTTAAAAATTCAAAACCACATTTTCCCTATTAAATTCATCTTATTTAATTCAGCTCAATTTGAAAATGTCAGAATATTTTTGAATCTTGATTGCCATCCAGTGTGTTAGCTACTGCCTCAGTTTTATGTCACCTGCAAATTAAATAAGCATGATTTCTGTGCCTTTAATTCAAGTGATTTATAAAAATGTTAAACAGCACAGGGCCAAAGATAGATTTCTGTATCACTCTGCTGGAGATCTTCATCCAAACTGACATTGAACCAATAATTACTACTTTGAATACATTTTCAGGTAGTTCCAAATTCACATAATTGTACTATTGGTTAGCCCATATCTTTATATCTTTTCCATATGCATATGAGAGAGCAGTCTACAATCAATATCTCCACTTCCTTTTCTCTCATTTGATTCCAAATCTTTTTCAACATGGTTTCTGACCTCATCCTTTGACTGAAACTTCTCCCTCCAAAATCATCTATGATTACAAATCTAATTATTTTCTCAACATTCATCCTTCCTGATCTGTCAGCAATCTTTCACACTGTTAATCACCCCCTCTTCTTGTTAGATTTTTGTGACATTTCTCTCTTGATATTCCTATATTTCTGATCGCTATTTCTCAAACTGGGTCTTCATACAAGTTAGCCCTATTAACCAAGGATGTTCTCTAAGGTCCTGATTTGGTCCTTCTCTTCTCCCTCTATATAATTTTGATTAGTAAGCCAATTTCTTTCTATATTCAGCCCTAAAATATGTCCTGGACTTGTCTTACACCACCATCCATCTATTGCATATCTCAAGATGAATGTTCCATTGACATAAACAATCCAACATGTCCAAACAGAACTTATTAGGTTAACTTTCTTCCATGCTTCTTTCTTATTATTTTAGGAACTACATATTTCTAGGTAACCTAGGCTTGCAACTTGGATTCATCATCAGTTCCTCTCTGGCATTCACCTTCCATATCAAAGCTATTGCCAAGACTTATGGGGTCTTCCTTCATAACATCTCTTATATTCATTCCCTTTTCTCCACTCATCCTGTACATCCCCCTGGTACAAGCTCTCATCATGTCATACCTAGATTATTGCAATGGTTTCTATTTGATTTCCTTTATTCTAGACTCTTCCCATTCCAAACCATTCTCCAATCAGCTTACAAAATGATCTTTCTAAAACAGTATGACCATGTCATTTTCCCATTCCTCATTCAGTAAACTCCACTGCTCCTTATTTCCCTCAAGATCAAACATAAATCCTCTGTTTGGTTCTGAAAGCCTTTTGTATTCTGCTCCCTTCCTTTCTTATCTTCCACATATTCTATAATTCAGGCATTGGTTTCCTTGATATTCCTTAAATAGCACAGTCCAGCTCCTAACTGCTAGCATTTCATTGCTATCCCACTAAGACTTGAATGCTCTCTGTCCTCCACTTTGCCCAAGGTCAACCCTTTATCACAATTGGAGTGAGAGCTCTCAAGTTAAAGGCAGCATAATACAGTAGAAAGAATTATCTCCATCCTCTGACTCCACAGCCAATATTTTTTTTGGGCTTCCTTAGTTTCCTTAATCATTAAATGAGGAAGCTGGGCTACATGGTCTTTCAAGTCTCTTCCATCTCTAGCCCTATGAACATATTTTCATCATTTTTTTTTATTTTAGAAATCCCCATATGATGTTTTGCAGGTGTACATAGCTGGAAGTCAGGGGAAAATGTCTCTTTTTCAAAAAAACCAAACCCGATTCTAATAGCTTTTTATACCAAACCAAAGATAGCTACAATCTACTTGGCCACCTAAACATTAAGTTACTCATCAAGTAATCACATACCATTTCCTGACCATTAGCTAAAAACATCTCAAGCTCGAGATGCTCATGGATCCTTTAAGGACATATAGAGTTATCATGTTATTTAATCAAAAACATTTGTTAAGCATCTGTTATGCTCAAAGTACAGTAAGTGCTCAAAATACAGTAAGATTGTGCTACCAGTTGGAAGCAGCTTTATGGCAAAATGGCTGGAACACTGAACCTATTATCAGGATAGACCTGAGTTCAAATTCTGCCGTAGATACTAACTAGTTATATGATCCAGGGCAAATCATTTTAAGCCTCATTTTATTCAGCTGTGAAATGTGGATTATAATGGTACTCATCTCCCTGGGTTATTGTGAGGATCATGTAGGATAATATTTCTAAAGTGCTTAGCACAGTCTCTGGCTCATGGGAAGTTTGTAATGGATGCTAGTTTCCTTCTTCCTTATCTATTATAGTGTCATCTCTTAATGGAAGTCTTTTATATCCCTCTACCTACTGATTACTTCTTTCTTCTTCTTCAAATTACTATGCATATACTAATTTGTTTACCTGTTGTATTCTTGCCTGTCTACCCAGGTAAGCTCTTTGAGGAAAGAAATTACTTTTTTACATTTTTTTTTCTTTCTTTGCATCTACTACAAAATAAGTACTTATGGGATTGTTGGCTTGATTTGGAATTATGAAGAAACTCTTAAGCACATTTTCATATCCTCAGCTTGCAATTAGCTGAGAATACTAGGATCAAATCCATTTCCCTATAAATATAAATGTCATTTTTATAGATTTATAAGGACAAGGACTAGTCTTGTGATAGCATTAGCATAGAGAATTTTGAGCAAGGAGTGTTCTCTATAAATGCAGATTCCTACCTTTTCTATAACTTAAAGTTTTATGGAATCACATGGAGACACTGAAAAATTAAGTGAATTATCCAGGTTCACAAAAACAATATTTTTCAGAAGTATGACTGGAACTCAGGTCTTTTTTGGTTCTGAGGCCATTTACTATACATGACATTTCACTGTCTCTCATTGGATTTATGTGAATGTGGAGTGTCCTTAGTGTCTTAGTGCAGTTTTAATAGCTTTAGAGGTTCAAGTGCTCCAAACTAACCAAAAAATCTTTTGAAACCTTGATATTTTACATGTTTTTACACTTATTTAGTTTTGTAAATTTTGAATGATAAATTTTTAAATTTAATTTTGACAAAATGAGGTACATTTTTTTGAAAGTTAGTAGTATTTATCCTTTAAAAAATATTAAAACATAAAACTTCACTGAGACTTCTGGGATACCAAATATTATACAAAAATACATATTAAGTATATAGATAATTAACCTCATCTGGCACTAGTGACATTTATTTCCTAGCACCTCTGCAGTAAGAGGAAAGGCAGCTATAGTTTCTTCATCTGTTTTTACCCACACATGAGCAGTAAATGGGCAGCTGGGTGGCGCAGTGGGTAGAGTGCCAGATCTAGAGTTGTCAAGATTCATCTTCCTGAGTTCAGATATAGTTTCAGATAGTGATCTTGGGCAAGCCACTTAACTGTTTGCCTTAATTTCCTTATCTGTAAAATGAGCTGAAGAAGGAAATTGCAAACCATTCCAGTATCTTTATCTAGAAAAATCCCAAATGGGGTCAGGAAGAGTCTGATATGACTGGCTAAACAATAAGGAATAGTACATGGACTTCGTGACAAAAAGAAGTTTCCTTTCTTTTCCATCCCACAGAGACAAAACAGATCCTTTTTCTTTCACATCCCTCTGTATTTTTTTCTCTTTCTCACCCTCATTTCCAACTGGTTAAATACCTAAAGTTCCCAATTTTAAAAGGTTTAAAGGAAAAGAAATCAGCAGATGAGATCAATAGGGGTTAATAGACTTGCCTAGTGAAAATAAAATCAATCTCCCAGCAGGAGATTCTTTAATTAGCTAATCTAACTTAGCTTTCCCTTCTTTCTGCACACATAGCAAGAAATCAGCTGGGCAAAAATATTGCTAGGGTGAGAATCACAAAAGGAATTATCCTTCCCAGCAGCTTTTGCCAGGCCAGGCTTATACTGCTGTTGATTGATTCAGGGAGAGTATTTCTTGTATGTATAAATTCAAGTCATGGAGAGGGCTGTCATGGATGAGATAAGAATAAGCATTTCTATAGCACCTACTATGTGCCAACCTTTTTGTTTGTTCAGATGTTTTCAGTCATATCCTACTCTTTATGATCTCATTTCGGATTTTCCTGGCAGAGATATTGGAATGATTTGACATTTTCTTTTCCAGCCCATTTTATAGATGAGGAAACTGGGGCAAACAGGATTAAGAGACTTGCCCAGGATCACACAAATAGTGTGAAATTGGATTCAAATTCAGTAAGATGAATCTTTCTGACTCTAGACCTGGCATTCTATCCACTGTGCCTTTTAGATGGCTATTTTCTTCTTTCTATAAATATAAAGGATTGACACTTATGTTTTTAGGTAAGTGAACTTGGTCCTAGCTTTCTCATTTTAATTGAAATTTGCTTTACAAAAACTGCCTCATTTGATTCTCAACAAAGTATGTGCTATTATTCTTCTCTTATAGTTGAGGAAACTGAGGGAAACAGGCTGAATGACTTGCCCAGATAGTAAGTATCTGAGACAAGATTTGAACTCAGGTCTGTCCTGACTCTAAACTTCACATCATTGTTCAGTCTAATTGCTTCACAAGCAAAATTTGGATCATAAGCTCATAGGATGAGATCAAGAGATGGAAGGAACCCCAGAGGTATCTAGTCCAACCCCTTAATTTTATAAATGTGGAAACTGAGGCTCAACCAGACTGGATGACTTGTCCAGAAATAGACTGGTCAGAAATTAGATTAGCTGTGTGAGCAAGGAATGATGTAATGAGCTGAGCACTGAAATAAATTGCCATAAATGTGGATATGTATTTTTTTTTGCTTTGGTCAGTGTTGGAGACAGCTCTGTAGTCTTCAATGCTGATAAGAATAAAACTATTCTAGCTCCATAAATAAGTTTGATGCCCAAATTCAGTTCTTGCCAGTAACCCATGAAGGATTCTGCAAATGCAGGTAATTTCCAACATTTATTTGGCTAGATATTTGTTTTTGAAGGTGGGAATGGTGTAGTAAGCAGGCTGGGTGGAAGTAAGGCTGGATACAACTTTTAAGTACTGACTTCATGCCAGGTATTGGGCTAAATGCTGGGGATACAAAAAGTATGAAAAAATAATCATTATTGCTTTTACAAAAAATAAGTTTTGTAAAATTTGAATTTTTGTTAAAATAAAAACTGCCCTCAAGGAACTTCCATTCTGATAGGTGAAGACAACATATAAAAGAGATCTGAAATGGGAAGAGGGGAAAAAGATGAAAGGTACCGATAGTGGGGCATGGTATTGAAGTGTAGAAAGGCAGGAGAGGTAGGAAGGACATGAGACTTCTCATCTGAATTTAAGCTGAAGTCTTCTACTTGTATTGTCTCCTCCATTAGAATGTGAGCTTTTTGAGATTTGGGACTGTCTTACTTTTCTATTTGTATCTCCAGCACTTAAAACAGTACTTTGCATTTAGTAAACACTTAATAAATCATTCATCTATCCATCCTTCCATTCATCCCTTCATCTATTTATCCATTATCTAAACTTTCTTTTCTCCTGATGTCCAAGCACAGTACTATATACAGAAAAAGCTTATTAGCTGCTTCATTCATTCATTCATTTATTGTCTAAACTATTTTACCCCAATGCCTAGCAGTGTTATCTATACAGCAAGAGCTTAATAAATGCTTCATTCATTCATTTATTGTCTAAACTTCCTTTTACCCCAATGCCTAGCACAGTGCTATCCACACAGTAAGAACTTAATCATTGTTCATTGTGTAGAAAAAAGAAGTTTTCTGGAGCTACTGTCTCAAACCTTTCACTGGCACTAACAGATTGAGTCACTAGAACACAGCAGCTACATTTTCCTCAGAGCTCTGGAGCTAGCCATAAATAGTTGGCAAGGGTGGTTTTCTAATACTAAATCATGAGCCCCCATCAGTACACTTCCTCCCTTTATTTCCAGAAATGAATCATCCAGACTTAATTAGCTTTTGAAAATGAGTATTTACTGTGGTAACAAGTAGTATATATAGTTCAACATCCCTCCCCTCTTCCCCCATGACATCCTATTTTTTTCACAAGTATATACAGAATCCAGGAAAAGTGTTTTCAAATTTAGGGAGTACATGTAGCTAAGGAATAACAATTCTTTTTTTTTTTGCCAGAGTCCTCAAGTTATCCCCCATAAGTATGGTGTAGTTCTTCTGCCTTCTACCTTTTCAGTTTCTTTGAAAAGCTTCAAATCTTCCTTTATCTTTTCCAATATTTCCTAGTCTCCCAGGTAATTCACTGATACTATAAGATAGCAGTATAAAGATGAGAAGTCCAAAATCCTCCTTTTTTTAAAAAAAAAAAAACAAATTCATGAGATCTTTCTCCAGTCAAAGTGGGAAAGAGAAGACTAAGACTGAGGGTAGGGTTCTGTTCTTCCTTCCTCATCTATTCCTTTTTGGGAATGTAGCTGCTATCTTTTTTTTCCAAGTCACAAATCTGAGAAAGATATTCACGTATCAAGATAATATAAATGCAAAACCAGAACAATTCAGAAACAACTTTCCTATCAAACCAAAGCTACCTCACATCCCCACTTGGGATGACTTTGAAGAGATAGCCTGAAGTCTCAGACCATGTTTTGAGAACTCATATGAGTTTAGACTTCCCCTCTAAAAGAAGTTTATATTTTCATTTTGTCTACTATTTTTAGTCTTTTTATCTTTACATTTTCTTTTCTATGGGTTGGGACAGACCTTCATAAGCAATGAGAAATTTTGTAAAGCTTTGTGCTAAAATGAAATTTTGAAAAACAAATGTTAAAAAAATTGTCTACATGCAGTTGAAAAAATAAAGTAAAAATTAAACAAAACAAACAAATTTTTAAAACTTTGTTCTAATTATATAGGACTATATGTTTGGATGTCATTAAAGTTCTAGGCAAACCCAACTGTGGAAAGTCTGGGTTCTCACTAAGACAAAACAAAAATCAATTTTTTTTAATTTTATTTGCATAACATATGTGTGGGTAATTCTTCAACAATAACCCTTACATAGATTTCCGTTACAAATCAAAAATCAATTTTTAAATTTGAAAGTATCTAAGAATTGTGCATTGAGGATATTGTTGACATTCAATACATGGTCCTGCAAGAGGCAATTAAGAACTGTATCTAATTGAATTCTGGATCTTTCCCAAATCATAAGAAAATATTCCAGAATTGAGGATAGGGACCAGTGTACCACAAAGCACCACTGTTTGACTTGATAAATTAATTTGGTGCTGAAATTGGGGAAAAATATTAGAAGGCTATCTTGTTTACCCTTTATGTTACCACTTGTGCTCGTTTTTATACTAATCCTTCCAGGAACTGAAAATTCTAACATCATTTAGAAGTTCATGTGTTTTTTTTTTTGTCTTCACTCCTATACATGCAAATTTTAAGATTATGACCAGAAACCATATCTAAGTAGTTGACTCCATGAAAGTTGAAATACTTTGATATTCTTGTAAAGTTTGCTATTCTTGTATCTATGTGAGTGATTGTAAATTGTTTGCATATACCCTACGTTTCTGTTATCTAGATGGTATTTGGGGAGTCCCCAAGCAAGATGATGAAACATAGAGAACTTTTATTGATTGGTTGATTGACCTGCAAAAGCAGAGGGATATATTCGGGAACTCAAATGCTGAGGACTTGCTTTTTGATATTTTCTTTGTACTTCACTGAGAATGGTAAGCAAAGGGGAGGATTTCTCTTCCTTTCAACCCAACCAGCAATAAGTTGCCTCAGAAGTATGTGGTATGTGCAGTCCAGTTAAAATACCTCCTTCTGGGAGAGGATTCTGGGAAGATGAAAGAGTAGGTCAAAAGTTTCTAAGCACTCCAGATTTATTTTATAAACAATACAAAAACAGCCCTTCAGGGAAAACATAGAGTATTTTTTATTTTAAATAAGAGTTGGGGCAGAACAGTGGTCCTCTGGTGACAATTGGACAAAATACAGAAAGATACTAGAACACAGGTTGGGTCCCAGTGACGTGTAAACACCTCCAGGCTAGCTCTGCTGAAACAGCAAGCTGAAACCTCGGGCTGGAAGGTAATCCAGATCTCAGCCACAAGAATTTTCACCTCATGGCCACTTCTGCTGACTAGGGACACCAGGCCCAGCTATGCTGCTGAGAGGCAAACAGAGAGGAACCAGCACATATCCAATGTTTCCAGAAGTAGTGGGGCCAGAAAGCTGTTGGCTGTGAGCATTTAGAAAATTTTAGTCTTTTATCTTTACATTTTCTTTTCTATGGGTTGGGACAGACCTTTAATAAGCAATGAGAAATTTTTTAAAGCTTTGTGCTAAAATAAAATTTATTTTAGATTTTGGTTTTGGTTGCAAGGTAGAGAGAAGAAGTGAAGGTTATAGCCCTTAAAGGGTCCTCAGGGAGCAAGAGCAATTCCAGGATTGTGTGCCAGAGGCCCCTTGCTGTATTTTAGGGGAAGAAAAGAGTTCAGAGGTTGAGTCCAGTACAACTCAAAAAATAATAATAAGGAAAACCTGAAGCCAGAGGCACTGTCCCCCACACTCCAGGATTAGAGGTAAGTATAATAACAAGTTGATACTTTTTAAACATGAGCTGGCTAAGAAGAAAGAACCCAACTACAGACATTTACTCTGAGAATAGAAAAGACTGGAGTTAATCTTCAGAGTAGGATACTATTTTTTTTTTATTTTGAGGATACTACATTTTTAAAAAAGCCTCTTCTAACACAAAGAATAATGTCAAATAGTTACCTGCATACACACACACACACACACACACACACACACACACAATTCATAGAAGACTCAAGACTTTAAAAATCAAATAAGAAAGATTAAGGAAAAGCAATAAAATTATAGGGAAAATATCAGCCAACTGGAAAAGAAAATCTATAATCTTAAGGAAGAAAATGTCTCCTTGAAAATTAAAATGGGGAGAGAGAAGAAAATTATGATTGGACTAGGGAAAATCAATGAAATTATAAGAGACTAAATAACAATACAAAATATAAAGAATGAAAAAATAGAAGAGAATGTGAGACATCTCATAAGAAAAACAACTGAATCTGGAGAACAGATCAAGAAGGGAAAACATAAAAATAATTGAACTATCTTAAAACTACAAGCAAAAAAAGAATCTTGATACAATAAGGCAAATAATTAAAGAAAAATTTTAAATGTTAGAACAAGATGAGAAATAGAAGTAATTCACCAATCACTACCTAAAAGAGATCCTACGATGAAAACCTATAGGAATGTCATAGCCAAATTCTGAAACTCCTAGGTAAAGATGAAAATATTACAAGAAACAAGAAAGAAACAATTCAAATATATTGGAGTTACTACAAGATCTCATGTCTTGAAATACTATATATTGAAGAACAAAAGAACTGAGGTTGCAGCCAAAAATATCATATCCAACAAAGTTAAGCATAATCCTGAACAAAAAATAACGGATATTCAAAAAATTGCCAGGCTTTCAAGATTTTGTTGCAAAAAGACATGAACTCAATAGAAAATTTGGTATACTAGATCTAAGAAATATATAAGGTAAACATCATAAGACTACTTAGAAAGAACTCAATAAGAACAAATTATTGACTTTTTATACATGGAAATGCAAACTAAATGTCTAAATTTGTCATTAGTAATTAGCTCAAAAAAAAGATTTGAATAGATCTAAGTATGATGCAATTCTAAACAGCAAAACCATGTAGGAAAAGGTAAAAAGAGTAATTATGAGGTGTGAGAGGAAGAACTGGTATAGAGTAATTAGATGGGGGAGAAGGGCTGGTAGTGGTGGAATCCTACTCTCTTTGGAAATGGATTAAAGAGAGGTGTGTGTGTGTGTGTGTGTGTGTGTGTGTGTGTGTGTGTAAAAGTCTTCTAAATTAAAAAAAAAATAAAAGGGTAAGGCGATAGGGAGGGGACAGAGGATAAAGAAAAAATTTTTATGAGAACCATGCTCATAGCAGATCTGGATTAAAAAGAGAATGGTATATATATATATTTAGAAGGGAATAAAAATCTTCTAAATGTAAAAAGAAATAAAAGAGTGAGGAAGTAGGATTAGGAATATAGAAGAGTATGTCAATTAATAGGAATGGGATAAAGAAAGCAAACATATATATTTAGAACGCTATAAAAATCTTTTAAAATACTATCTTTTGCAAGAAGTCTTTCCCACTCTTCCATCATCTAAGATTATTTGCTTTTATCCTGTATATATTTTGTTTGTTTTTTTCAATTAATGAAAGATTATTTTTTTCATCCTATTCTCCATCCATTGGGGAAAAAGAAAACCTTATTGTAACAAATACTCATAGACAAACAAAACTAATTTTTTCACTAGCCATGAACAAAAATATGTCTCTTTATTTGCAATCTGAGTCTACCACCTATCTGTCAGATGGTGAGGTAATGTGTCATTGTGGGTCTTCTGAAACTTAATCATTATATGATCAAAGTTATTTGTCTTTACAATGTTGTTATTTTAAAAATTGTTCTCCTGGAGACTTACATGAATTGATATTAATTGAAGTGAGTAGAACCAAGAGAACACTGTACAGCAACAAGATGATCAATTCTGATGGATGTGGCACTTTTCAACAATGAGGTGATTCAAACCACTTCCAATAGACTTGTGATGGAGAGAGTCACCTGCATAGAGAAAGGACTGTTCAAATTGAATGTGGATCACAACATAGTTTTTTCATCTTTTTTGTTTTTTTCTTTCACATTTTTTCTTTTTTATTTGATTTTTCTTGTGCAGCATGATAAATGTGGAAATATATATAGAAGAATTGTACATGTTTAATATATATTGGATTACTTGCTGACTAGGAGAGAGAGTAGGGAAAGGGAGAGAGAAAAATTTG
The DNA here is from genome assembly GCA_023553655.1 of Myrmecobius fasciatus. Taxonomy (NCBI): domain Eukaryota; kingdom Metazoa; phylum Chordata; class Mammalia; order Dasyuromorphia; family Myrmecobiidae; genus Myrmecobius; species Myrmecobius fasciatus. The sequence goes on from JAJPUD010000556.1 coordinate 178,150, forward strand.
GAACCCAATAATTTGCAAGGATTGTTGAAAACTACCTTTGCATGTATTTTGAAAATAAAAAGCTACTTTTAAAAAAAGAAAAAGATGATTCTAAAAAAAACCTGGGAATGTTCATGTGACCTGATACAGGATGGAGTTTGCAGAACTGGGACTACAAAGATACAATAAAAAACAACAAAGTAAAGAAAAAAACAATTATAAAAGACTTCTAAACTCTGATCAGTGTAATGACCAACCCTGCCTGATTCAAAGAGATCACTAGAGTTTCAAGACTCAGAATGAGACATTGAATTTTGGGTATAATCATAATGGAAATATATTTTGCTTAACTAAAAAATAATTGTTCTCCTGCTTCTGCTTTCTTCAGTTCCCTACATACATTTAGTTCATATCTTCCCAGGTTTCTCTGAAATCATCATCATCATTTCTTATATTATAATAATATTCCATTACATAATATTTTTGGTTATACTGGTGCTTATCTTCTTTCTTTGATCTCTTTGGGCTATAGACCTAGTAATGCTATCACTGGGTCAATGGGTATGCACAGTTTAATTACTTTGAGGGTATAGTTCCAATTTGTTTTCTAGAATGGGCTGGACTAATCCACAGTTCCACCTATAGTGCATTCATGTGCTTGGTTTCCCACTGTTTATTTAACATTAGTCATTTTCCTTTTGCAAGTAATCTATAGTTTGGCTAAGATTGTGTATGCTGTTTTTTTTAATTCCATTTAAAAGACTCTCATTCATAATTCTAACTTATTTTCCAGTTCTTTCCTCTAGTACTCTCATTTTGTAAAATTATTTTAAATTCTTTAAAAAAAACTCATGCATCATTTCTTCAAGGAATTTTAATCAATCTTGTGCCCAGATTATGTTTTTCTTTGAAGCTTTGCTTGTAGATGCTTTGAAATCTTTTCTTCTTCTGGGATTATGTACAGGGAATTTCTGTCATAGTAGGTTTTTTAGATAGGATTCTTTTGTTTACTTATTCTCCCAGATTTATTTTGTAACTTTGGATTTTGCCCATTTTTGGAGGAAATGACTAAGCCTTTCTTAATCCTGTTTTGTATTCTTTTGAGATCCTCTACATCTTCCTCTGGATATTAAATGCTGTGTTTTTCCAATTTCAATAGCATCTCAGATGGGCAAACATGCAGTTCACTTAAATTGTGTTCTGATCAAGGGTTTAGTCTGGCAGTATCTTCTCCAGGACCTCAGGTGTTCCTTGGCTACCCATGCTTCTCCCCTGCTCTCTCAACACACACTATGATGTTTTACGCCCAAGATATCAAAATTACTTGAAGCAAAAAGAAATATCTTAAATTGTAAAAAGATCATAATGCCTATACTAGAAAGGAAAAAGCACTGGACTGAGCATCAGGAGATCAGAAATCTGATCAGGGTCTGCCATTTGCCAGTTGTATAACTTTGAACAAGTCACTTTTCCTCTTTGGGTTTCTGTTTCCTCATCTGTAGATTAAAGAAATTAAGTTAAATAATGACTAAGTTCCCTTCCAGCTCCCAGAGCCTTTGGTTTTATAATTATGGTTGACTCCTCAGTATGTTGCCCCATTCAAAAGTAGATACCCTTCAATAGGGAAACTACAGGATTAATAATCTAAGAGTAGAATCTCAGAACCCTGGCACATAAATAGGTGAAACATTTTAAGGGCAAGATCCTGTCAAATTACATGATATAAACAATGTCTTCCTTTACCTACAAGTAAGTGGGACCAGGATCCAAAATGGAGATGATGAAGAAAGCAGTTCCATTCCCCAGTGAACAAGGAAGATGCCTCTGGGTCATATAAATGCATACTTTCTCTTCTATTCAACACCATTTTGGATGATTTTCTATAAAGTATCGCCTTATTTTCTTCAATTATACTGTGAGCATTCAAAAGTACATTGTTCTTTGCTTTTTTAAAAGCATTTTTGGGTATGTCAGTAGTAGACTTTGAGTTCTGTCTTAGAAGGTTACCATTAAGAATACATTTTCTTGTGACTGACAGTCAGAGTCTATACTGAGAAATCATTGATAGGGCATATGCTATTATGTACTCTTTGGAGAATTATAGAAGCAATAAGTGAACCCTACTGAATTGCAAATGTGAATAAAGGAAATAGCCTGGAAAGTCTGTGGACAGAGTAGAAATATAAATGTGAGGCTGCATATGGTCTGTTTTTGATCAGATCCTAAGCATGTCCTTACTTAGATTTGCAAGATGCATTAAATTAGGAGATGGTAGTGTATTTGCCAGATATATTACCTATTCACCATTTTTCATTGCTGTCATTCAAGAAGTAATAAAGTGGTTCTCATCAGTCATGGACCTTATCAAATAGCTCTGGCATAGAGAATAGGGCCCTAGAAGAGGTTCAAGATCTTTTTCTCCCACTACTTATATGACTTTAAGGAGGGGAGAGAGATCAGACTAGAGAAGGAGTTCTTAAACTTTTCTTTATATTCTCTCATATAACACCATATTCTTTAAAAAAATCAAAATGCTTCCTAATGAACAATCGACATAGGGTAGGGATCAACTGAAGGCAGTAAGGTGGCTCAGTGGATAGAATATCAGGCTTGGAGTTAGACCTCAGTTCAAATTCTCAGATATTCACAAGCTATATAACCCTGGGCAAGTCATTTAATTCTGTCTCAGTTTCCTCATCTGTAAAATGAGCTGGAGAAAGAATGGCAAGCCATTCCAGTAACTTTGCCAAGAAAATTCTAAACAGGATCACAAAGACATGTCAAAAATAATATTTCCTTTGAGGGTTTAGGCTCTAGAGTTGTCATCTCCTTTCTACAGTGTTAGCTGAAAAAAAAAGTCACTGCTAGGTAGAATATTATCCTTTCAACATGAAACTCTAAAAATATGAAAAGAAAACCAAAATTAAAAAAAATACTTTGAAACCTCAAAATAAATCTTAAAGGTACAATTTTGAGCCTGGCTACTTTGGAACAGAAGGATAGAGTCATCACTCAAAATTAAACCAAATCTTAAGGTGACTCTGACAGTCATACCAAATAAAGACATGAAGACCATTTGGAGTGCTATAGAGTCTACAGAGTTTGTGACCAGAGGTCAGACTTTAATTTCCAATTTTATCAATCTGGAATTTTCTGTAAGGACTCAGGTTCACAGGAACAATGAAAGAAGAAAGTGAAAATGCCAGATGGTTCAAAAGAGTGTTTTGCATTTTATAATAATAATAGCTTACTTTTTACACAGAGCTTTACATAAATCAGCTTCTATTATTCTTATAACAACCTTTAGCTAAGTAGCATACATAACATTACAAGGGAAACAATTTGAGTAATTTGTCCAAATAAATTCACACAATGAATAAATGGCAAAATTGAGATCTGAACCTAGATTATTTGTGTACAAGGAATTTTTCTCCTAAGTCAGCAGTTGTAAATGGTTTATATTTCACCCATCTGGTTCTTTGGAGCGTTTCAAGCTCATATTGATCTGATCAGTCACAGTAAGATACATTATAACTTCTCTCTAACATATTTTTGTCATTTTTGTTCTCTTCAAGAATGAAGGACAACAGCCAGCACCTTTGTTCTATGTAGCAATAATCCCTTTTGATTTTGGAACTCTGGATTCAGTGTGGGGGTACGTCTGGTAACCATAACTATGAAACTGCACTTTGAGTCTCAATCACAAAATCACTGCCCTTAGGACCCATAAATCAAATAGCAAAGCCTTTAATAAAGGTGAAATAGTAAATGAAATATAAAAGTTATTATATGTATATATTCACACATAATACATACATGTATATGGTCAGAATATATACAGATATGTACACATGTGAGTTGTATTGCACATACACATATACTGAAGGAAAAAAACCAAAATCTGAAATTCCTCTCAAACATATTATGTAAATTAATCATCATTTCTTGGTAGTTTAAAAGGAAGGGCTTTTGTCTATTATAATCTTACTTTATGATTTGTATGTGAATCCATAAAGAACTTGTTTGTTGTTGAAAAAAAAATTGTGTTCTGGAAACCACTTGAAACTTTTGTTATGGCAATTTGAAGGCCATTGGGAATTGTACCATGTGGACTCTCCTGAGTCTCTGGGACAAGACACTGGGAAAGCATTTGGGAAAATGTGCTTCATCTTTCCCAGTACAGTGGTATCTCACCTGCTTTGAAACTCATCAAATCTGGTATTTGATGCATTTCACTGAGAAAAAAAAATGCCTCAGCACCTAATGCTCACTTGACACTGATCGCACTTGGTTGTTGTCTTGGTTGGCCAGGTGTAGTGCCCAGCCCCTGGCTCCACTGCTACTGCCCTTTGCTATGGGCAGCTCCTCCTCAGGGAAGGTATCTGTGCCCTGGACTGTCCATGATGCTGAGGCTGTGTATGTATGTCACAACTTCAACATCATGGACAGTTCCTGCATGGGAAAATTCCTAGAGCAGTGTATAGTTTTCTCCCAAAACAGTAGTACTGGAAAGGCACAAGGCAGCGGCTGGGCTCAGGAGGAGGAGCAGCAGCAGTATGAGCATCAGTGACAGGAGCCCAGACAGAGGTAGTGGCAGAGGACCCAGGACCCCTGGCAGCTCCAAGCCTGGGGTGGTCAGAGCCCTGCACTGTGAAAAGTGAAGGCCCAAAGCTTCTGCCTCCACGTCCAGAACTCCCCCTCATGGAAGCTTGGTTGGCTGGGACAGAAGGAAAGTATAAATGTTGTGTTTCTTCTCAGAATGTGGGTTGGGTCAAGGAGAGAGGAGCCTGGCTAGGCTGAACTGGGATGGCTTTTTCTCCACAGCTGGAACCCCCACTTGCCCCTTTGGGGAATTGGGTAGGGAGAGATGGTCAGGCTGCAGACTGGAAATATACTCCTTATGGGAAAAATTCATTCTATACTTGTTTTTGTCATTCATTGTATCCCCTAGAATCAATAAACAAGTATCTAGATATACTGTATTTCTTAAGTTTTTCTGAAATTGGAAATAGGGATAAATAAACTCCACAACAGCTAGGGCTACCTAAGTTAAAAAGTTTAAATTGAGGCAGTTTCTATTTCCTTTCTCCTTTCACTTTTCTCCTTCCCTCTCTCTCTCTCTTTCCTTCTCTGTCTCTGTCTCTTTCTCTTCCTTTCTCTCTCTCTCTCTTTCCTTCTCTCTCTTTCTCTTCCTTTATCTCTCTCTCTTTTTTTCCTCATTCCATCTCTGACTCTGTCTCTTCCTCTGTGTATCTATGACTCTCTCTTTCTGACTCTCCCCAAGCCCACCTCCCACCTCCCACCAGAAAACAACTAGGTAAGGGTCCTCTGCAGAACTCAACCCCCAGCTACTCTTCCCAACCCTAGTAGAAAGAGCAAAGTATGTGTTAGTCTAATAGAGTCTCTGGCTTTATGTCTTTGGAGCTTTGTTGTGTTTTTGCTTTGCTTTAAGTTTTTTTTTTTTTTGTTTGTTGTTTTTTTGTTTGTTGTTTTTTTTTTGGCTGAGGCAGTTGGGGTTAAGTGACTTTCCCAGGGTCACAAAGCTAGGGAATGTTAAGTGTCTGAGACCAAATTTGAACTCAGGTTCTCCTGACTTCAGGGATGGTGCTCTATCCACTGTGCCACTTAGCTGCCCCTTTAAGTCTTTTTCTCAAAGTATAGATGAGTGATCTTGAGCTGGGCATTACTAGCTTTGGGAGCACAAAAGAAATCAAGGATCTCTTGGGAATGTCAATGGAGATTGACTAGAAGCAGGGGGAGTTTCTTATAGTGGAGAGAACAGACATGGAAAAGAGAAGGAACCCAAACTGGTCTGATGAGACAGAATACCTTTAAGTTGCCTGAGAAATACTATGTTGCTATTCCTGACTACCATTGCAGTGTCAATAAGACAATGTGACACCAGCAGCCCTTTGAGGGCAGTGAGCAGGGTTGAGGAGGGAGAGAGAGGAAAAAAATATCTAGCCCAATACAGAGTGGGAGCAATGGCACAGGGAATAAAGGAAGCATGCTATATTCCAGAATGGGAGGGCAGAGTTCAGGCCCCCTCAGTAGAAAAATCTATTGTATTCTTGCCTAGAGTAGGAGGGCAATGGAGATATTTGCTTAGTCTCTAACCAGGGGGCATTCCTAAGGCTGAGATAGAGGTGCAGAGTTAGACCCCAGCATGTCTCAGCAGAAGAGACAGAGGCAAGCCCTGGCAGTTATAGTGTCCAGAGGAGCTCTCTTATACCAGCACAAGAGAATAGTCACAGGGCAGCTGTGCCTCTGGCAAGATGGGAAGCAAAGGAAGGGCAGCATATATCAGCAGGTCCCCTTGCAGAGAGGGTTAGAGTTAGGTCCTGGCACAGTAGGATAATGTGCAGCCTTTGGAGAGGGAGGTAGATTCAGATAGCATGAGTCAGGAGAACCTGGATTTGAGTCCTCCTTCAGAACTCACCTAGCTTTGTGATCTTGGATAAGTCATTTAATCTTTCTCTGGTCCTGAAAAAAAAATCCCTCTACTATATATTTCAAGTAGGCATCCATATTTTTCTTGACGACATTCTCCTGAAGAACCCACATCTGCCTCCTCAAACAGCTTATTTCATTTTTGAATAGTTCAGATTATTAGGAAATTTCCCCTTAAAACTAAACCTTAATTTGTCTTTGTCCAACAAACCCATAGTTCCTAGTTATGTCTTCCCAGGACACACAGAACAAGTCTAATCTCTCTTCCAGGGCAACGGTATTTCAAATATTTAAAGGCAACTATTGTCCTTGAAAGTCTGTCCTGTGATTTGCTCTGCTTAGCTGCAGAGGACAGAATTATGAGCAATGGGTAGAAGCTTCAGAGTGACACTTAGGTTTAATAGAAAAGAAAAGAAAAAAAAAAAACTTCCTAACCATTAGAGCAATGCAAGAGTGGATTTGAGAGTTTAGCAATGATCTTTTCATTTTGGTTCATTTTTTATTTAATTTTTAATCAACTTATTAATAAAAGCAATATTATAAGCTCTTCAAATTCTTATGCTAATACAAATTTTTTTCCAGTTGTAGTCAATATGCATATAATATTAATTCATTTTTTTCACTTTGAATTATTTCACATAGATTCTTTTATATATCTTATTTGTTTGTTGATTTTTAAAAATTTTTCATTCTTGTCGGACCTAAAATACTACTTCAATGTTTCATTAGGCTTTTGGGGGGAATTTAGTTATTTTATTGATAAGGTAAAAAAAGTTATTAAATTTAAAAGGATGGTCTTTTGGCCATTTCTTTTAGATCAAAGACAATCAGACCAAAGAAAAACATGTCCATCAAATACTTCATCAAGAGTTTCTAAATACTTTATTAGGTTTTAGAGGATAACCTTAGGTTCTCAAATCCTGTGGGGCACTACTAAAGAAAGAAACTTGGCTTAAAGACTTCTAGTGAGGGGCCTCACTGGTGGACCCACTACCATAGAATAGCTTTACCAGAGCAATTTCCAGGAGGGACTACATGTCTGAGAATGAGTATGTGAAGGCTAGTCTCAGCAGAAATATGAAGATATCAGCTTAGTATCCCTGTAATGGTAGAGACATAAATTGCCCTTTCATGCCCTAGCACATATATTCCTTATGTATATTTTTCTACATTTCCTACCTTGGCTACGAGTGGTCCCTATCTGTACACCCTTCCACATGTGTGCCCTGGACACAGACTCCCTATGTGCACATGTGCCTTTTCACATAGATTCTTCACATATATCTAATCTTCTAATTGATGATCTGTTTTTGTAAGAGAGTACATTTCAGGTTGATACTATATCAAATTGCCATTGCTTTGAATTAATTGTATCTTTTACCTAAGTGTTCAAAGTAGATGTATCAATGGGAGCTATGAGCTACAATTTTTGGTGGACAAAAATCCATAATGTAACATGAGCCTTGTAAAACCTGGTCTAGAGGACCCACTCTATAAACTGGAGAGACTTCAGGTAAGGCCTTTCTTAGGGCAGTGAGGTAGTGCAGTGGATAGAACTCCAGGCCCGAAGTCAGCAAAAATCATCTTCCTGAGTCTGACCTCAGACACTTACCAGCTGTGTCACTCTGGGTAAGTTCCTTAATCTTGTTTGCCTCAGTTTCCTCATCTGTAAAATGAGATGAAAAAGAAAATGGAAAATCCCTCCAGCATCTTTGCCAAGTCATGGAGAGTTGGATGCAATTTTTAAAATGACCAAACAATAATAATAATAAAAAAAACACATGTAAAACATTTTGCAAACCTCTGCATGTCAGGTAGCTTTATTGAGAAACATCTTGGCAGAGTAGATAGACAGACAGCCTCAGAATTGAGAAAATTTGGGTTCAAGTCCTGCTTTTGACATTTGCTGACTGTGGATTCACGTTCAATTAAGCAATTCAATTAATCTCTCATTGCTTTAGGAAACTCTCTAGATTATTAATTGAAGAGAAAGTGTTGCTTCCCGGGAAAGGAAAGGAACTTCCTTATCCTAGAATTTAATCCCAGTTCGGGTCCCTATTCTCCTTTAATTATTATTTTGCAAAGTCTTACAGAAATAAAACTTCCCCTTCCATAATGATCCCTCAAAATCAAACTTCAGGAGCTGAAATAACCCAAGGCGTTTTAAATCTAACAGTTATTCTCCCTCCAGATCCTAAATATTGCAGTCATTCTCAATTTCCAGAGCCACAAGTTATTCGGGCCCCACTATTGTGAAAGCCAAAATGGATTGCACTCATTTGAAATGCAGATGTAATTGAACTCTAATTACAATTGCCCTAGTGGTTTCTCCTTCTGCATCACAGGCAGGCGGAGGAAGAATAGAAAGTTCTGGCTGTTACAGCTAACAGCAGGCAGAAGGTGAAATAGTCTGTTGGCACTGAACCAGATTCAAACACAAATATACATACATATAGAAAAGGAAACAAAACCCAACCCCAAAAAATATAACATCTGGCATAGTGTGAAGAGTATTAACTCAGGAATTAGGCAAGTGAAGTCACTTACCTTCCTTGCCTCAGTTTCCTCATTTAATGAGGGGGCTGGATTAGATAGTCTCTGAGGTCTTTTGAACCCAGACCTTTTAACTCCCGGCACTTATACTCTTTCTACTACACCATGGTGAGTACATCTTTTCTAAGATCCCATGATTCTATGTACTAATACTGTGAATCCTAACCCAGCTTATTCTCAGGAATGCTAAAATGAAAATCACAATCAAGTCAACCTCCAGACTGTTTAGTTAGTATCTTCCCCCCCTTTTCAAAATTTAATATTTTTTTGTTTCCCAGTTATATGTAAAACATTTTTTTACATTTTTTCTAATTATACATGTACATCAATTTAAAAAACATTTATGAATCATGTTGGGAAAGAAAAATCAAAACAAAAGGGAAAAACTGCATGAGAAAAAAAAACAGAAGAAAAAGAAAAAAAAAGTGAACATAGCATATGTTGATTTACATTCAGTCTCCATCCTGCTCTCTCTCAATGCAGATGATGTTTTCTATTCAAAGTTTATTGGGATTGCCTTGGATCTCTGAACCACTAAGAAGAACCGAGTCTATCATAGTTTATCATTGTCCCATCTTGCTGTTGCTGTGTACAATGCTTTGCTGGTTCTGCTTGTTTCACTCAGCATTAGTTCATGTAAATCATTCCAGTTCTTTCTAAAATCAGCTTGTCCATCATTTTTATAGAACAATAATATTATACTATCTTCATATACTACAACTTGTTCAGCCATTCCCCAGTTGACGGGTATCTATTCATTTTCCAATTCTTTGCTACCACAAAAAGAGCTGCTGCAAACATTTTGGCACATGTGGATTCTTTTCCCTCCTTTATAATTTCTTTGGGATACAGACCCAGTAGTAGCACTACTGAATTAAAGGGTATGCAGTTTTATAGCCCTTTGGGCATAGTTTCAAATTGTTCTCAGAATTGAGATCATTTCACAATTCTACCTACAATGCATTAATGTTTCCCACATCTCCTCCAACATTTATCATTATCTTTTCCTGTCATCTTAGTCAATCTGAGAGATGTAAGGTAGTACCTCAGATTTGTTTTAATTTACATTTTTCTAATCAATAATGATTTAGAGCATTTTATATGACTACAGATGGCTTTAATTTCTTCATCTGAAAATTGTCTATTCATATACTTTGATTATTTGTCAATTGGGGAATGACTTGTATTCTTACAACTTTGACACAGCTTTATATATATTTTAGAAATGAGGCCTTTATCAGAAACACTAGCTACAAACATTTTTCTCTAGCTTTGTACTTCCCTTTTAATCTCGTTTGTGTTTTTTAGTTTGTGCAAACCCTTTTTAATTTAATGTAATCAAAGTTGTCCACTTTGCATTTCATAATGTTCTCTAGTTCTTCTTTGGTCATAAATTCCTCCCTTCTCCAAAGATCTGATAGATAAACTATCTCTTGCTCTCTTAATTTGCTTATGGTATCACCCTTTATGCCCAAATCATGTACCCATTTAGACCTTATTTGGGTATGGGGTGTGAGATGTAACCAACAATGAATGCCTGTGACATAAGATTATGCCCTCCCAAATCTATTTCATATTACCACTTCTGGTACCTTCACTACCCCTTTGCTGGGAACAGATAACTATCATGATATAGTGGAAAAAGCAACAGAATTAGAATTTGGGTTCTGCTCCAGACTCCTGATTTTCTATGTATGTGATCTTGGGCAAATTACTTCAACTTAGTGAACTTCAGTTTCCTCATCTATAAAATGAAAGATCTACATAATAAAGAAGACATTTATAGAACACTAAGACTAGCAAAACATTATACATGCATTCAAATTTCACAAATATTTTACAAAGTAAAATTGGAAGTATTTTTAATGTCCATTTTATAGGCAAAACAAAACAAAACAAAACAAAACAAAAAACAACAAAAAACAAAAACCTGGAACTCAGAAGGATTATAAATGATTTATAGAATTGTAGCTTTAGAGATGAAAGGAGCTTTAGAGAACATATACTCCAGTCCTCAATTTTACAAAGGAGGAAAACAAGAACAAAGTCACACAAAGAGTGTTTTTCCTTTCTTAGACCCAAACCTTCCAAACTCCAACTCCTGTTCTCAGTAAACCACATTCCCTTTCTAAGGCCACATAGAAATAATTTAGAAATTAGATGATCTCTCAATTCTCTTCCAGCTCTAAAATCTGTTTTTTCCTTTTTTGATAGTTAACATTTCCTAAATGCTTTTTTCTTTTTCTTTTCTCTTTTTTTTATTACAGATTTTAATTTTCAAAACATATGCATGGATAATTTTTCATCTTTGGTCCTTGCAAAACCTTGTGTTCCAAATTTTTCCCTTTCTTCTCCCCAACTCCTCCCCTAGATGGCAAGTAATCCAATATATGTTAAACATGTTAAAATATAATTAAGTCCAATATATGTATACATATTTATACAATTATTATTTTGCACAAGAAAAATCAGATCAAAAAGAAAAAAAAGAGAAAGAAAATAAAATGCAAGCAAACAACAAAAAAAGTGAGGATGTTATGTTATGATCCACACTCAGTTCCACAGTCCTTTTTCTGGGTGTAGATGGCTCTCTTCATCACAAGATCATTGGAACTGGCCTCAATCATCTCATTGGTGAAAAGCAGCTTTAAAATCTTTTTAATAAATATCAATTTCTTTAATTTAATAAAAACAATCAATATCTTAGGTTTGGGAGTCAAAAATATCTTGAATTCAAATTCCATTTTATCATCAGTAGGGGAGCAAGGAGATACAGGGATTTATCATAAAAGTAGACTTAAGGTTTCTCTCTAAAACTTGGAGGAAGCTGATAGATTCTTTTCAAGATAGTACCAGGGAAGTAGCATTGTGCTACTGTAATCATTGAGGCTAGTGGCTGGCAAATAGACCATCTCATTCTACATCTACCTCCCCAGAGCAAACACCTACAAACTGTTGGGCGGATAGATATCTGTAGAAAGATTGGTCTAGTTCATATAACCAAGGAGATGGAGAATTAAGCATGTTCTCCTCTCTTCGTGATCTTTCAAACCTTTCCCAAATATTTCCCAAATAATAATAATTATACACAAGAGAAAAAGCAAGTTTTAAAGTCTCTATGGCATAGGATACCATCTAAGATTAATAAAATTCTTAGAGACAGAGTTTCTAGGTAATTAATAATCCATTTATTAATTAGGCCAATCAGCAATCAATAAATTGATGTTCAGTGGTTTTTCTGTGTAACCAAAGACCCTAAGGAAGATTCTGAATCATCTTAAATCCCTTCTGAAAAGGAATTCCCTTAACAAGGGAAACTCAACCCTGATTAATGGACATTAATGAGGAGGTGAGCTAAAGTCTTCAGCTCCTTCTGCTGACAATATGGTTTGATCATGAGATTCAGCAGCCTCAAGGCATTGAGGAAAAGGAAAACCATTTCTATCTGAACCTCTAGCTACTTTTCTTCATCATGAGTGAAGTTGCCTATACTCCTAATGAAGGGGACCAAGGACTGGGGGGGTTCCTCCTCCCTATAAAGATTTGCTCACACTCTATTCTGTTTGTGCACTAAACAGTGGGGTGATGTCCCACCCAATTAAGGATCATGTGTCTCCAGAGCAAATCTCTTTGATCAACCATTTCCTTCAAAGAGTTCAGTCTTAGAAGAAAATAGGGTGAAGCAAATATTAATAATATGTTATTAGTATTATATTAATTTCTCTTAGACTCTAAACAACAAAACAATCCCATGAGCTAACAGCAAAGAGGGCAATTCCCTAACCCTCTACTCAGTCCCCATCTACCATATTGTCACAGCAGGGTTATGCAAGGTGACCAATGGCCTGCAACAGAATTCAATGCCTGCCCTCCTACTTCCTGTGCTCAAGAAAACTAAAAGGCAAAATATTGTTAATTTTTTACAATCTCTTCTTCAAAATGCCCCCAAAATGATAAATATTTTAAGCATATGTATTTTGTATTTTTAAGCACATGTTTTTGTATGTTTGGGTTTTTCCCCCCAATAATAAAGAGGAAGGGACAGACCAGTGCTCACTATCTGATATAAGAGAAAAAGCAGAGACACTCAACATCTATTAGACTTTTATCTTCTTTACAAAACAATATGGTCTGCATACTGAAATTTCAATGTAAATATAGTTAATAGAATAAATATAGCTAGTATGGCATTCAGGTATAAATAAACTAAATATAGGTTTACAGAAAAGAAGCTTTAGGGACAGTTAGATGGCACAATGGATAGAGCATCTCCCCTGAAGTCAGGAGAAACTGAGTTCAAATCTAGCCTTAGACACTTAATATTTTCTAGCTGTGTGACCCTGGGCAAGTCACTAAACTCCAATTGCCTCCGCAAAAAAAAAAAAAAAAAAAAAGAAGAAGAAGAAGCTTTAAATCAACCAAAGTTTCCAGGGTAGAATTCCATTTTTTGCAAATGTAATAGAAGAACCCATGAGGAGAGGAAGAGAACAGAAGTGGTACCAGAAGGTTGGAAGTGAACAAATGTCCTGATATTCTAAAAAAGAGAAAAAATAGAAGAAAAGTCAGGCTTTGCTTAAGACAGCTCCAGGTCCAGCTATGCAGCCAGTACCACAAAAAGGGGGGGGGAAGGGGAAGGGATTTCCTAACTATAGATTGGAACCAGTGACAAAATATCTATGTGTGCTCCAGTTTCTCCAAAGCACTTCCATTCCATGTCATCACCACTTTCCCCAAAGAGGTTCCACATGGGGAGATGTTGTAAGAAGCACTTGGTACAGGCACCAAGACAACCACCACAATTATATGTTCTGTTATATATAATTATATTTTATTAAAATCTTGTACTTCTTAGTCAGTCAGTCCACAAACATTTATTAAACATTTACTTCTGCTAAGCACTAGGATATAAGGAAATATAATTAAAAAAAACATCAAAAAGAAAGATAGTCCTTGCTCTTAAAAAGCTTACATTCTAATAGGGAAAGATTTTATATATATATATATATATACATATATATATATGTATAAAAGCTTTTTATCTGCAAAACATATGTATGGGTAATTCTTCAACATTGACCCTTACAAAGCTTTCTGTTATAAATTCCCCCCCCCAGTCCCCTCCCCTCCCCTAGATGGCAGGAAATCCACTACATGCTAATTATGTTAAAATACTTGACAAATGAATATATGTATAGATATTTCCACACTTATCTTGCTGTGAAGATAATATATTTTTGAAAAGCTGAGAAGAAGGCAGTGGGGGAAGATGTGGGGGAGAAACTGGTAAGTAATGAAGACATGGCTGGTCCATATGCTCTCCTTAATTGGAGTCTCTGGGAGGAGCCATTTAATCAGAGTGGGAGACTAGAGGAAGAGCCTTTCTTCTGAGGTATTCAGGAGCAGCCTGAATCTTAGGGCTGGAGTGATTTTTCTAGGATGAAGAGGTTTCTTGGGGCATGGTAGGAAAAGTCTGTCTTACAGCCTGATGAGAAAGGTAGGTGGTGATGATGCTACTGCCTGCCACAGGCCGTAAGGTTTGTGATATTTTTCTGGTGGGAGAAGCAGATCTGTGGTGATCCATCTACCAAAAATTCAAGCATCTCAGAAATGCTTTCTTGCTAATTGATCCTTCAAATGACTGAAACTGTGACCTTGCTTGCATGAGTATTATGCATTCTAACCAACCTAATTAACCAGTCACAGTCTAATCTGTATTTCAGTTTCCAAAGAAAAATATAAAACCATAATATTTTTATCCCTTCTTCTATCTTCTTTTCATTGGGTGACTTCATAGGATAAAAGATCCACATTTCTGAACTTCTGGGAGATCTGTACCTAACATGGCCTCATTTTGACTACTTCTCTTTAGAAACTTGTCAAACACAAGTAGAATGATATTTTATTGAAGTTTTTTATTTTCAAAACATATGCAAGGATAATTTTTTCAACATCAAATCTTGAAAATTCTTGTGTTCCAATTTCCCTCTCTTCCCCTTCACCCCTTTCCCCTAGGTGGCATGTAATCCAATATATGTTAAACATCGTAAAAATATATGTTAAGTCCAAAATAGGCATACATATTTATACAATTATCTTATTGCATATACACACACACACACACATACACAAACAGGTCAAAAAGTTAAAAAAAAGAGAGAGAGAAATAAAATTAGAATGATTTTTAATGGCTGTTCTGCATCTTACCTTTCAATAAAAACTTCTGTTAATTAATACTGAGAAAAGAACCACCCCATCTTTTCCCCCTGTAAGAATGACACTCTCTGGCTGTTGGCTATATTTCAATACAGGTATTTAACCCCATTATCCCAAAGTCCCATTTCCTCCAACTGTATCCTTCTACCATATTCTTTTCTTCTGCCAGCCTCTCTGGAATTTAGTTTAACAGCTGTTTAATGCAGTGAAGTCATCAGAGCCTATAAGATTTACATGCACGACTGGAGTAGGAAAAACAAGGCCAGTTATTTTTATCTTCATGCTATCGCTTAAATCTGTTCTCCTGTGGAGCTGAGCTATATAATCAGACATTAGATTTGAACCTCATCTATGACTGCTTTGCAGGACTAGGAAGCTCTGGGACAAAACAAGACTCTTCTCTCACTCAGGTGTTTGATTCTAAAGATACCTAAAGATTTCTCTTTGAACAGTAATGATTAGTCAGGCAGGGAGGCAGGTTGGTTCATGGAAATGTTACTAATCTATAAGTTTGACTGGGCTGATAGTTGGTCCCTTATTTCTGGATTCTGGATTCAAGGGAGAGACAGATTAGTGCTCACAGGAAATTCAACTAGATCTAACTTATTGATATAAAACTAATGATAAATCAAGACAATGTGCCAGACAGAGTTCTGATTCTAAGCCATTCCATGGCACGCATGAGGAACATTGAAGAGATGGCTGGCTCTGCATCTATAGATCTATATATTAGAGTAAGCAAAAGGAACTAGTATCCCTTGCAAAGGAATCATGAACAAGAAGGATTCAGGAAATTTGGTGAAATTTCTATGAAATGATATAAAATGAAGAAAATAGAACCCAAAGAAAAATATACATAATGTTTTAAATAAGATCAACATGGAATGGCAACAAAAGACTGGTTAATTTAATTTTAATTAGTAGCCTATTGCCAAAAAAAAAAAGGCAGTTAGGTGGCACAGTGGAATGCTGGACCTGGAGTCAGATCTGAGTTCAAATTCAGTCTCAGACACTTACTAGCTATATGACCTGAACTAATTATAACCTCTTTTTGCCTCAGTTTCTTTATATGTAAAATGAGATAATAGTACCTACATCTAAATGTTTTTATGAAGCTCAAATAAGATAATCATTGCTTAGTGCAGTGCCTACCACATAGCAAGTGCTATATAAATCTTATATATTGTTGTTAGTAGTATTATTAAAGGACATAATTCTTCTTTGTGTTTATAATAGATGTGTAGTGTCCCCTCTGGGTTATTGCCCTCAACCTGCATTTTTAAGGTGAGTTGGGAGGTGTAAACTACTCCTTTGGGCTTATACTTTCTAAACAATAACTCATGAGCCCCCATCAATGTATTCCTTTTTCAATAGTCAGACAGATAATGCAATTAGGATTCATCAAACACATTTACTGAAATGAGATAGAAAGAAACACAATGCTTTCCTGATAAACCTGGGAAACATATGAAAAAGGGATATATGTGGAGATAACAAGAAAAGAAGTATACAAATGCAAAAAAGTAAGCACCTGCAAAGAAAGTTAGCTCATGCTTCTGATGCTGACAGAATGCAGCTTCATGCTACTCTCCTTGTTCTTGGTCTTATTGCCAGAGCAATGTCCTATTGCCAAACACTGATCTTTTGTACAGTGTTCTGAAATATTTAGCCAAGATGCTGCTATATCTGTATAACTAGCTCTTTTAGACAAAAGTAGATATCATTACCATGAAAGCCCCCAAAGCCTTCCATGTTTTGTTTCCTCAGTCTTGGCCCAGAGGCTTTCATTTCTCAGAAGGAAACTTCTAGCCCCAGGCACCAATCTTTCTAGAAGAAAGAGCTGGGCTTGCCTTAACAAACTATTGCCTTCAGGCTTAATTTCTTTTACTCTTGCCTTTCCTGGTGTATGGTGAATACTTTAGATCACCTAGTTAATAATATAATTCCTAAATTTGTAATTCTGCAAGCAAAGCCATAACTCAGCTACAGTCATTTTTGTAGTAACCTCAAAACAGCTTTGGTGCTCAGACTTCCTCTGCCTTTTCCTTCTGAACATCTACTCGACTATATTCTATGAGTGGACAGGGGAGAAAAGGTACAGCTTAATTTTGTAGCCAGGAAACAAGGTCTTAGTCTCTGCTCACTACTCAATGAATTCCTGGCCTATCAATATGAAAATGTTGCCACTTAAGGTCAGAAAAGGACAAGGTTAGTATAGAATTTTGCCCTATAGCCAAACAGATAAAAAACTTTTTGCTAAAAACGGTACCTATTTTATAAAGGAATTGAATCCTATGTCTCCCTTGAAAATGCCTGTCATGCAAAAACCAAAAGGAAGAAAAGAAGGCAGTCAGGAAGACAGGGAGGGAGGGAGGTGTAATGCTGGAGAAACTGAGGCAAGACAGATTAGATTTTAATATTTCAATAGTGGAGAATTTGGGCTAGAGGTCAAACAGGACTCATGTTCAAAAGATGTCCAACCTCTAGCTGCCTGAATGGGATTCTTGTCTCAAAGCATCCATCAGCAAGCAATTAATTCCAGAGACTTTAATAGGGCTCCAGCTATCAGGGAAACAAAGGCAAGGGGGGACAGAGTACTGGGTGAGTGGACAAGCCATAATTTTAGGAAAGGATCATAACTTAGTTCTGACAGGTTGGGGGTCAAGAAGGTTGGGAGCAGGAGACAGCAAGTCTAGGGCAAGGGATAGTGAGCAATACCCATGCATTTGAGATAAGCTATGTGGAGTTTTATGACTCACTGAAATATAAGAGTGGCCAGAGCTTAATGTGGTTAAAGAATGGGGAGGGGGTGGCCATAATAATTTTATCAGGCATAGCATAATAATTCAGGGAAACGGAGGCATTGTAGAAGAGGAAAGGAAAGGAGAGGAAAGGAGGGGAAAGGAGAGGAAAGGAGATGGAAGGAGAGGGAAGGACAGGGAAGGAGAGGGAAGGAGAGGGAAGGAGAGGAAAAGAGAGGAAAGGAGAGGAAAGAAGAGGAAAGGAGAGGAAAGGAGAGGAAAGGAGAGGGAAGAAGAGGAAAGGAGAAGAAAGGAGAGGAAAGGAGAGGAAAGGAGAGGGAAGGAGAGGAAAGGAGAGAGAAGGAGAGGAAAGGACAGGGAAGGAGAGGGAAGGAGAGGAAAGGAGAGGGAAGGAGAGGGAAGGAGAGGAAAGGAAAAAGGAAAAAAGGAAAAAGGGAAAAGGAAAAAGGAAAAAGAAAAAAGAAAAGGAAAAAGGAAAGGAAAAAAGAAAGGGAAAAGGAAAGGAAAAGGAAAGGAAAGGGGAAAGGAAAGGGGAAAGGAAAAGGAAGGAAGGGGAGAAAAGAAGAGAGGGAGGAAAGGAGAAAGGAAGGAGAGAGAATAGAAGGAAGGGCATCCTGGGCTATGGCACAGTAAATTTATTTAAGGACAGCACTCTAATGTTATCTGCCTTGCCATTTTGGGTACTCTACAATGCTCTTGTACTATTAAAGGTTTAAGAACAGAAGCTTTTCAGATGCATGAGGGCTTGAAACAGCTGTGAGAGCTCCTCCCCAAGACACAGTGGTGATTAAATAGTTGCAGTCACTGAGCCTCTGCCTAGATGTCCTAAGTAAAAATTTTAAAACTTCAGGAATCTGTGGTGTCATCAGTATGAAAATTCATTCCACAAAGCAGAGTGCCTTCAATAATACCATGGCTGAAAAACAATAAAAAAACCCCGTGGGACGGGTGCTATACCCCCTGACCCAGATCAAGTAATCAGAGGCATCTTCAGATACAAAGAGAAAGCATTTATTCGGGCCGTGCAAGGAGAGGCCCAAGCACTCCAGCTGAGCCCACCCAAGGCCTCTCAGCTCCCATCTCCTAGCATGTGCCTTGCTAGCAAGCCGGAAATAGTGAATCTGCTTAAATAATAAAAGACCCAAGTCTTTTTACTGAATGGACTAAAAAGGAAGTAACCATTATTGACCAATGGTCAGCAATGTTATCTGCTTCCTGTGGATTATGTCACTTCCTGTCACTTCCTGAAGCTGGGACCTAGGGTCTGATCTCTCTTGCCCTACAGAATTCTAGGCATAGAGATCATGTGACTTCCTGCAACTTGGGCCTAGGTCTGACCTTCCTGCCCTGAAGACCTCTGGGAATAGGGATCAGGTGACAGGCCTGCAGGCCTAAGATCTGACCTACTCCATCCCACAGACTTTTTGAGAAATCTTCACCTGGTTCTATTCAAAACCAAATGCTATCCCTTGACAAAGCTGCTTTTAAACTATTCTAAACTTACTTAAGTTGGTCCTCAGATAACAGTCAAAATCTGTCACCGGGATAAGATGACAGGAAAAGATAATAACGAATGTCAGAGGGGATGTGGGAAAACTGGGACACTGATGCATTGTTGGTGGAACTGTGAACGGATCCAGCCATTCTGGAGAGCAATTTGGAACTATGCTCAAAAAGTTATCAAACTGTGCATACCCTTTGACCCAGCAGTATTTCTATTAGGCTTATATCCCAAAGAGATCTTAGAGGAGGGAAAGGGACCCACCTGTGCAAGAATGTTTGTGGCAGCCCTTTTTGTAGTGGCTAGAAACGAAACTGAAGGGATGCCCATCAATTGGAGAGTGGCTGAATAAATTATGGTATATGAATGTTATGGAATATTATTGTTCTGTGAGAAATGACCAGCAGGGTGATTTCAGAGAGGCCTGGAGAGACCTACATGAACTGAAGCTGAGTGAAATGAGCAGAACCAGGAGATCATTATACACAGCAACAACAATACTATATGATGATCAACTCTGATGGACGTGGCTCTCTGCAACAATGAAATGTTACAAATCAGTTCTAATTGTTCACTGATGAAAGCCATATACACCCAGAGAGAGGGATGTGAAATGTGGACCACAACATAACATTTCCATGCTTTCTATTGATGTTTGCTTACATTTTTTCTTTCTCATTTTTTCTTTTTTCATCTAATTTTTCTTGTGCAGCATGATAATTTTGGAAATGCATATAAAAGAATTGCACATGTTTAAAATATCAGATTATTTGTTGTCTAGGGGAGGAGGTAAGGGGAAAAGAAGGAAAAATTTTGGAACACAAGGTTTTGCAAAGGTGAATGTTGAATTTTATCTGTGCATATGTTTTGAAAATAAGTTTTATTCAAAAAAAATAGAGAAGAAAACTCAGTGTCACTTCTATTTTGAGAGGAGGCATAAAAATAGAATCTTGATGAAGTCTATGGGTTAAATGCCCTGTCATTATTCTCAATAGGATGAAGAGTCCATCATCGTTAGTCTTAATTTTGATGATTAAGGCTAGGTAGCAAGTTGAAGACCTTAGCTTAAAAAGGTTATGGTCTCTCTCTGTATCCAGGACCATCTCGTCATTCTGATCTATATCTGGCCATTGACCCCAGATGGCTCTGAAGGGGAAAGTGAGGTAAGTGACCTTGCCCAGCCCTCCCTCACTTAAATCCAATTCACTTGCATGTCATTGCATCATCTCCTTGATGTCATGGTCCCTTTCAAGAACAAAGAACAAACAACAACAGCAACCACAATTTTGACAGTTATGCAGTTAAGACAGAGGAATGGCCACAGGATAAGTTGACCTTCTCTTATTTCTTATTATTATTTCTCCTCCCCCAAGGGTAGTCATCTTTCCTTCTGGGCAGTGGGTTAGAACAAAATTTTACTAGCATGCGCCCTGTAGGTATCTGCTTTTTTGCATGGCTGCGTCTCTTTCTGAGACCTTTGTGTGCCCTCTAGAATTTGCAGACTATTTTCTTCTAATAAAAAATCAGCTTTCTTTACTCCTTCCTTTCTTTCTTCCTTTCTTTCACTTTTTATTTCTTTTTTTGTCTTATATTCTCTCCCTCCCTTTTCCTCTACAAAAAAAATGCAAAACTTTTTACCCTAAGAGAGAGAGACAGAGACAGAGAGAAGGGAGGGAGGGAGGAGGAAGGAAAGAAGGAAGGAGAAACAAAGAAAGAAAGAAAAGAAAAAAGGGAAAAAAAGGAAAGGAGAAGAAAAAAGAAATAGAATGAGAAAAAAATATACATCAATATTGAGTTCATCTATTCTTTTTCTGGAGGTGGATTCCATGTTTCATTGTGATTCTTTTGAAACTGGGGAGAGTCATTGTGTTGATCAGAGTTGCTTACGAAACATTATTTTTATAATATTGTTGTTACTGTGTAGATTGTTCTCTGCTGCTGCCCACTTCACTTTGTAATATTTTATACATGTCTTTCCAGGTTCTGCTGAAACCATACCCTTTATCACTACCTACAGCACATTAGTATTATGTCACATTACTTGTTCAGCTATTCTCCAATTAATAGACATCTCCTCATTTTTTCAATTCTTTACTACCAAAAAAAAAAAAAAAAGAGCTGCTATAAATATTTTTGTGCAGTGGGTCATTTTTCTCTTTGTTTGATGTTTTTGGGATATAGACTCAGAAATGATATAACTGAGTCCAAATGTATGCACAATTAATAACTTTAGAGGCATAGTTCATAACCCAGAATTGTAGGATTAGTTTATAGCTCCATCGACAATGCATTTAGTGTGTCTTTTTTCCTACATCCTCTATAGTATTTGTCATTTTCCTTTTTTGTCATCCTAGTGGATGTAAGTTAGTACCTCAGGATTGTTTAAATTTGCATTTCTTGAATTATCAGCATATTAGATCTTTTTTCACATGGCTATTGATAAACTTTGATTTCTACATTTGAAAACTGCTGATTCATATCCTTTGAGCATTTATCAGTTGAAGAATAGCTCTAATTATTAAAAATTTAACTCAGTTTTATTTTAGAAATAAGATCTGAAAATTTTGCTGCAAAGATTTCCCCCAGTTTCCTGCTTTTTCTCTAATTTTAGATGTATTAATTTTGTTGTGCAAAATCTTTTAAATTTTATGTAATCAAAATTATTAATTTTACCTCCTGTGAATCTCTATATCTTTTGTTTGGTCATGAACTCTTATCCTGTCCATTAGCTCTGACAGGTAATTTCTTCCATGCTCCATTAATTTGCTTATGATATCATTTTTTATACCTAAGTCATGCATCATTTTTGAGCTTATTTTGGCAAATAGTTAAATTGTTTGAAATGCTACTTTGTGCCTAGTTTTTGCCATACTACCATCTAATTTCCTTAACAATTTTTGTCAAATAATTAGCTTTTCTCCCAATAAACTAAGATGTTTGAGTTAATCAAATACTAGGTTACTCATTTTACATAGTAATAAGATTATGTGATGATCAACTATGATAGACTTAGCTCTTGTCGGTAAGTTGGTAATTCAAGATGCTTTTGATAGACTTGGGTTGGAAAATTCCATCCACATCCAGAGAGAGAATTATGGAGACTGAATTTAGATAAAAGCATATTATTTTCACCTTCTTTTTGTTTGTTTCTTTTTTCTTTCTCATGGCCTTTTATTTTTTGTTCTGATTTTTCTTTCACAACATAACTAATATAGAAATATGTTTAATATGATTATACATATATGACTATATCAAATTGCTTGCTTTCTTTGGGGGAGAGATAAGAGAAGGAGGGAGAAAAATTTGAAAGTCAAAATCTTACAAAAATGAATGTTGAAGACAATTTTCAGATGATGAAGTTAAAACCATCTCTAGTCATATGAAAAGTTGCTCCAAATCACTATTGATCAGAGAAATGCAAATTAAGACAACTCTGAGGTACCACTACACACCTCTCAGATTGGCTAAAATGACAGGAAAAGAAAACGATGAATGTTGGAGGGGATGTGGGAAAACTGGGACACTAATACATTGTTGGTGGAACTGTGAACGGATCCAACCATTCTGGAGAGCAATTTGGAGCTATGCTCAAAAAGTTGTCAAACTGTGCATACCCTTTGACCCAGCAGTGTTTCTACTGGGCCTATATCCCAAAGAGATCTTAGAGGAGGGAAAGGGACCCACATGTGCAAGAATGTTTGTGGCAGCCCTTTTTGTGGTGGCTAGAAACTGGAAACTGAAGGGATGCCCATCAATTGGAGAGTGGCTGAATAAATTATGGTACATGAATGTTATGGAATATTATTGTTCTGTAAGAAACGACCAGCAGGACGATTTCAGAGAGGCCTGGAGGGACTTGCATGAACTGATGCTGAGTGAAACGAGCAGAACCAGGAGATCATCATGCACAGCAACAACAGTATTACATGATGATCAATTCTGATGGACATGGCTCTCGGCAACAAAGAATTGTCTCAAACCAGTTCCAATTGTTCACTGAAGAAAACCATATACACCCTGAGAGAGGGATATGAAATATGGACCACAACGTAACATTTTCATGATCTCTATTGACATTTGCTTGCATTGTGTTGCCTTTCTCTGATTTTCTTTTTTTCTTCTAGATAGGATTTTTCTTGCATAACTTGTCAAGCATTTCAACATTATTAACATGTAGTGGACTTCCTGCCATCTAGGGGAGGGGAGGGGACTGGGGGTAAAATTTGTAATGGAAAGCTTTGTAAAGATCAATGCTGGGGAACTACCCATACATATGTTATACAAATAAAAAGCTTTAATAAAAAATAAAAATAAAATTAAAAAAATGAATGTTGAAAATTATGTCTACATGTAATTAGAAAAATAAAATGCTGCTGAGAAATACTGTTATTGTATTCATTTGCTTCTGTATATTGTATACCTAATCTTTCCCACCAATCAGTGGGAAATTTCTTCTTTCTTACCCAGTACCAAATTATTTTGGTGATTATATCTTTGAGGCATGGTTTCAAATATGGTACCGATAAGGTTCCTTCCTTCACATTTTTTCCTACTGATTTCCTTGATATTCTTGACCTATTGTTCCTCCAGATAAATTTTACATCTTTTCCTAGCTTTATAAAATAATTCTTTGGTAGTTTGATTGGTATGACATTTAATAAGTAAATTAATTTAAGTAGTATTGTCATTTTTATTCTACTTGCTCAATTTATCCATGAGTAATTAATATTTCTCCAATTATTTAGATCTGTATTTGTGAAGAGTATTTTGTAATTGTGTTCATAAAACTCTTATGTTTATCTTGGCAGGCAGATCCCCAAATATTTTATACTATCTGTAATTATTTTAAATGGAATTTCTCTTTCTGTCTCTTCCTTCTAATATCCTGGTGGCATTTATTGGCAATATATAGAAATGCTAATGATTTGTATACATTTATTCTACATCCTACAATTTTGCTGAAGTTGTTAATTGTTTCAATTATTTTTTACTTGACTTTCTTAGGTTCTTTAAGTAAATCATCATTATTATCTGCAAAATGTATTAGTTTTGTTTCATCGTCTATGCTTATTCCTTACATTTTTTTTAATCTTACTGCCATCACTAACATTTCAAGTGTAACAATGAATAGCAATGGTGATAATGGACATCCTTGCCTCACCTTGATTTTATTGGGAAAAGCTTCTAGCTCATCTCCATTACAAATAATGCTTACTCTTGATTTTAGACACTACTTTTCATTTTAAGTTAATCTCCATTTATTCTTATGCTTTTTAGGATTTTTTAAATCTCCATGATTTTTCAAAGATGACTCAGCAATCTAATTTGTCTGTCCTTCAGGGATTTAAGAATTTAGTTCTTTTCAATCTAGTCATTTGAAATCATCAAGGGCAGATTTCTTTCTTCTTTTCTTGGGTATCAGCTCCCCACTAACTACTTTTGCTCTGTCCTATCCAGCCTAAAAAAGGATGTTCTTTACAGAGAAAACAGAAACAAGTAATGGTTAGCTGTTCAACCTTCTCTCTGTTGTTAAAAAGTATTATTCTATTTATCTGAAAGTGATCATATCCTTTTTATGGCATAGGGAGTGTAGCATACTGGGAATTGTTTAACAACCTGCTCTATGGAAAAACAAAACAAAACCCAAGAATGCACATCACACTTTTAAGTTTAATTGGTATTATAATATTCTCTCCATTGCTTTATCAAGTTCTAGACAATTAACAAAATAATAAATCAAGCTTTGTAATTAGTAATAGTAATTGAAAATTTAACAATTTGTTCTGTCAAATAATTTGAGCTGGCTCTAGTACACCAGTGCATGAGAGTAACTCTGGGTTCTCAAAAGGCCTGCCTTCCCTCTTCTCTGCCCTATCCACCTCTTCTTTTTCCCAAAATATGAGAAAACACACACACATACGGACTTATAAATTCTGTCCTTAGCTTTCTTCATCAGCTCTACCTCATTCAATGCTTTAGCATGTCTGACTCTGCTCTTACAGTACTATAGTTTTGTATTGATCCTATTATCTACTCTTACTTCTATCTCCTGTATGTCGTTTAAAAATCAAAATGAAATAGTTCTCTGGCATCCATAATATTCTATTTTGACAGATCCCTCTTTTCCTTTTAATTACAATTGTCTCACTTTGTGTCTTTAGAATTTGGTTCTAGAAAGTTTTCAAAATTTTAGTACAACAAAAATTATTCATTCTTTGAACTCTTCAAAATTTGCTCTCTCAAAATCTAGGGTATATATTAGATGATGTTTAGCTTTTGACTCCTCTATCACCAACTCTAACAATGGAGTTATCAATTTGTATGTTTTCATATGTGTGAAGGGTATTGCATTTCTTGTCTTTTCTAACATGTGAGAAAGAAAGGTTACACCTAATTAGAGGGAAGGAAAGGGAAGGAAAAATGTGGAATTGAAAAGAAAATAAATTTGAATAAAAAAATTGAATAAGATAGATGATCACTTCTCTTAAGATTCTCATTTCCTCCCAAGTAATCAGTTCTTCTCTGATGAATGTTGATGAATATTAGATATCAAATCAAGAATAAAATTCTCCTTTGTTGCTTTTCTAACTTTTGAAGAATGAAATTATCATTAAAGTAATGTGTGCTTTTGGCAGAACAGAGCTTTTTGGCAAGACAAGATGACCTCTTTCAGAATTAATATTCTGTGATCATTTACTTCCTCTGGGCCCCTTAACTCTGTAAATCATTATCTTGGCTACTGTTCTTAGCATTTACTTACTGATTTTTATTTCTATATAAGGAAGAATATCTTGGCTTTGATGCTCCCAACTGGAAAAGCTTTTATCAGAGCTTGTAGGATACACTTAGTTGTAGCACATGATAAGTTCCAATTGAGGATGTTTTAGGTAAATATTTAACAACCTGGTTCCTGAAAGAAAAAAAAAGTATGGATAACAAAATTTTAAGTTTAATATGCATTTTAAAATATTTTTCTTCATAAATTTCTGAAATCTCGACATTCAACAAAACAATAAACCAAGCCCTTATTTGTAGTATTTGCTGATTTCCAAGTTATTGGATACTCACATTGAAAAATAAGCAATCAACAATCCAAAAACAAGCTGGTGTCACCAAATTCTTCATTCTACCTCTGGACCTGGAGGTGGAGAAAGTTTAGATGGGGGATGGTACTTTGTTCTGACATAGGAAAGCAAAATTAGCACTTTCAAGAGCTGTGGTTCTATTTTCACTTCTTTTATGAAGATTGCCTTTTTTTTTTTTTTTTTTTGCTTCAGGTAAGAAGGTCTTATAATGAAGTTCAATAACATCCTTGAATAAATGATGTAGAAAACTAACCAATAATTGCCTTGTTTCTGTTTATGGATCAAAACTTTCTGAGAGTAACTAGAAGTAAGAAAGTAAGGATAGATCAAGTTAAAAAAACATAGGACTTTGTGCCTGTTTAGGCAAACAATCACTCATTGTATTCTGATAATTATTGATCATAGGATTTTAGATTTCAAATTGGAAGGCATTTCAGAGGCCATATAATCTTTTTCATTTTACATTTTAGGAGACTCAGAAAGTTCAAGTCACTTGCCCAGAATTACCTAAGAATAAGTGTCAGATTCTGAACCCAGATCATCCTTATTTTAAGTCGATCACCCTATCCACTTATATTAAACTATTAATCATTGTTACACCCAATTAAAGTCATTAAGGTTTAACAAGCCCTAAAACTGGGTGACACCTTTTTGTTTTCTTATATGAATCAGGAAATATACCTACTACTTATAAGCAAATCAATTCACCTATGTGACTCAATTTCCTATAATTCAATCTATACAGTAATAGAGTTTTAAGGCTTTAAGTTTTGTGGGCAATTCTTAAAAATGTTAAAATAATAAACTGACTATAATGAGATCAGTGAGGGTGCAGTCCTTATGCAGAGCACATACAATGCTCTGCCTGCAATCAAACTACATGGAGACTTGGTGAACATCCTTCTTTTTTTTTAATTTAAAAAATATTTTTTGGTGAACCTTCTAGAAATTTGTGATTATGTGTAATGAGGGAGCCTTTTCTGATTTAGAGCATGTGTAGGTATCCTATGATTGTTTTGTGTAGGCTCACATAATGGTTACAAAATGCCTTTTAATTAATTGCCGAGCTGGAACTGAGTATGCATGCACAGAGTTTGAAAAGGCAAAATTAAGCTCTTTTCTCTAGTGGTGAATGAGATAAACATTACTGTAAGGCCCTGGGTGGGAAGAGAAGTAGCCAAGGCAGCACCTACTATCAGCTGTTGGCCACTAGTTACCTTTTCTCTCCATCTGGGCTGCCATATGACCATGAAGAAATTTTGTGCCATTATTTATTTTTATCATTGGCTTATTTATTATTTCCTGATTTTAGACAAATGAATATCATAGATAAATTGGGTTATATACTTCTGAGCTCTGAAACATTAGAAGGGAATCAGAAGTCCAACACTTGGTGTCCATGGCATAGACTACCAGTTGCTGTGAGGCAGGTGAAGGGCCAACTCTGAGAAGCTGCCTTCTTAACTCATCTCAGCAATAGAACAACATGTCAGTTAAGACAAAATGTCCTAAAAACAAGGAAGCAAATTGTAGGTCATGACCCCATTTGGGGTTGCAAAACTGAATGTGGGAACCATAAAATTATGATTTACCATCAGTATTTGATTTCTATACATATTTTATGTATCTATATATCCAGGGTCATGTAAAAATTTTCTTGGGTGAGAAGGGGTGGCAAGTGGGAAAAGATTAAGAAGCCTTGAGTTATGCAAGCCCCAAAAGTAAATTTGGCAGGTAAGGATATGTCAGGGGAATGTTGATAGTCATCATTTTAAAACTGAGTCCACTATCCTAGGAACTAGGTATATATTTAGACCACCATGTTCAAGTTTGGGAGAGGAGGATGGTTTTATATTTCTTTCTTTGCTGTACTTCACAGTGTTGATAGATATTTTATTTTTATTTATTTATTTTTTTTTGCTGAGGCAATTGGGGTTAAGTGACTTGCCCACAGTCACACAGCTAGGAAGTATTAAGTGTCTGAGACCAAATCTGAACTCAGGTCCTCCTGACTTCAGGGCTGGTGCTCTAACCACTGAGACACTTAGCTGCCCTGCTGTTAGATATTTTAAAAAGGCTTATTGATGATCTAGACATACTTTTCCAATAAATATTCTTTTATAAAAGGTAATTGATATTGATTAGCTAATTGATATTGAATAGAAATAAAATGATCAATTGGTTACATGATATTGGGAATATACTAGCTAAAAATTGATATTAGGGGAATACACTAAATGGAGGCCATGCGATAAAACTAGAGAAATTTGTACAACTCCTAGGTCCCTAATGAAAGAAGTATCACCTCTGGGTATCTAACTTGCCAGTGACAGTGGTTGTTGGAAGACTGAGCCTCTGAGTCTATATGTTATATTAAATTTTACTATCAATAGAAAATACGAAATTTGCTTAGTAACTTTTTAAATCGGTTAATTTTAGCTATGACACAATTTTGTTCTTTCCAAGCCCACATCAAAATTATTTGGCTTTTCATTTTCAGTTACTCTTCATGTTTGATTGTATGTCTTCCTCTTGGTTCTATGTTTTTTTTTTGTCTTTGCATTATTTCATAAAGATTGTTCCAGATTGTTTTATATTCCTCAAACTTGTGACTGTAATTGCATAATAGTATTTTGTTACATTGTTTTGTTTTGTTTTGTTTTTTACTCTTTCCTTATTGCTACGCATTTAGTTTGCCTTAAATGTTTTGGATTTTTATACAATGATGTTATGAACATTTTTGAACAGATAGCTCTTTGTTGTTCATTTCTGATAACACTTTCAGTGTAAATTGAGCCAAATGATAACTTTTCCAAAGTGTTGCTAACATAAAGATTCTACAAGTTTGCAAACCTATCAAAGAAATGAGTTTACCTGTTTTTTTTCCCTCAACCCTACTAGCATTGGATTTCATTGTTTTCCATCAATTTGACAGATGAAAGGTGGTTACAAGTTATTTTTTTTCAATTTACAAGTATTTGGTTATGACTGAAGCTGACAAGTTTGGCAAGCTTAATTAGGGTCCAATATAAAAGTAGATGTAAAGAGGGAAAATACCTCTCTTTCTCTTCCTATCTCTCTCTCCCTTCTCCCCTCTCTGTCTCTGTCTCTGTCTCTGCTACTCTGTCTCTATGTGTCTCTGTGATTCTGTCTCTATATTTCTCTGTCTGTGTGTCTGTCTGCATGTCTGTCTGTCTGTCTCTCTCTCACACACACACAAGCATACATACCAGTCAAAACCAGCAGATTCCCCACTTTGATTTTGTTGTCTCAGCTATCCCTGCTCTTATATCAGCTTCAAAGTATGAGTCTTTAGTCTCAGTTTATATATCATGATGTTTTCTTCCAACAAGAAGGTATAAGCAAACCCCAACTTACAAGTAGTCTGTTTTAAAAATGTGTTTGTAAATCAGTTATTTTAATCTACTAATGTTTTCCCTCCACAAAAATAATATTATACACAGTGGTACAGTTCTATAAAAGCTTGGGAGAGGGTTATTAGCTGAGCAAGGACAATAGTACAGCTGAGTTGTAGAGGCAGAAAGTCACAGTTGAAAATAATAATTCTGAAAGGGGCAGTTAGTGGGCACAGTTGACAGAGAATTGAATCTGGAATCAGGATAGTTTTGAGTTCAAATCTTCCCTCAGACACTTTAAAAGCTCCGTGACCCTGAGCAAATCATTTTTCTTCTGTCTGCTTGAGTTTCCTCAATAGCAAAATGAGAATAATAATGGTACCTATGTCCCACAATTGCTATGAATATTAAAAATGAGATATTATTTGCAAGGAATTTAGCAAACCTTAAAGAGTTATACAAATAGTTATTATTATAATTAGGAATACAACAATACTTCTCTCATATTGGAGCTTCTTATAGAAAGTACTTAAAAGCCACTGTTTGAGACTAGCTTTCACGATATTGCTTGTGGAGAATATTATAATATTAAGGACAGGAGAAAAGAATTAGGGAAGGCATTTTTGCACGAGAGTAGCTTAGCCATGAAGTTCAGGTAACCTTCTGTATGTATTTCTGGGCATATTCCCCACAGAGACTTGAATACCAGGCCATTGTGTCAAGCTCTAAAGTCTGAAGCCCAAAGAACACCAGAGGAATTGGTAGTGAGAAATCTGTCACAAAGTCAGTGATCATCACTACATCCTCAAGGATAGTTTCTGAGCTATTCTATCTCCCTGATGATATGATAGATTAAGCAAAAGACTCTGAAAGTGACAAGCTATAGAACCTTGATAGTAATGCCTTCCTTTTATGAGCTACATTAAAAACAAAAAGAGTAGGGCAACCTTTGTCTTGATAATCTCACAACTCAGATGCCCTGCCTTCCTTGTTGTGTTAATAATAGCTCTCTTCTTGAAGATTTCTTTCATTTTTACTTCATTCCAGGCCAAAGAAACTGGAAAAACTTGTTACTACCCTCACCTTATTGTATTTCTTTGTAGACACTTAAACCTACTAAGAAGAACTCTACCTAGAAGCTTTGATAATCTATAGAACTATATGACTTCCTCAGATAAGACTGACAACATAAAAGAAAATACAAAAACAATAATATATATATATATAAACTAAAACCAACAAGAATCCTATAGCATATGTTAATCATTGCAGGAAAGGATTTTCATAACATCTAATTTTAATTCACGTTTTTAAAAATTACTACCAAAGAAGAATAGCAAAGCAGAAGTTTTTAACCTATTTTGTGTCATGATCACTTTGACAGTTTAAATGCATAAAATGAAATACATAAGATTGCAAAAGAAATCAATTATGTTGAAATAAAATTAACTATATGTATGCATATATATAATATATAATTTTAAAGTTTATAGGCCCTCAAGCTAAGAACCCATGTTATAAAGGGATTTTTCTTCAATGCAATCAAATATCTACCTAAATCTGAGAATCAACAAAATATAAAATGTAGAAACATGGAAACCACATGCAATCAAAAATGTTTGCTAAAAATGAGTACAAAATTAAAATGCCTATTCTCGGTGTTTCTTTTACATATAACATTAGAAATTATGGTAATTGCAATAACAGAAAAATGTTAGAGAATAATCAAGAAATCAAAATATTATTTGTAGATGTGACATGATAATGTATCTAAAAAGTTCAACTATTAGTGGAGACAATAAATTAGTTCATTAAGGTTTACTTTAGAAGATTCACTCACAAAATCACTGCATTGTTATTTGTTAGCAACAGAGAGCAATAAAATCAAGGATGTGCTGATAAATGTTTAACAATCTGCTTTCCAGATATAAAAATATACATGGGATGCATTTTTAAGTTTAATCTGCATTATTAACATTTTTTCCTTCACTTCCTTAAGGCTAGAAATCAACAAAATACTAAATCAAGCCCTTATTTATAGCATTTGTGGATTTCCAAAATGTAAATGCTCACACTGAAAGTTTTAACAATCAGACAGCTTTCTCAGAACCAGTACAACTTAACTCCAGTATGTCATGGAAGAAAACAATGTAAAAAAATCTCACTTTACAATAACAACAATAGCAACTAAAAACTCAACTATCAAATATGTTTTAATTAATTTAGCTAGGAATGGAACATTTGTTAAGAACAGCAATAATGAATAAAATAGAAGAGAAATTATCAGAGGGCCGTTTGAGGTTAGCAATATATTGGATTAATATAATAAAATTTATAATACTCTAATTTATATTTAATACCATACCACTAAAAACACCAAAGTTTTATTTGATTGAATGCAAAATTATATATCAGAAGTATATATCAGAATACAAATGGGCTCAAATATTGAGGGGTACATTGAAAAGGAAAAAATATATACAGAAAGAGTGAGAGAGAGAAAGAGAAAGAAACAGTGAGAGAGAGAAAGAGATTTATACTTCCAGACTTTTATTACAAGAAATTATTAAAACTATCTGATATCGGGTAAAAATCAAAAAATAGAAAAATGAAATAGAATGGATAGATAAGATATTCCATGAAATGAACTTAAAAGATTAGTGTTTGATAAGCCAATAGAAAATATCAACTAGGGAAAGGATTCATTATTTAGCAAATGTCCTCAGAGAAAATGATTAGCAATTTAAGAAGAGAGAAATTTAGAACAACATCCTATCCTATATTCCCCTAGTGAATCCAAGCTTGATAAGAAATTCACATTTTTTAAAAATCTATAAAAAGATGGAAGATAAATTAAATATTTATCTCAGTTTTGTCAAGGAGATGAATTTCTTTTTGATTCAAGTGGAGAGAATCATTAGGAACAAGACAGATGTTCTTAACTACATGAAAATTTTAAAATTCTGTGCAATAAAAATGAATATAATTAGAGAAAAAAGAAAAACATACTGGGAAAATATTTATGGCAAATAGATTTTCCTAAAAAAAAAGAAGAAAGGAAGCTTAATCCAATGCACAGAACACTGTCTCTGACATCAGAGGACTTTGATTAAAATACCATCTTTGAGTCTTACTAGTTGTATGACTGGATAAGTCACTTGACCTATCTAGGCCTCAGTTTCCTTATTTACAAAAAAGAGGGTTGGACTGAGTTTCTGAAGTCCCTTCCAACTCTAGTGATATGAACCATTAAAAAGTCACAGTGGAAATTCTTACTGCACAATTGGTAAATGGTCAAAGAATATAAATATATCATTTTTTGAAAAGAAAGAAATCAATATTATCCTTTTAAAAATGTTTAATCTCATCAATAACCAAAAAGATACAAATTAAAAGAACTATGAAGTACCCCTTCATATCTACCAAAATGGCAAAAAATATTTTAAAACAATAAAACAAATGCTGGCATATTTGTAGAGAAATAAATTCACTCATCCACTGCTTGTGGAATTATAAACTTGGAGAATTATCTTTTGGAAAACAATCTTGCAGTATACAGCAAAGATTAAGAAAAGAAAAATTTTACCCTTTGACTCAAGAATTCCATTATTGGGAGTATACCCACGAAACATTATCTATCTGTTCAAAGATTTTCATAAGAGCATTATCTGTAATTCCAAAAAACTGGATACAAATAAAATGTATGACAATAAGAATCAGGTCAAATGAATTGTGATACATTAACATACTAGAATATATAATGCATCAAGGGCCAAAAAATATGATGAAGATAAAGAAATCTGGAATAAACTTTATGAAAAAGCAAAATGTGAATGAGAATGGATCAATCCTGATAAGGGTTTGGAAGGAGTGAGTGGGAAGATGTTATATTTTATATGGTGAAATGTTTAGTTGTTTGTATTGATGCTAAATGTTAAGCTTTTTTTTAAAATACATTTCATTTTAAAACTGAAAGAGAATAAACAAGTAGTAGAAGAAACAGTTTCAGCAAGAACTACTGGGAAAATTGGAAAGCAGTTTGGGATAAATTAGGTTTAAATTATCAACTTGCATCATTTACTATAATAAGTGCTGAATAAAGATTCCAAATCAATCTGTCATCTCATTTATTTAGTTGTTCTGGTTTTGTCCATATCCTCTCATAAGTTTGCCATGCAGGGGCCACACAACAAACTGAATACCTCTTTTGTCTTATCTTGACATTGAAAAGATGTCAGTAACATATTCTGACTGTCCATCCGTCATCTCTTGCTCTCACCACATTCTAGTCCATTTGGAATTAGTTGAGAAAAGTTGCTAAATTATTCAATCCCTTTGAACAGTAATTCATCCATCAACTGGGAATATTAGTCAAAGAGGTCAAAGATGGGAAGGTAAACCCCATATATACCAAAATATTCATGGAAGCACTTTTTGGTAGCAAAATAATAGAAATCAAAGTGTGTAATGTTTGGGCTATGTCTGAACAAATTATGGTATAAGAATATAATGATGAAGAAGTATTTTTATATACTTCATACAATTGTCTTTCCCCTTTTTCAATGAACTCCAGTGTTTTTAGGATGAAATATCAACTTCTCTGTTTAACTTTTAAAGCCTTTACAGCCTCACTGCAATATATCTTTCCAACTTCGTTGGACATGACTCCCCCTCCTATAGTTTGTGGTCAGGTCAAATTGATCTTTCTGTTCCTTATACATTACATTACATTTCCCATATCCTGATCTTTGAACTGGCCAGACTCCATTCCTGAATATACTCCTTTCTCATCTCCACCAATCCCTCTCTTCCTTCAGGTTTCAGCTCAAGCACCTCCTTCTGTAAAAAAAAAAAAAAAAAAAAAAAAAAAAACCTTTCATGATTCTCTTTCTTACCTTATCTGTTAGTGCCCTTTCTCTTGAACTATCTTGTATTTAATTACTTTGTTTTACAAATTCATTGTATGGATGGTCTTCATATTTATTTCTATATAAACTCTTTTTGTATCCCAATCTCTTAGCAAATGCCTAGAATATAGGAGGTGATTAATAAAGGTTTATTGATTTATCAATTGATTGATGTTATATATGATTATTATGCAGATTGATTTTTCTTAACCATTTCTTTTTCTTTCTTTTTTTTTTACAGGATAGAGTTCAGTATGACAGACCACATGTAGAAATGCCACATTTTTTCCTTAGATTTTAGAGTTGAAAGGAACCTTGAGGATCATCAATCCCCATCCTTTCTAATAATAAGCAAGAAAAGTGAAATCCAAAAATTGTTGGAGGTCCCTTAGCTAGCTATCAACCAAAATGGGACAAGGGTTCATGTCTCCTAATTCTAGAGCCATTCTGCTTTTGATTAAAATATATTATCTCTTCTGTGATCAAAAAAGCAAAATCAGGTCAAAATGAACTAAGGTTAGAAATCAGTTGTCATGGCTGTTCCATAAATTGAAATCTGTTCCTTGGTGCTGAAATATGGAAACTTCTGTAGTTGCCTGGGCACACACATATTTTTTTTCAAATTGTCGTTTCATTCCTCAAATAAATGTCTGCTAAATGTTATATATTAAGCTACTGTTGTCATTTTTAATCATAGAAAATAAATGTAATTATATGATTCTCCCTCCTCATTGTTAGCCTGGGTAGTAATTTTTGTTGCTCTGTGTTGAGAACTGGGTTTGTTCCTGAAATCTTGTGTGATCATTAGATCTTTGACATGATTCCCTTAACAAATTTCCCTTGGAGAGATAAGAACTCATTCATGTTAGTATGATGTTGGCTCTGAGTCAGCCTGTGAATGAGGATGCCCATTACCCATCCCCACCCCTCTTATACAAATAACAGTAACAGCACCAGGTCTCTGGAAAGCTCCCAGCAGCAACCAGTTTTAAGGGGCTTCAAAGCTTAAGTATAAAGAAGAGTTGAGAGATGGAGGAATATGTTAATAGCAGAGGAAGCAGCAAGCCCAGTGACAACTTGAGAACTTACAATCCAAACAAGCCTTCTATCACCAGCTCTGGTGGATACACTCTGAAAGGGCACCCAATCCTCATGGCACTTTTACAGGAGATCATAGGATCACAGATTTGTAGTTCAAAAGGATTTTACAAGTCATCTAGTCCAACCCTCTTATTTTATAAATGAGATCGTTTAAGAGTTCCATCTTCCCTAGTGGAAGACTATAAGGAGAGCAATCACTTACTCAGCTGGCTGTCGGAAAATAGCCTGTACTTTTCCAGGGAGAATAAGAAGCATCCAGCTGCTAAACCCCATTTCCAAACCCATTCCTACAGCTACCTCCCTCTGTCAACCCTAAGTCAAGGAAAATCAACCTGCTTATGCCTTGTCCTTAGGATCTTTATTCTTCCCCATTATGGGCATTTACTAGACCTGCTAGACTGCCTCTTCTTTTGCCTTTCTCTTCTCTCCTTTCTCCTGAATCTCTAGTGAAATTCACAGAAATTTGAGTACTAAAAGGATGCATAAGGAGTATAGCTATAATACTGTACAGAAGTTTTGTTCCTAGTATGCATTCATGAATCATGCTTGTTGGATCCTCCCTTCTCTTTTGAAGAGAGGTACCCAAACCATCTGAGGTTGTTGCCTTGGTTGAGATTCAGTTGGAAATATTTTCTTCCCTCTCCTTCCCCAAATGTTATATTTCCAGATATTCTATGATTATTTGGGGGCAGCTAGGTGTTCAATAGAGTGCCAGGCCTGGAGTCAGGAAGACCTGAGTTCAAATTCAACCTCAGATATTTATTAGCTGTGTGATTCTGGACAAGTCATTAAACTCAATTGCCTCAGTTTCCTTATTTGTAAATAAGCTTGAGAAGGAAATATCAAACCACTCCAGTATCTCTGCCGAGAAAACTTCAAATGAGATCATGAAGAGTTGGATACAATTAAAATGACAGGACAGAAACTACAACAACAACAAAGATGATTGTTTTAAGATTGCTTGCAAAGAGACAAAAGATCTAAGAAGCAGGAAAGAAGCATATGTTGCCAATAGCCCTAAGGAGGGCAACAATATCTGTTCCATTCTCAGGCTTCCTATGAACAACCTTGAAAATCAGGGGAACTCAGGTTAGGGTATTCCATTATACTACAGAAAAAGATCTATGTGTATTGATAAGACAGAAAACTAAAATGACGTGGTACAACCTTTTCCAGGTAAAGCAGTGTATCTCTGGGAGCATAGCATTCTTATGTGATTTTCATAAGACTTTTATTCCCTTGTGAAATATATACATCTGGGAAAATCTTCTGCATTGAAGCTTTGCCAAGAGTTGTTTATGGTTCTGGGAACAGAAAAGACTCAAAGTCTAAGTGATGATGACTTTGTGACACAGATCAGCAATAGTTGTATTTTTTGACCACACTCTATGAGTCTTCTTCTGCTCTCTTGGGTTTGTATTAGATATGGAGGTCAGATATGGGATCCTAATAGCTTTGATCTTTTCTTGATTACTTTATTTTTCAGTTATAATGTCTGTGATTTTTCTTCACTTGTAAATTCTTCTTCAAATACTAAGTTTATCAGTCTCCAAACATCTTCATATTTGTGTTTTTCCAGAAAAAATTACCTTTCTCTCCATTTGAACCATTCTGGCTTCATTCCCCATCTTTGTTCTTTTTTAGTATTATTTCTACTAAACACATCTAGGACTAAGGTCCAAACATAGAGATTCTAATGTCCTTGATAGAGGAAAGAGTTTATTAAATAACTTTGAACATTTTTTCCATTTTAATTTTTTTATAGTCTCCATTTTCATCTTTAAATGCCCCTTGATGACTATGCTTAGTTAAGTATCTTGCCATTTTTTTTAAAAAACTGGCTTTATCATCTACTGTTCCTTTCTGTTTTATGAAATACCACTCAGGTTAGACCATCATCTTTCTATGTGAAGTTTTACAATTGTTTTTATATTCTAAAACAGTGTTGCCTCTGTCTTTATTGCTTTGGTAAGTCAGATGTTTGATGACTTGTGTGCTTTCTGAATTCTTTGGTCTCTTCATTGTAGGAATTAATTTACATTGATTAAAAGCTTGAATAAAATTATGATAGTTGGTATCAGTGTCATTTTCTTGTTCATTTCAGTTTTGATTTTCAATTATTTGTTTAAATAGTTCAGAGTTAAGTTGTTTAATCATATTATATATTATATAAAAATCATGTTATAATTTAATTATATAATTGTATATTAAATCTTTTTCTCATTCTTTTAA
Source organism: Myrmecobius fasciatus (assembly GCA_023553655.1). NCBI lineage: Eukaryota > Metazoa > Chordata > Mammalia > Dasyuromorphia > Myrmecobiidae > Myrmecobius > Myrmecobius fasciatus. The sequence continues at coordinate 216,289 of JAJPUD010000556.1, forward strand.
AAAAAACTAATTCTGCTTTTAGTTCTGATGATTTGATGATCTAACTGTGCATAAATAGCTGACTTGGAGATAATGCTCACAAAAATATTGTTTTTTTCCTGTCTGTTAAAGTATATTCTTTTTAATATTTTGTTTTTTTATTTGGTGCTTATCATGTTTAATGTTTCATAGTTATTCTCTTGAAAAAAAGTGAATTTTTATATATTAAATATATAACTAAAATCTTAGTATCAGTCTGTAAACTCTGACTTAAGGTCCAGAAGGGGGACTGTCGCTATTTTTTATATATAAAAATATATGGGGGGGTGTGTGGGGGTGTTTGTGTATTTTTTCCCAGTCCTGGTAGTATGCAAATAGAACATGACTTTCTTTGAGTCCCATTCAGTGACAAGTCCCAAGCCAGTGAAATACCAAAACCATTGAGGTGATGGATGGGGAAAAGGCTAATTTCAAGCCAAGTATTTAAAAAAGGAAGCAAGTGCTGACTTTCAAAGCTGAGATACTTCTCTTTGTTTTCTTCCAGCCTCTTTGTATTCTCTTCTGTGAATTAACAAAAGATGTTCCAAAGATTCATTTTCTCTTCTCTTCTCTTTTTCTTTCCTCCTTCCCTCTCTTCTCCTCTCTTCTCTTCTCTCCTCTTCTCTCTTCTCTTCCCTCCTCTTCTCTCCTCTTTCCTTCTCTCCTCTATTTTCCTTCTTCTCCTCTCCTCTCTTCTCTTCTCCTCTTCCCTTTCTTCCTTCCTTCCCTCCTGTCTTCCTGCCTTCCTTCCTGCCTTCTCTTCCTTCCTTCCTGTCTTCTGCCTCTCTCTGTCTTTGTCTCTCCCTCTTGCTTTACATTTGCAATGAGTGCCTCCATTTTCCCTCTTCTCAACTTTGTAGAACCTGGCTTCCACCAAAACTCCCCTTTCCACGGTTACTAGCTCTTAGTTGCCAAATCTAAAGGCCTTTTCTCTATCCTCATTCTCTTGCAGTCTTTGACTGTTGATCACTCTCCTCCTTGATACTCTCATCTCTGTAGCATTTAGATCATACTCTCTTCTGGTTTTCCTTCACCCTATCTGAACATCTCTTCTTTATTTCCTTTGCTATATTCTCCTCCAGATAATTCCTTCTAATCATAGGTGTTCCTCAAGGATCTGTCCTGAATTCTCTTCTCTTCTCTCTCTATACTACTTCACTTGGTGATGTCCTCAGCATCAATGGATTTAATTACTGTCTTAAAGTTGATGATTCTCATATATACTTTTTTTCTGCCCCAGTTTCTCTTTTGACCTCCAATCTCACATCTCTAATTGCCTTTCAGACATCTTGAACTGGACATCCAAGAGACAACTTGAACTCAATATTTCAAAAACAGAACTAATTTATATTTCTTCTCCCTTCTTACATGACATCTTATCTTTCCTTTTATTGTAAAGAGCTATATCATCCTACCTCAGATTCACAACCCAGAAGTTATCCTGGACTTTTTTTTATCTCTTACCTCTCAAATCCAATCTGTTACCAAGTTGACTTTATTTCACCTTTGCATCATTTCCTCAATATACCCCCCCCTTCTCTCCTCTGGCACTGCTACTACTCTAGAGCAGATCATCCTCACCTTATATCTTGATTACTGCAATAGATTTATGGTGGATCTACCTACTTCAAGTCTCTCTCCACTGTCATACAGCCTCCATTAAGCCACTAAATGATTTTCCTAACACCTAAGTCTGATCATATCAATCTTCTTTCCTTCTGATACTCAATAAACTTCATTGACTTCCTATTACCTCTAGGAGCAAACACAAATCTCTCTATTTGGCATTCAAAGCCCTTCATAAACTAATCCCTTCTTACATTTTACTTTCAACACATACTCTTCAATCCAGTGACATTGGCCTCTTGGATATTTATATCTTTTAGCTGGGGTCATTTTCTCCAGATATCCTTCATGTCTGGAATGTGCTTCCTTTTCCACTTTGACTATTGACTTCCTTGGCTTACCTTAAGTCTGAAATAAAATCTCTCTTGCCACAAAAGCCTTTCCCAACCTCTCCCTCTCTCTGTCTTCCCCCTCCTCTCCTCTATCTGCTATCTATAGTGCTCTACTGAACCATCTTGCTGTTCCTCCAACCTCTCTTAATTCCATGGCCTTCTCTCTGTTAATTATTTACGATATATCCTGTATGAAGCTTGCTTTGTCTATATTTGTTTGCATATTGTTTTTCTCATTAGATGGTAAGCTCCTTGAAGGCAGCAATTGTTTCTCACCTCTTTCTATATCCCCAGTTCATAATACAGTACCTGGAACATATTAGATGCTTTATAAATGTTTATTTATAAACATTTCCCCTCTCTTCCTTCCACCTTACCTAATTCCCCAAATTGAAAAATAAAATAAAGACAAAACCTTTATAACAAATATATACAGTCAAGCAAAACAAATCTCCATACTGACCATATGTGAAAATCTCTGTCTCATTCTGCAGTTTGAACCATTACCTTTCTCAGAAAGTAGGTAGCATTCAATATTATCATCCTGGAATTCTGATTAATTAAGGTTTTTAAGTCTTTAAAAGTTGTTTTTCTTTATAATGTTGTTACGGTATAAACTATTCTCATGGTTCTGCTTACTTTTCTCTTCATGACTTCATGTAAGTGGTCCCAGTTTTCTCTGAAAGTGTTTTATCCTTTCTTACAGTACAATAAAATTTCATTACATTTATATACCATATGTTCATACAATCACTAACTGATGGACATCCTTCTAGATTCCAGCTCTTTGTTATAATAGAAAGAGGTGCTACAAATATTTTTGTACTTTTCTCTCTTCAATTTCTTTGGATTATGAGGAAGACTGACAAGAATAGGGAAAGGGAAAATTAAGACAAATTACTAGAGCCTTCTGGTCCAGAAGAGGAGCCTTGATCCAACTATGTTAAATGTATAGTTTATCTTCCTCAGTAATATCATTATTTGTTGATTTATTTTTACACTCATTTTAAAATTGATGAATTTCAAATAAAGCTATGATGGTACAGAACATTCTGTCAGTTACTGGCCAATATTAACTGAAATAAATTTTAAAAAAACTTAATTAAACTTTAAAAATAAAATATTGTTACTCTTTAATATAATTGTACTTCAATATACTTTAATTCTGAATAATGGCTTACAAATTTGTATAGTAAACTGAATGTTTCTAAATATTTTCAATTCTATACAACACATTTGCTTTTACTCTTTAACAGTAATGACAGGCAGTTTTATGCACAGTTGCAACTTTTCTGAAATAAATATTTTATAAATATAATGTTTATGAACAAAGTTGTAATTTGAGAACTTGACATATACTTTTATTATGATAAAATATATATTTCAAAATGTTTAATCTAATGTAGCAAAAAAGTAGCTAGTTGATACAGTATATTGTTTGCCAGGCCTGGGGTCAGGTAGACCTGAATTAAAATATGGCCTCAAACCTTGGCAGAATGACCTTGAACAAGTCATTTAACCTTGTCTCTGTTTACTCATCTATAAAAAAAAGCTAGAGAAGGAAATGGCAAACCTTTCCAGTATCTTTGCCAAGAAAACTCCAAATGGGGTCAGGAAGAGTCAGACGTGACCGAAATGACTGAAATGTAGAAAAAGTTAGAAGTGAAATTAAGTGGGGAAAAAAGTCTTTGCAACAAGTTTCTTTGCAAGATCTCATCTTAAAGATATACAGAACTGATTCATATTTCTAAGAATAAGGACCATTCAGCCAATATATGGTCAATGGAAATGACTATTAACTATTAACAATCATATAAAAAAAGTACTCTAAATCACTGATGGGAGAAATACAAATTACAGCAAGTTTGAAATTCCACTTCGGCTTCATAAATCTGGCAAAGGTGACAGAAGAGGGAAATGACACATTAATGTACTATTGATGGAGCTGTGAATCAGTTCAGCCATTCTGGAAGCAATTTGGAACTATTCCCAGAAAGATATGAAACTGTACATACCTTTGATCCATCTGTACTGTTACTTGGACTATACTCCAAAGATATCAAAGAAAGGTATATGAACCAAAAAAAAAGTATAGTATATTTATGAAAAGAAGGAAAAGGAGGAGGAAGATATATATGGAATTGATTCATATTTCTAAGAATGGCCTTGACACTGGACCTTGTGAGATTGTTTTTGTTAGAGATGAGCCAGATTTGAAGCCATGACCACTGCCACCACCCCATTCCTCCCTGGTACATGGCTTTTGAATCCTAGCTCTATCAATTAATAGCTGTATGGCCTTCTCAAATTATTTAATCTTTATGTAAAATGATGAGATTAGACTAGTTCGCTTCTAAATTCTTTCCATTTCTGAATCTATGATTCTTTTGTAACAAGTTCTTTAAGCTCATAGACCTAGGTTGGCTCCATTTCTAGGGTTATCTTCTTATAGATATAAGAAGTTAATATATATTTTTTATACTACTATTGACTCCAGTTTTTTTATCCTGGTTTTTTCCACTGTTGGCTTCTAGTCACTTGTACCCCAATTTCATTAAACCAATAAATATCAATTAGCCTTTACAAAGAGGATATTTACTTTGGATGTTCATCAAGAAAATAAGATCTGGGCTTCTTAAATTGTTTCTACTCACAGCCCCTTTTCACCCAGGAAATTTTAACATGACCCCATGTATATAAGAATATAAAAATATAAAAAAATTTACTTATAATTAACCATTTTACAACCCCCCATATTCAGTTTCAAGACCCCCATAGGGGATCAAAAGAAACTAGACCCTAAACCATTTTGGTCTTCTCTACTTGAGAGTAGGCTTAGACAATTTATTTTTAGACAACATTGCTTTCATCAAGTTTATATCTAAATGCCCCAAATGTTTCTAGTTGCCAAAGGTTACTTACTCCTTGGGATCTCAAAATTAGATCCTGTGACTAAAAAGCATATCACAGATTCAACTCCTAGAGCTCTTCAGTAGTTTATTTTCAGGACCTCTTGAAGTTCACACCTTCAATCTCCATCTCCACTTCCCTTTACCCAAAATGAAAGAAAAATACTGAGGCAAATGGATGGAGAGGGTCTGAAGTCTCTTCCCTTTCAACAGTATCTTTCTTTTCTTATCTTACCAGAATGTTGACAAACAAGTGACACACACAGAAAAAAAGAGCTAAGGCTGTAACCAGCAGGTTTTTTTGAATGTATTCAGTTCCATCCTATCAAAAAAAGGCTCATCTGTATCACATGACAAAGGGAATGGAACAGTTACAAAATGTCTACGTGTGATTCAAAGTATCCACATGGTACTTCAATTATGTGTCATCACAACTCTCCAGAACCAAGTGCCTCAACCTTTTCAATGTAAATTTGTATCAGAGGCACTCTAAGCTTGCTGAGGAAGACTGGATCATTGGTCTTATAAAATCCTCTGATCTCCATGTTAAATGCTATAGGGATACAAAAATCGTAGAAAACATGGTCTTTGCCCTCAAGAAGATAGAAATCTTGTTGTAAAACAAGAATATACAAAAGTCAAGGAAATATCAGTCATGCAGGATTATCAGATAAGAGAAAAAATCATTGAGGACTACGGTTAGTTTAGAAAGACTTCAAGGAAGTGGTAGATCTTAAGTAATTGCCTCTAGAAATTGCATACTTTTTATTTCCTTCTTTTCAATTTCTCATCTCACCACCTAATAATCAATCTATGGCATGATATTGTTTGAACTTATCAGTGGAACCCAGTTTGATTCATGGCCAACCACTTCCTTACAAAGTACACCAGGGCACTTGTTGTTCAGTGCTGTGTGAAACAAGACTTTTTTTTTTTTTTTTTTTTATGATTCTCACTTGTAGAACTATTTAGAATGATTACAATTAAGTGGGACTTTCTAGGTCAGTGTTTCTAATTATGAACAGCCCCAAGTGACAGTGCAATTTTAAAATTTTTAGACAGCAATTTAAAAAAAATTATAACTATTTTTGCAGGGCAATCCTCTTGAAATCCTCCTTTATTAAACCTGCCAACTATGATGACCTGAAACTGATCCCAGTTTTCTGAATCCATCAGCAAGCCAGCATATTTTGAAAACTCTTACCCAGACATCATAATACAATAAACATCAGTTTAGGCATAGGGAATTAAGTGAGTTATGCACACTGAACCTGTAGAAAGAGACCCATGGGACAGCTATGGCTTCAAATCTTGATTGGCTTTTTGTAAAGGAGTTCAAATGCTAAGCTGAGGTATAAGATTAATTTCATGTCAGTTCAATACACTAAGCATTCATTAAGTGCCTACTCTACCTTGGACATTGAGCTAGGTGGTGAAATCATAGATTTACAACTGGAAGGAACCATATTCTAAATCCCATATTTTACAATGGTGGGAACAGATTCAGAGTCATCTGGGGATAATGCAGTTACTCTGGCAGGCAATGCCTGAAGTCAGGGGCTGTGCTAGTTAGCCTTGTCCCATTCCCCACCACTCCAAATTTTTCTCTAGTACCTTGAGAGGTTAGAGGATCTTTAGAGGATTTCTTTTCTCTGTCATAGACCAGAACCACATTTACTTTACTCTCCCCTTTTAGGAACCCACTGACTAACATTCAGTTTCATTGAACTACCAGATTAGCTTTTACAAAGGAATATTTGTTTCAAAGACAGGCAAGAAGAAACACCCAACTATTTTCCCCAACATCTTGGGGAACCCTTTCCCCCTTCACCACCTCAGTCTCTGGGAGAAAGAGGGATTGGGTTTACAGACTAGCTTAGTTTCTATACAGCATTAGTTCCACTAAGTTCAAGTCTTCCACTAAATTCAGGGATATAGCATCCAGTCTGGAATCCTGCATTCTCACATCTCTATGGATTTAGTGACCTGCACCTAAAATAAAAAAGATAAAAAGAATAGACCAAAACCCCATGCCCATTTCTAGGAAACTACATAGCTCACAAAGGAAGGGATACATATGTCATAGCAGATTAGCTGCTATGAATGAATAAACCCAAACCTAGACATGAATGCCAGAAAGAGAGCAACTAAACTTTAGTTGGGTAGTTTTAAAGATTCAGACAGTTTTGGCTACCCAGCCAATGGAAAAAGGCTGTTCCTATGTGACAACTTGTACACATATAACTAATTGCAAATTAAATACAAAGTAATTTTCAGGAGAATTGCATAAGTCAAAAATTTTCTTACATCCAAGGGTTCTGATAAAGGCTTCATTTCTAACATATATAGAGTATTGACTGAAATTTATATGAATATAATACATTCTCCAATTTATAAATGATCAAAGGATATGAAGAGACAATTTTCAGATGAAGAAATTAAAACCATTTCTAGTCATATGAAAAAATACTCAAAATTACTATTGACTAGAGAAATGCAAATTAAGACAACTTCACACCTCTCAGATTGACTAAAATAGCAGGAAACGATAATGATAAATGTTGGGGGGAGGAGGAAACTGAAACACTAATATATTGTTGGTGGAGTTGTGAACTGATCCAACTATTCTGGAAAGTAATTTGGAACTATGCCCAAAGGGCTATCAAACTGTACATATCCTTTGATCCAGCAATGTCTCCACTGGGCTTATATCCCAGAGAGACCTTAAAGGAGGGAAAGGGACCCACAAAAAATGTCTGTGACAGCCCTTTTTGTAGTGAAAACTGGAGACCGAGAGGATGCCCTTCAGTTGGAAAATGGTTGAATAAGTTATGGTATATGAATGTTATGGAATATTATTGTTCTATTAAAAATGATCAGTGAGATGATTTCAGAAAGGCCTGGAGAGATTTACATAAACAAATGCTAAGTGAAATGAGTAGAACCAAGAGAATATTATACACAGCAACAGGACTAACTTGGCTTTTTCCAGCAATGAATTCATTCAGGCCAATTCCAAAGAGACTTGTGATGGAGAGAGATATCTGCATCTAGCAAGAGAACTGTGGGGACTGCAAGTGAATCACAATATAGTATTTCACCTTTTTTGTTGTTGTGTGCTTGCTTTTTTTTCTTTCACTTTTTTTTCCTTTTTGATCTGATTTTTCTTGTGTAGCATGATAGATGTAGAAATATGTATAGAAAAATTGCACAAGTTTTACATAAATTGGATTACTTGCTGTAACTTGGAACACAATGTTTTTGCAAGGATGAATGTTGAAAACTATCTTTGCATGCATTTTGAAAATAAAAAGCTATTATTAAAAAATTTTAAAAGAGGAATCGTTTGTTAATAAAACAAGTATCAGAATAGTAGAGAAGAGTAGGACAGACACTCCAAAGACATCAGAGTTGACATGGATAGCAATTAGAGGTCATGGATTCAATTTAGAATCCTAAGGAGTTTGAATGGAGCTATGGGGGTAATAGATTATCATGCCTTTTCCCATTCATAGTAGTAAAAGTAATGTTGTAAGGTACAGTAGAAGTAATACTGATTCTGGAGTTGAGACATAAATTGAAATCCAGTCCCTAACACTGTATACCTGTGTGATCATGACAAGACTCTTAACCTCCTTGGGTTTCAGTTTTCTCAGCTGTAAAATGGAGGGGTTGGGCTAAATGTATGGGTATACACATGTGTGTGTGTGTGTGTGTGTGTACATATTTATGGGGGATGATAAGGAATACACACTTGGTATGAAGATGTCCTCACTTCCTAGTCCAGCCTAACAATCAAGTTAGTGAAGGGTAGAGTGTTTATGACACGTTGATAATAATAGAGTAAGGTATGTTCTGAAGCAGAACATTATATGCACATTTATATATGTATGTGTATATGTAATAGTGCATATGTAGATACATGTATATTTTACATATTTCATAATATTAAATAATTCTGAAGCAGTTTCTTCATCTGTAGTATGAGACAGTTGGATGGGATGACTTCTAATTAGGTTTCCTTCTGGTCCTAGATCATAGATCTATATCTATGATTATATGTTGCTACCCAGAACACTGACAGTTGGATGGGATGACTTCTAATTAGGTTTCCTTCTGGTCCTAGATCATAGATCTATATCTATGATTATATGTTGCTACCCAGAACACTTACCAGTATCCTATTTACAGACCATAAATAAGTGATTTCCCATCATCTACTACATCTTCCAAGATCCTTCACATTCTGCTTCCAATTTACCTGTCTAATCTTCTTTTATTATTCTCCTTTATGTATTCTATATTCTAGTAAAAAATATGAGAATTAGATGAAGGTTTAATTTTCATAGTCATGAAACTTAGATTAGAGAAATGCAGAGAAATGAAACTTAAGTCACAAAAATGGAATTGAAACCTAAGAAATGGAATCTAAAGGTTAGGCTGATGTGTAACAGGGGGAAACAAAATTCATGAAGAGAAACCATAAATTAGAATAGGAAACATGTTATGAAATGTAATCAGAGGTGGGGACTCACATTCATGTGGAGTGGAGATGAAATTAGGATTGAAGACACCTGAGTGAATTAGATGTTTCAAATAGACTGTAACCTCTGTAGTACCCAGTCAATGGGGAAGGGGGGGAGAGGGAGAAACAGGGATTTAACTTTCAGGATAGGGAATAAAAGGCTGTGGTTTTGAGCTTCAAGGATGTACCTGCTAGTTTAGACACCTGCTCTTCCAGAATGTAAAATAAAACCTTTTCCTGAATTCATCAGCAAGTCAATGGAGTTCTTGGTAAGGCATTTTGTTTCTTACATGTCCAATTTCTTCTATTATTCTCGTTTGTATTCTATATTCTACTCAAATTGGTCTACATTCTATACCATTCTATTCTGACTTCCCTCATCTTCATACTTTTGCTTTACTATCTCCATAAATGGAATAGATTTCACCTTGCGTGGTTGCAAGGTGATGATTGCAAAGAGATAAACTCAAGTAGTGGCAAAAAAGATTTCTTTCTTTCTCCTGAGAAAGGGTATTTCCCATGTGGTGCTCAGAAACAGCATGTAAGGAGTACAAGGAACTCCATAAAGCACATATCTTTTATCCCCAACCCCATCCACACCCTAGCTCTTTCTTTCATTGGCTGGGCTTCAGAGCTCACAATCTGAACTCAAGCACTTTCCTCAGAAACAAGAGAAAAGAGCAGAAAACAGAGATACTTGCTCAGCACTAAGGAGAAGTCTGAAGAAGGAGCAAGAACTGGGCAAACAGAATATTTGTAGTTGGGACTTGTAGTGCTTCACCCTTCTTTTATCTTGTTTGACATCAGTCATAGGAGGAATTGTTAGACAAGTGGCAAAACATATGACTGTTTTGCAGGAATATTTTGCATGTTTCCTGAGAGGACTTCACTATTTAGCTATTCCACTTAACTTTTTTCTCCAACTGTTGAAGTTCCTCTCATCCTTTGAAGGGGCAGATGCTCTTCCTTTCGTTAAACTTTGAACCTTATTATTACTACCCTCAGTGAAAGTAATTCCTCTTACAAATTGGTCATAACACCTTTCCTGAACTTCTTCTAGGCATTTATCTCATGCTAACATCATGATTTTTCTGTATTTGTTCTACGGCTCCATATTACGGCTCCTAATGGACAACATACAGTGTGAATCTGAATCTGAATATTAAGGCCACTTCTTGGGACTCACCATTCAGACAAATAGGGATCTAGCTATATTCCCATCTAGTAAATGAAGATTTAGAAGCTAGTAGGAGTGAACTGACTTGTCTAAAGTTACACAACTAGAAACTGTGAGATCCAGAATTAGAACCAAGGTTTCTTCTAGAAAGACAGAAGAGACATATTGGGAGCAGTGAAGTGAAGAATTCACTATAGCCATTCTCTTTGGCAAAAGGTAGGTTTATTTACAAAATAACAGGATACAATAGACATCAGAAATGGTAAATATTTCATATTCATATTCATAGAGTTGGGGGAACATAGAAAGGGGTTTTAATAATTAATGATGGAAAGGGCAAGTTTCCTAGTGGAACTTGACATTTACCAGGAGAAAGATTGGTTAGGGCATTCCCTTAACTGACAGGCTAAATTCTGAAAGAGACTTAGCACCCTAAAAGAGTTAGCTAAAAGGAGAAGTGAGGTCAGGAGCATAGTGGAGTTAGGAGAGATACCATGTGATAAGGGGAAGGGAGAAGGGGAAGACAATGAGGCAGAGCACTTTGGTGGACTGATCCAAAAAAGAGCAGTAATGAAGCCATAGGCTTGTTTGTTTTATAGGGAAAATTTAGCCTCAGTGACTTGACATAACTTGGATTTCTTACCAGATTACCTCCAGAGTGTGGGAACTAAACTGATCTCCATTATCCCAGCCTTCTTCCTACCTGCCCCAGGGAATAATTTTTTATCAATTCTTCAGTTTCTTTTTGCCAACCACACTCATCATTCAAGACTTCATCACTCTCTCTTTCTCTCTCTCTCTCTCTCTCTCACACATGTATATTAGTAGAATGTATGTGTGTATATATAAACATATTAATATACACAAACATGTCTGTAGATAGATAAATAGAAAGATAGATATTGTCTAAGAAGATTCTAGTATTTTAGAGCTCAGTAAAGTTTGAGGAGTTCTGTTTACATAGTAAGATAGCAGACTAGAGGAAAGAAAGGAGGGAAAAATTATGATTTTTCCCTTGGGATTCTGCAATTTAGACTTGGGGGGTTGGATGGGAGTTATGGCTTAGCTTAAATACACTCTAACCAGAATCCTCTCTTCTTTGGCTTGTTGAGTCCATTTGGACAATATTCTAATTGTGAAGTGGTAGTTGGTATATGTATGACTATGAGTATGGTCTTGGGGTAGGACTGAGGAGCAAGCCTCTCTGGATCATCCTTAGTGATTAGGACATCTTAAGTCATCAGCTCTTGGAGGGAGGAATTCTTAACCTTTGTGTGTGTGTTTTCTACCCCTTTGGCAGCCTGGTTAAACCTTGGATCCCTTATAATTATATTTTTAAATGAAGAAAGTAAAGTACATGGGATTGCAAAAAGAAAATAACTTATCTCGGAGTATAGTTATCAAAAAATATTAAAAACAACAACAACAAGCTTCTAGACCCTAGATTAAGAGCACCTGCCCTCAAAGAACTAGAGAATAAGAAAAGTTTTAGAATTGCTTGTGGAGGGGATCTGGATGATGATGGATGACTAATGATGAGTGGTCTTTTCTTTTCTTCCCTCATGCTCATGTTTAGTACTGCTTTTAGTGCTCAGAATTCTCTGAAAGAGGGGGCAGCTAGGTGGCGCAGTGGTTAGAGCACCAGCCCTGAAGTCAGGAGGACCTGAGTTCAAATCTGGTCTCAGACGTTTCCTAGCTGTGTGACCCTGGGCAAGTCACTTAACCTCAATTGCCTCAGCAAAAAAAAAAAAATTCTCTGAAAGAGAATTTACAGGGAATTTAAATTTTTTGGCAATATTATTTCTCTTTTAATCATGGCTGAAAGCTACCTGAACAACAAATCTACCTGCACCTGAGTGGATTCAGTGGATATAGGGAGAGAAGAATTTTAGTAGGATTCCATCCTTTTATAGAGCTTGCCTATAGCATTATTTAGGACTTTGAGCTTCCTTTTTCTATATAGAATGCAAGTCTCTGCACCTGGCCTTCAGCTGTGACCCCAGAAGGTGAAGAGCATCCAATTATTGCCTTGCAATAAAGTGACACTTCAAAAACTTGCTAAATTACCTGGAGGAAAAACCTGTTCCGAAATCTGTTGTAATGTCTGAATCAGCAGCTAGCAGGCTGAAGCTTTTTTTTCTTCCTTTTGTTGTGGGCTGAAAAACATTTTTATCAGGACCTTTTATAGATAATTCTGCAGCTAGTGGGGCTGTTAGGTAGTCCAAGACTGACTTTACAAAGTATCAAGATTGAACTTTGGCAAATTCTTATAAATTTCATGTTTCCTCTTCTTAACTAGAGAAAAGTGTGGCTGTTGATTGGCTTAGAGAGTAGCAAAAGGGATCTCTGCCAGGTGCACGTGGCATATACTATTTTGCAAATGTTGCACCAAAAGTTTTGGAAGTCTTAACTCAATCCTCTATACTGGAAATATAGGTCTCTTTATAATACACAGAATTAAGATCTCAGGCCAGCCATGTAGAGAAAACGAAGGGGGTTTGGGTGGGGGTAAATCAACACCCATTGGGATAGGCATTCAAGAACTCTTTGCCATTAACTGGCAAGGAGAATTCTCAGGAAGTATTCTGGAACATACATATAGAGGAGATACCTTGCTTTGTTTAGTTGAGGTGACACTACCCAATACCCCCATATCCTGAGTTTTCACAGATAGGAACAAACACCTCAAATATAACTACTTTGTGCTCATGCACAAGTCTCCACACATGTGAATAAAAGGGTTCTGCAACACTCAAAATAACACTGAAAATATTGGATATGGGACTCCCTTTATTTCATACTATAGAAAATCAAGAAAGTAGAAAGAACTCATAGGAATCTATAAATAAATGCAGAAAACACATAAAGGACTCATAAGAATACATAAATAATGCATATAGTTCTCTCTCCATTGGGTCCCACTTTTCTGTAGAATCCTAATATCCTCTAGATTCAGGGTCTCTTCTTGGTTCATACTTTCCTCATAAAGAAACCAAACTTGGGGTTGCTGGAGAGATGTCCCCAACATTCTGAGAGAAGTCTGAGTTACAGGAATTATAGTAAGTATGACCTGTCCCTGGTCACACATCTAGTATGTCAGGCTGGATTTCAACTCTTATCTTCCTGATTAGAAGCCTAGCACTGTAGCCAATGCAAAATGCAACTGCCATAGGAAGCTGATTTGCTGAGTAGAAATTAGACAAACCCTTATTACAAAGTTTGTATCTCCTGTTTTATGATAGTAGTTATAGAAAACCAATCAGATATGCCTGAATGAAGACCACACCCCCTATCCGATTCCAGGAAATCTATAATCCCTCAACTTTCTGTAGTATGGAGCTGATAAAGGACCCATTTGTCCTTTATTGACCAGAATCTGAGTATACTAAGTATTAGGGTGGCCTCTCCCAGGATCATTACTGACTCCCCTCTTTCTACTCCTTCCATGGTCTTAAAGACCATCATATCAGAGATCCCCAAGCCCTCCCTGCTTGTTGCTCATTTGTTGCATCCTTTGTTTTAGAAGACTTATAATATCTATTTTTGATGTAACTTTATCTTGCATATTCTATATCCTCTACCTTGTTTGACCTTTTTTTCTTATGAATATATTCTTTGGTCTGAGTCTATAAAGTGAAAGCAAAAGTTAAAGGAAGAAGTACTCATATAGATATGAACAAAGTGTAAAAAGACTGGAGTGGTAGGAAGAGACCAGGTTATGAAGGATTTTGATTTACAAGTAAAGATTTTGTATATGGAATTTATAAAAATCTGCTGGAGTTTATTGAATGAGGGTATGAAATGGTCAGATCTATGTTTTAAGAAGATCATTTGATAGCTGAGTGGAGGTGGATTGGAATGGGGAGAAACTTATGGTAGGGAATTATATTAGTTCAGTCATAACTTCATATGAGGCCATGCTAATGTAGTGTTAATGTCAGAGAAGAGAAGGAGGCATATAATAGGGATGTTATGAGAGTAAAATCAACCAGGTTTGGCAAGATATTGTATATAAGGGATGAGAGAGTGAGGCATAGAAAATGATATCCTGATTGTGAGTCTTGAGTTACTGGAAGAATAATGGTACTCTCAATAGTCAAGGGGAAGTTAGAAAAAAGGGAGGGTTTTGGTGAGGAAATAATGAGCCTAGTTTTGGACATGTTGATCATAATAGGCTGCTTTATATTACAGTGGATAGAGTGTTGGGCTTGGAATCAGAAAAACCCAAGATCAAATTTAGCTTTAGAAATCTCCTAGCTAAGTGACATTGGGCAAGTCACAAACTGTTTGGCATTAGAGAAAGAAATGGCAAACCACCCCAATATATTTGTCAAGAAAACCCCATGGGCAGCTAGATGGTGTAGTGGATAGAGTGCTGGCCCTGAAATCAGGAGGACCTGAGTTCAAATCAGGCCTCAGACACTTAATACTTCCTAACTGTGTGATCCTGGGCAAGTCACTTAACCCCAATTGCCTCAGCAAAAAGAAAAAAAAAAGAAAAAGAAAACCCCATGGATAGAAGTTTATGAGGTCATGAAGATAGTCACAATTGACATGACAATAATAACAATCTGGTTCAAGATGTACAAAAGTCAGTTGGAGAGCCAAGAGTACAGCAGAGGAGTTAGGACTAGATAAGAAGTTTTAAAATCATGAGCATAAATGACTATTGAATCCATTGGGGTTGATAAGATCATTATGCAAAATAGTATAGAAAAAGAAAAGAACTCAGGAAAGAGTGGTAATAGAGCATGATCTGAAGATCCAGTAAAAGAGACTGAAAAGGCAGGAAATAAAGTGGGGGGGGGGGAAGAATATCCAGGAGAAGCAGATGAAATAGGCATAATCCAACCAAATCAAGCCCAATAAACATTTTTAAACCCCTACTATGTGTCAGGCACTGTGCATGTGCTAAGAATACAATTAATAAAAAATAAAGACAATTCCTGCCCACATGTAGTTTATAAATCTACTGGGGGAAGAAAACTCACAAAAGGAGGCAGGAAAGGAGGTGGGATGGGAAGGTGGGAAAGGTTCCCTGGAGTTGAAATCAAACAGAACCACAGACATCGTCCTCTGTAATGGAAGGCATTAGGAGGAGTTTGGTAACCATTCTCTAGTTCTCCTAAAGAAGGAAAAGGGAAGCTGAAGGAAGTAGTGTAAAAAACTACAGAAGTCAAAAAAGATAAGGACTGAGAAAAAGCCATTAGATTGAGCAATTAGGAAACTGTTACTACCTTTAGGGAGAGGAATTTCAGTTGAATGATGAGGCCAAAAGACAAGTAAATGAATTTGTAAAGCAAGAGGAAAAACTTGTTACAGCTTTGAGACATAAAAATTATATCAAAATTATTGAGATTTTTTTCCTCTCTCTTCACTTGGATCACTCATTCAGTCTAGAAACCTGGCACTGCACAGAGAGGTTAGAGACTCTGTCCCTTTTTATCAGTCTATATATCAAAAGCCATTCATTGGCCCCTTTCTCCCTTTCCTTATCCAATAATAATATGCAAATCCAAAAATAGGATTAATCATTTAATCTTGAATTGACCAGCTTTAGCACTAAATAAAACATCATGGGATGTCTTTTTTGAAGACTGAGAAACTTTGGATTAGACATCCATCCTATCAGACAGAAAGAAAAGAAAGAAGGGAATGAGGAACTATCATTTACATGAAATTTTGATTTGGGTAAAGTTATCCATGAATCAAATACATACCCCATACCCTGAGAATCACAGCTGTCCTTTCTGACAAAGGTAGATAAAAGAATTTTAACATACTCAGTAACCAGCCAAAACTGGCCTCTCTTTCCTTTTTGTTCCTCCCTCTTCCCTTTCCTCTCCTTCTCTCTCTTCCTCCCTCTCCCCTTTTTCTTCTTCCTCTTCTCTCCTTCTCCCTCCCTCCCTTTACCTCTTCCCCTTCCTGATCCTCTTTTTCCTCTCCCTCTCCCTTTCCTCTTCTTCCCTTCCCTCTCTCCCTCTCCCCCTCCCTCTTCTCTTCTCCCTTTTCCTCTTTTCTTTTCCCCTCCTTTTTCCCTTTCACTCCCCCCTCTCCTCTTCCTTTCCCTTTCATTTCCACCTTTTCCCCCTCCCAGTCTCCCTCTCCCTCTCCTCCTCTTCCTCTCCTTTTTCTCCCCCTCCCCCTCTTCCTCTCCATCTTCCCCTGTCTTTCTCCTCTTCTCCCCCTCCCTCTCCTCCTTTCCCTTTCCCTCTTCTCTTCTCCCCCTCCATCTCTCCCTCTTCCTCTTTCCCTGTCCATCTCCCTCTCTCTCCCTTCCCCCTTCCCTTCCTTCCCTCTCTATACTGCCCATCTGTCTGTCTGTTTATCCCAATCCAGTGTTTCCAGGAACATGTCTCATGAGAGAGTTGTAGACTCTCAGGTCATGAAAAAACAGTGCTGCTTTTCCCAGAAACACAAAACTAGTCTCTGAGAACCTTCTCTTTCTGCCTGCAGAGCAATCAGGCTCCACAAAGACCCCACTACAAGTTGAGATGTGCTGTAATAAAGAACTATTGATTTAGGTATGGATGGTCTGTATTAACTTCTTTACTAAAACTTTTCAGTCCCTAAACTGAAGTAAAGAAAGGGACAAAAGGGTTTTAGCATTATGCCTGCTAATAATTTAACATTATATATAAATAATAATTTAGCATTATTTGGTGATTGAGAAAGAACAGGAGCCTGAATTTCCAGTCTAGAGGTTAGCCACTCTATACACTATGGTGCAAAGACTTTCCCCTTCCTTTTCCCTGCAAGAAAATCCCCCTCACCCCCCCCCCCGCATTAATTTAATACATAAGTTTATCCCTAAGGCCTATCACCAGGCTTATAAAATAAACATTTAATAGCTGATTGCTGACTGGTTCATTGATTAACACTTTTCTTTCCTTTATTTTAAGTAGCTTTGCTCTTGCAGATTATCATTTAAAATGCAAATATCCCTGAGTGTTAATGAATTAAGGCCACCGAGGACAATTTTACCTAACATTTTATAAATCCTACCTCCCACCAATATAATGTTTAAGTTTGCAACATATGTTTTTTCTTTATTCAACATATTCACTAAATGCCTGTCATTTACTAACATGTATTTACTAACTGTGTACTAACATGAATTTAACCCCCCGGAAAACTGAAGGATCATTACTCCAACCATAGTATCTAAGATGCCTTTCAAGGACCCAGAGGGCCCACATCTTTACTGAAAGTTGTAATTGCCAGTTTACTTGGGAGAGTGAAAGAAGATCTTGTCATATATATGAGACATTGGTTCTTAATAGTCTTGAGAAAGGTATGTGCCTTTCTATAACTGTGCTGAATAAAAGCCCTTTTTCTCTTGTGGTGAAAGGAATTTCTACTTTAATCTAAAATCCTTAATTTTATTTATTGTGGAATTTTAGTCTGGGATAATAAATTGACCTTCTTTGTGGGGAGGCAGGACAAACAACTGCCACCATCCTCAAACCCAGATAAACACCCTAAAATCTGAATACAAGATCTTCAGGAAATAGGAGCATTCATGAGACCCCCCCACCCTTCTTCCAATCTAGACTCTGCAATAAGTAGAGAATCATTGTGTACATGTGCCCTGATACCTGCCAGTTGCTTTTTAAAGTGATTTTCCTTCACCTCCTCAGCATAAACAACTACTGAACACCAGGAAAAGAGTACTTCCTACCAAAATCTTTGTTGCTCTCATACAGGATGAAAGAGCAGTTGATGATGCTTCTTTTTTTTTTTTAAACATTTTTTTATTTTATTTGTATAACATATGTGTGGGTAATTCTTCAACAATAACCCTTACATACATTTCTGTTACAAATTTTTCCCCCAGCTCCCCACCCTTCCCCTAGATGGCAGGATATCCACTACATGTTAATTATGTTAATATATTGGCAAATCGAATATATGTATACATATTTCCAAACTTATCATTGTTGTGCAATAAAAATCTTATCTACACAAAAAATATATCAGATAAAGGAAACACAATGTAAGCAAACATCAATCAAGGAGTATGAGAATGTTATGTTGTGGTCCACATTTCACATCCCTCTCTCTGGGTGTATATGGCTTTCTTCAGTGAACAATTGGAGGTGGTTTGAAACATTTCATTGTTGAAGAGAGCCATGTCCATCAGAATTGATCGTCATATAGTACTGTTGTTGCCGTGTATAATGATCTCCTGGTTCTGCTCATTTCACTCAGCATCAGTTCATGTAAGTCTCTCCAAGCCTCTCTGAAATCATCTTGCTGGTCATTTCTTACAGAACAATAATATTCCATAATATTCATATACCATAATTTATTCAGCCATTCTCCAATTGAAGGGTATCCATTCAATTTCCAGTTTCTAGCCACTACAAAAAGGGCTGCCACAAACATTCTTGCACATGTGGGGCCCTTTCCTTCCTTTATAATTTCTTTGGGATATAAGCCCAATAGAAATGCTGCTGGGTCAAAGGGTATGCACAGTTTGATAACTTTTTGAGCCTAGCTCCAAATTGTTCTCCAGAATGGCTGTATCCATTCACAGCCCCACCAACAATGCAGATGATGCTTCTTTTTAAATGTCATTTCCACGAATACAATTATATGGGTTTCTGATATTGAACCATCTGATAGTAACAGAGTGGCAAAAACTTTCTCTTCTGGGTTTTCTCTAGTTGTGGCTGCTAAGGAGATGAAGGTTGTATCCCTATGAAAATCTTCTCTAATAACAGAGAAAGCACTAAAGCAAAACTAAGCAAAATTGACTAACCTAACAACATATTGATTAAACCTAGTCAAGTCAACAAGCATTTATTAAATGCTTACTTTGTGCTAGGAGCTGTGCTAAGTATAGTAGCCCTGGAAGGGATTATAAAGATCATTTAATTCAATCACAAAACTATTCACAGGAGCACACACACACACACACACACACACACACACACACACAAACACACACCTCAATCATTTTGATTAAGCTCTATAGGGCGTATTCCATTTGATTATAGAAATATAACCTAGATTTAGAGCTTTAAGGGACTTTAGAGGCAATCTAGACCAATACTCTCATTTTATAGATGAGATCCAGCTAGATGAAGTGACTTATCTAAGATCAAACAAATATTAAGCTCTGAGGAAGAACTTGAATTCAAGTCTCTTGACGAGTCATTTTTCTTCCTGCTCTATCAGCTTCCTTGGGGTTAATTAAACACTTTTAGGGTTCTGGTCTACCTTAGAGTACAAAAGGAAAGAACGACTTATCTAGACTCAGAAGAAAAGAGATGGCTCTAAGTTTCTTCATTGTTTCTCCTTTCTTAAGAATGGAGAGCTGTTTTATGAATAAATAAAGGCTAACTAATCTTGTAGCTCTTTCTCAGGATTTGAAATTTCTACTTGTATATATAATATATGTATATACATATATATACATATATATGTGTGTGTGTGTGTTTGTGTGTGTGTTTGGTGATACAAAATAGAGCCAAAGCAAATAGAAGGTAATTTTGTTGAAGGAAACAGTAATTGGAGAGAATCAATAAATTCTCATATAGGAGGAAGTGGTACTTGAGTTTGAAGGAGATTAGTAATTTCAAGAGAGATATATATAAGGAAGAAGTACAGTCTAAAGGGTGTGGGAAAAGACTATATAAAATCATACAAATAGGAAATGGTAGGTGATTGGTAAAGGACAGCAAATAGGCTGGTTTGACTAATCTATGGAAGGAAGTTATATGAAATAAAACTAGAACGGTAGGCTGGAGGTAGATTGTGAAGGATTTTACATGCCAAACAGAGAAGTTGTATGTAATCTTAGAAATAATATGAAATGGATAGTTTATTGAATAAGAGAGTGACATGGTTGGGAATATGATTTAATAATATCATTTAGCAGCTAAGTGGAATATGGATAGAAAAAGAAAAAAACTGAAAATGGGAGTTCAGTTAGAAGGATTTTATAATAAACAAGGAGAAATGTGATGAAGGTCTGATGATAATGTGAACAGAAGGAAGACAAGAGATATGAGAGAAGTTCTGGAAGTAGAATTTGACAAGCTTTCACAACTGATTGGTTAGGCAAATAGTAGAAGAGTGAAGAATAGAGTATGACTCCTAGGCTGTGAATCTGAATGACTGTAAAGATGTTAAAAATGCTTCACAAATATAGAAACTTTGGGAAGAAAAATAAATTGATTAAAGTTTAACAACTGGGGAGTAATGATGACTACTACCTGACTCTTTTTAATCATGATGGCTAATCTATATTCCACTCAACACCAGGGAATTCTGTGAAGTAACCTATTAACTCACTGACTTCAAGAGAACTGACTATCTCTACCCTGAACCTCCCTATGTTTTCTGGGTGGGAATGCTTTTTTAATTATGAGAATTATTATGTTCATAGTTTATTCTATTCATTTGACTTATGGTGCCTCTGTCCACGGGAGGAAACATTCTTCCCTTTGTTGTATGTATTTTAGTGGAGCTAATCATACAAGCTTGCTTAACTAAAAGCAAGTTTTTACTCATAATCAAAATAGGGGGAAAAAGCCAAATACAAAAGAATTTGCCTGAGTGACCATAGCTCCTATTTAGTTTTCTGCAGCTCAAAGTCTTTTAATTTACAGATAAACCAAATACAAGTTTGCTTGTTTTTTTTAATAGTTCAGATGTCTAGATTCAAATTTCCTATTTAAAAATATTTATCTATTACATGTAAAATATTTATTTGTGTTTGTATTTATATTATTTTATTTTACTGGAGTGACAAACCTTTTTTTAACATTTTGAGTTCAAAATTCTCTTCTTGTCTCCTGCTCGTCTCTCCCCCTTGAGAAGGCAATTTGATATGGATTATACAAGTGATATCATGAAAAACATTTTCATATTAGCCATCCTACAAAATAAAATATAGAAAAAAATAGAGAAACTTTTAAAAATATGCTTTAATTTGCACCCAGAGTTTATCAATTATATCTCTGGAAATAGACAGCATTTTTTATCCTAGGTCCTTTGGAATTATCTTGGATCATTATCTTGATTAGAGAAGCTAAGTTTTTCATGGTTGATCACCTTGCACAAGTGTTGTTGCCAACAAAGTCCAGCAGCAAGAGATACAAAGAAATTTAATTTAAAATAAATGTAGATAATATAAAATATTTGTGAGTCTACCTGCCAAAACAAAGTCAGGAACTATATGAACACAATTACAAAACACTTTCCACACAAATAAAGTTTGATGTAAGCAACTAGAAGAATATCAAGTGCTCATTGGTAGGTCAAATTAACATAATAAAAATGACAATTCTACCTGAATTAATCTACTTATTTAGTGCCATATCAGTCGAACTACCAAGAAATTACTTTAGAGGGCTAGAAAAAAAATAGTAATGAATTTCATCTGGAAGAACAAAAGGTCAAGAATTTCAAGGGAATTAATGGAAAAAAATGTAAATGAAAGTGGCTTGGCTGTGCGAGACCTAAAACTATATTATAGGGGGCAACTAGTTGGTGCAATGGATAGAGAACTGAAGTCAGGAGGACCTGAGTTCAAATCTCGCCTCAGACACTTAACAAGTCTGAGCTGTATGACCCTGGGCAAGTCACTTAACCCCAGTTGCCTGAGCAAAAAAACAAAGCAAAACAAAACAAAGCCAACAACAACAACAAAAAAAAAAAAAAAAAAAACAAAACTGTATTATAAAGCAGCAGTAATCAAAACTATTTGGTACAGCCTAAGAAACAGAGTAGTTGAACAGCTGAACAAGACACAATAGTCAATGGCTATAGTAATCTAGTATTTGATAAACCCAAAACCCCCAGCAAATGGGACAAGAACTCACTATTTGAGGAAAATTGCTGGAAAAATTAGAAAATAATATGACAGAAACTAGGCACTGAGAAACACCTAACATCCTATACCAAAATAAGATCAGAAAGGGTTCATGATTTAGCCATAAAAGGTGATACTATAAGCAAATTAGGAGAACAAGGAATAGTCTACCTATCAGATCTGTGAAGAAGAAAGGAATTTATGGCCAAAGAAGGACTAGAATACATTGTGAAATGCAAAATGGATAATTTTGATTACATTAAATTAAAACATTTTGTATAAACAAAAACCAATGCAGACAAGAAGGGAGGCAAAAAACCGGGGGGAAAATTTACATTCAAGGGTTCTGATAAAGACTTCATTTCTAAAATATATAGAGAATTGACTCAAATTTATAAGAATACAAGCCATTCTCCAATTGATAATCAAAGGATATTGACAATTTTCAGATAAAAAATTAAAGCCATTTCTAGCCATATGAAAAAAATGCTCTGAATCACTATTGATCAGAGAAATGCAAATTAAGACTACTCTGAGTACCACTATATGCTTCTCAGATTGGCTAAGATGACATGAAATGATAATGACAAATATTGGAGGGGATGTGGGAAATCTGGAAGTTGTGAACTGATTCAACCATTCTGGACACCAATTTGGAAATATGTCCAAATTGCTATCAAACTGTACATACTCTTTGATCCAGCCATGTTTCTACTGGATCTGTATCCCAAAGAGATCATAAAGGAGGGAAAGGGACCTACATGTGCAAAAATGTTTGTAGCAGCCCTCCATTTTTAAAATATAGCTTTTTATTTTCAAAATATATGCAAAGATAGTTTTCAACATTCATCCCTGCAAAACCTTGTGTTCAAAATTTTTCTCCATACCTTCCTTCCATTCCTCCCTTAGACAGCAAGAAATTGAATGTAGGTTAAACATATGCAATTCTTCTATACATATTTCCACATTTATTATGCTGAACAAAAAAAATCAGATCAAAAAAGAAAAAAAGAGAGAAAGAAAACAAAAAGCAAGCAAACAATAGCAAAAAAAAAAAGGTGAAAAATATTATGTGATCCACATGTAAGGCAAGTAATTTTTATCGAACTATACATTGAAAGCCCATTTTGGAGTGTCAAGGAACTGGAAATTGAGTGTATGCCCATCAATTAAGGAATGGCTGAGGGGCAGCTAGGTGACACAGTGGATAGAGCACCAGCCCTGAAGTCAGGAGGACCTGAGTTCAAATATGGTCTCAGACACTTAACATTCCCTACCTGTGTGACCCTGGGCAAGTCACTTAACCCCAATTGCCTCAGCCAAAAAAAAAATTAAGGAATGGCTGAGTAAGTTATGGTATATGTAAGTTATGGAATATTATTGTTCTATAAGAAATGATAAGCAGGATAATTTCAGAAAGGCCTGGAGAGACTTACATGAACTGATGCTAATTGAAGTGAATAGAACCAAAAGAACATCAGCAATAAGATTATACAATGATTAATTCTGATGGATGTGGCTCTTTTCAATAATGAGGTCATTCAGATCAGTTCCAATAGATTTGTGATGGAGAGAGCCATCTGCATCCAAAAAGAGGACTATGGGGACTGAATGTGCATCACAACATAATTTTTTACTTTTTTGCTGTTGTTTGCTTGCTTTTTATTTTTTTTCTTTTTGATATGATTTTTCTTGTGCAGCGTGATAAATGTGGAACTATATACAGAAGAATTGTACATGTTTAACCTATATTGGATTACTTGCTGCCTAGGAGAGGGGGTGAAGGAAAAGGAGGAAGAAAAATTTGGACCACAAGGTTTTGCAGGGGTGAATGTTGAAAACTATTTTTGAAAATTAAAAGTTATTATTTTTTTCCCTTTTAAAAAATAAAAGCTTTTATTTTCAAAACATATACAATGATAGTTTCCAACATTCACTCTTGCAAAACCTCATGTTCCAAATAAAAAGCTATTATTTTAAAAAATGTAAAAATTGAAAAAAAGCACAATTTTGCTATTGTTGTGTACAGTGTTCTCCTGGTTCTGCCCATTTTACTTTTTAAGTGTTCATATAAATCTTCCTAGGTTTTCCTGAAATCATTCGTTTCTTCATTTCTTTCTTCCCTTCCTTCCTTTGTTTTTTTTCTTTTTCTTTCCTTCCTTCCTTCCTCTTTTTCTTTCTTCCTTCCTCTCTTTTTTCTTTCTTTGTTTCTTTGCTTGTTTGTTTGTTTCTTTCAGAAGTTCCTTCTTTTATTGAATGTAATAAAATATAGTATCAAATGTTATATAAGCACAACTTAAATAATTATTAACTTTTATTATGATTAAGTAACATTAATTCATTTACCTAATTGTTTAGGAAGTCCATTCTTCAGGTTAATTCAGCAGCATTCTATTCCATGCAATGGTGTAGAAAACATTTATTTTCATGTCCATCTATTTGACAGAGTAATTTAATGTCAATAATAGTTGCAGTCATTTTTTTTCTCTTCATCAAAGTAAGCATGTGGTGTTCTGACATTAAGAAAAAAAAATCAAGTCTTGAGAAATTTAGGCTGATTATTTGACATATAAAATGTACTTAATTCCAGTTTTAAATTCAACAATATCTTTGTATATACTCTGGCTTTCATCAACTTTTTTGACCTAGAATTTTCCATCAAAGTTTTGTGTTCTCCCAAGCACAAAATTCATGAGCAATAAGATACCAGGTTATGAAATAACATATCAGGACAGAAGAAACAGTATTCCTTTAAATATTCTGGAGCCCATAGATTTATACCTAGCTGGAGGTTTTTCATTTCATCCCATAATATTATTATAAATTTCATCAGGCATCTTAGAGCAATTAGGTATAGTCTGTGGTGTCACAGTGTGTCCAAACTTTTAGTAGTTACCCAAGGATGAAAATGGCATAGAATAAACAACAAAAATATGGTCTTGTGCTGATGATAATAATGTATTTTCAATTTGTTCTTACTCACCAGGGGAAAAAACCTTTTTACTACAATAACCAAGTTTTTCTGATATTTGCTACTTGTCCAAATATGTCATCTCTAATGTCTGAAATGTCCTACATTGCAAGGAAGGAATCAAAACATGAGCCTTTCCCTATGCAGTACACATAGGGTTTATGGGGAAAGCTGCAGGGATGAGTAATAACAGCAAAGAAGATCTCAGTGAAATCTTGTAGACCTGTAATCATAGTTTCTACATCTACCATTTTCAGGTATGTTTTTTCAGAAATAACTCTAACTTTAAGCAACAAGGCAATAATTACCACTTGCCAGAAAGAAAGAAAAACACTATCTTTAGGGATTAATTTCTTCCTTCAAAATATTACAAGGCAATATGCAGTAACTGGCACATTATCGAATAAAATTAAGTCCAATCATTTTTAAAGATAAAGTTCTTTTCATCATCTACACCAATAAGCTCACAGATTAGAGAAATAATAGTTGTGAGCTGTCTGACAACAGTATATTATAGCAGACTTAGTTTGTTTCTGAATAATAATACTCCCATTATCCATGATGGACAGCAGCAGAAAGGAGATAAATGTTTCTGTGAATCTTTGGCTTCAAAGATTAATATCAGATTTGGATATAAGTTAGATGATTGAAAGGGAATCCAATAAAACTCTATATGAAATAAGCTTCATAACATTCTTGACTAGTATCCACATAGATTACAATAGTGAAAAATTTCAGATCTATCCAACTATCTAAAGCACATATGGGCACCATTCAAAGTATCCTTATTGTTGGATTCTGTGGTTCAGGTTGAATTTAATGTACTAAGTGTTGCAGAAGAAAAAAGAGATTCTAGTAATAAACAATGCTTCTTTATGTATAACAGCCTCTAATTTTTGCAGTTGTCACATGCATAGGTTCAGGGAGACATCAAATCCACCAGATAGAGAAACATAGCAAGAGATTGGATCCATCACCTACAGTTCCTCTATGTGCAAGGCATCTTCTTGTCAAAACCAACCTGGAATAAAATTAAGGAAAAAGAAGAGGAGAGGGGGAAGTAGAGAAAGAGAAAAAAAAAGGAAGAGGAGGAAAAATGAACAGAAAAAGAAAAAGGTGAAGGAGGAAAGGAGAAGAGGAGAAAAAGAAAGAGGAAGAAAAAAGATGAGGAAAGGCTCACTCATCATTTCCTATAACATGATAATATTTTTTCACAATCTTTACTTGATGTACATATCCTCAATTTCCAATTCTTTCCCAATACAAAAAGCTGCTATAATTTTTTTTTTCTACAAATAAATCCTTTCCTTTTTTTTGATCTCTGGAATACAAGTGTAGTAGTGGTATTGCTGGGTCAAAGGGTATGCACAAAATTTTATAGCATAATTCCAAATTACTATCCAGAATGATTGGACTAGCTCACAACTCTACTTACAGATCATTAATGTCCCATTTTTTTCCAATATCTTTACCAGCATTGTCATTTCCCTTTTTGTGTTATATTAGTTAATCTGTGAAGTGTGAAGTGGTACATCAGAATTATTTTAATTTGCAATTATCAATTATGGTCAGTAGTGATTCAGAGCATTTTTCTCATGTGATTATTGATACTTTGTTTTTTTCTTCTAAAAAGCCATATCCTTTGACTATTTATTAACTGGGGGATGACTAACTTTTTATAAATTTGGCTCAATTCCCTCTATATTTGAGAATGAGGCATTTATCAGAAACTGACTATAATTTTTTTAGTTTCCTGGTTTTCTTCTAATTTTGACCACATTAATTTGTTTGTACAAAAGTTTTTTAATTTTATGTTATCAAAATTATACCATTTTACATCTTGTAATATTCTCTATCTCTTATTTGTTCATAAATTCTTCTCTTTTTCATAGATCTGATAGGTAAAACATTCCATGTTCACCTAATTTACTTATGATACCACCTTTTATGTCCAAATCCTGTAACCATATTTTGGTATGTGATGTAAGATTTTGTCTATGCCTACCATTTTACCAAAATGCTTTTTAGTTTAACTAACGATTTTTGTCAAATGATACACTCTTATCCCTAAAATTTGGATCTTTGAGATTATCAAACCCTAACTATTTGCTACTATATGCTATGCACCTAAATTATTACACTGATCCACCACTTTATTTCTTGACCAGTACCAAATTATTTTGATGGTTATCACTTTATAATATAGTTTGAAATCTGCTAGGCCACCTTCCTTTAAAAAAAACTTTTATAAAAACAATTGATTCCCTTGATATTCTTGCCCTTCTCTTCTTCCAGATGAATTTAGTCACAATTTTTTCTGGCTCTATGAAAGAATTCTTTGATAGTTTGATTGATATGGTAGAAATGCCATTTTAATTATTTTGGCTCAGCCTACCCATGAATAATTAATATTTTTTCAATTTCTTAGAACTGTCTTTATTTGTATAAAAAGTGTTTTGTAATTTTGTTCTTATTGTCCCTGAATTTGTCTTGGCAGGTAGACTCCCAAGCATTTTATATTGTTTGCAGTTACTTTAAATGGAATTTCTCTTTTTCTTTCTCTTCCTTCTGAATTTTTCAGTAACATATAGAAGTGTTAGTGATTTATGTGCGTTTATTTTATATCCTGAAACTTTGTTAAAATTGTTAATTGTGTCAACTAGTTTTTTAATTGGTTCTCTAAGGGTTTCTGAGTATAGCATCTCACCATCTGCAAAGAATGACGGTTTTGTTTCCTCATTGTCAATTTTATTCCTTCTTTTTCTTGTCTATTGCTATAACTAGCATAGCTAAGATTGTTCAAAGGTATTGCTAATACAATTTTGAGTAGTAGTAGTGATGATGGGCATCCTTGCTTCACCTTGATCTAATTGATTGCTTCAAGTTTGTCTTTATTGTAGAACATGCTTGCTCTTGATTTTAGATAGGTATTACTTATCATTTTAAGAAAGGTTCCATTTATTCTTATGTCTTTTAGTATTTTTAATAGGAATGAGTATTGAAATTTGTCACAGGCTTTTCTCTGCATATATTGATATAATCATATAACATTTATTGCTAATATTATTGATATGGTCAATTATGCTATCTTTCCTAATATTGAACCAGCCCTGCATTGCTGATATAAATCCAATCATATTATAGTGTGGTGTATTCTGTAATTTTGGTGGTATTTTATTTATTTTTTATATTGCTATTAAGGAAATTGGCCTATAATTTTCTTTTTATTTGCGTTCCCTGGTTTAGATATTGAAACTATATTTGTGGCATAAAAGAAATTTGGTAGGACTCCTTCTATACCTATTTTTTCATATTGTTTACATAGTGGGATGAACCATTTCTCAACTGTTTGTTAGAATTCCTAGTAAATTCATAGGTTCTGGAGATTTTTTCTTTGAAAGCTAGTTGATGGCTTCTTCAATTTCTTTTTCTTAGAAAAGGCTATTTAAATATTCTATTTCTCATATAATTCAAATAGTAGCTCCAGTATATTTGGATTGTTTTTTTCTTGTTCCTTGAAAATTTTTCTCTTTGTTCTGGGAGTTCAAAATTTTACAATAATATTCCTATGTGTTTTCTACAAAGGATTTTTTTGAGTTGGTGATGGGTAGACTTTTTTCTATTTCCACTTTCCCCTCATTCCCTTCATTCCCCTCATTCTAGGATAATTTTCTAGGATTATTTCCTGCATTATTGTGTCAAGGTTCTCTTTTTGCTTGCAACTTTCTGGCAGTCCAATTATTCTTATATTTTCTCTACTTGGTCTGTTCTCCAGATCTGTTGTTTTTCTTATGAGATATTTCACATTCTGTTCTATTTTCTCATTTTTTGTAATCTGTTTTGTTATTTCTTGGTCTCTCATAACTTCCATGGCTTTCCCTTGCCCAATTCTAATTTTCTTTCTTTTTTTTTTCTTTTTTTTTATTTTTAGCTTTTTATTTGTATAACATATGTATGGGTAGTTCCCCAACCTTGATCTTTACAAAGCTTTCCAATACAAATTTTACCCCCAGTCCCCTCCCCTCCCCTAGATGGCAGGAAGTCCACTACATGTTAATAATGTTGAAATGCTTGAGAAGTTATGCAAGAAAAATCCTATCTACAAGAAAAAAAAGAATCAGAGAAAGGCAACACAATGCAAGCAAATGTCAATAGAGATCATGAAAATGTTACGTTGTGGTCCATATTTCATGTCCCTCTTTCTGGGTGTATATGGTTTTCTTCAGTGAACAACTGGAACTGGTTTGAGACAATTCTTTATTGCAGAGAGCCATGTCCATCAGAATTGATCATCATGTAATACTGTTGTTGCTGTGCATGATGATCTCCTGGTTCTGCTCGTTTCACTCAGCATCAGTTCATGCAAGTCTCTCCAGGCCTCTCTGAAATCGTCCTGCTGGTCGTTTCTTACAGAGCAATAATATTCCATAACATTCATATACCATAATTTATTCAGCCACTCTCCAATTGATGGGCATCCCTTCAGTTTCCAGTTTCTAGCCACTACAAAAAGGGCTGCCACAAACATTCTTGCACATGTGGGTCCCTTTCCCTCCTCTAAGATCTCTTTGGGATATAGGCCCAGTAGAAACACTGCTGGGTCAAAGGGTATGCACAGTTTGACAACTTTTTGAGCGTAGCTCCAAATTGCTCTCCAGAATGGTTGGATCCGTTCACAGTTCCACCAACAATGTATTAGTGTCCCAGCCCTCCCACATCCCCTCCAACATTCATCATTATCTTTTCCTGTCATTTTAGCCAATCTGAGAGGTGTGTAGTGGTATCTCAGAGTTGTCTTAATTTGCATTTCTCTGATCAATAGTGATTTGGAGCAACTTTTCATATGACTAGAAATAGTTTTAATTTCATCATCTGAAAATTGTCTGTTCATATCCCTTGAACACTTATCTATTGAAGAGTGGCTTGAATTCTTATATAAATGAGACAATTCTCTATATATTTTAGAAATGAGGCCTTTATCAGAACCATTAAATGTAAAGATGATTTCCCAATTAGATGCTTCCCTCCTAATCTTGCCTGCATTTGTTTTGTTTGTACAGAAACTTTTTAACTTAATATAGTCAAAATTATCCATCTGGTGTTCAATTAGGAGTTCCAAGTCTTCTTTGGACATAAATTTGTTCCATCTCCACAGGTCTGGGAGATAAATTATATTACGTTCCTCTAACTTGCTTACAAAGTCCCTCTTTATATCTAGATCATGAACCCATTTAGATCTTATCTTGGTATGTGGTGTTAGGTATGGGTCAAGCCCTAATTTCTTCCACACTAGTTTCCAATTTTCCCAGCAGTTTTTGCCGAATAGTGAGTATTTATCGCAAAAGCTGGGGTCTTTGGGTTTATCGAACACTAGATTGTTAAGGTTAATGTCTAGGTTGTCCTGATAACCTATCCTGTGCCACTGATCCACTGCTCTATTTCTTATCCAGTACCAAACGGTTTTGATGACCGCTGCTTTATAATATAGTTTTAGATCTGGTACAGCAAGGCCACCTTCATCTGCCTTTTTTTTCATTAATCCCCTTGAAATCCTTGACCTTTTGTTCTTCCAAATGAACTTTGCTACTATTTTTTCTAGATCTGTAAAATAATTTCTTGGGAGTTTGATTGGTATGGCACTAAATAAGTAGATTAGTTTGGGTAGTATTGTCATTTTTATTATGTTCGCTCTGCCTACCCATGAGCACTTAATATTTTTCCAATTGATTAGGTCTGATTTTATTTGTGTGGAAAGTGTTTTGTAATTTAGTTCGTATAGTTTCTGACTTTTCCTTGGCAGATAAGATTCCAAAATATTTTACCCAACCATCTGCTATTTGGAATGGAATTTCTTTTTGTATCTCCTGCTGCTGAACTTTGTTGGTAATATATAAAAATGCTGATGATTTATGTGGATTAATTTTGAATCCTGCAACTTTGCCAAAGTTGTGAATTGTTTCTAGTAGTTTTTTAGTTGAATCTCTAGGGTTCTCTAAGTATACCATCATGTCATCTGCAAAGAGTGATAATTTGGTTTCTTCATTACCTACTCTGATTCCTTTTATCTCTTTTTCTTCTCTTATTGCTAAAGCTAACATTTCTAATACAATATTAAATAGTAATGGTGACAGTGGGCAGCCTTGTTTCACTCCTGATCTTATGGGGAATGGTTTTAGTTTGTCTCCATTACATATGATGCTTGCTGATGGTTTTAAATAGATGCTACTGATCGTTTTAAGGAAAAGCCCATTTATTCCTATACTCTCTAGTGTTTTTAATAGGAAAGGGTGTTGGATTTTGTCAAAGGCTTTTTCTGCATCTATTGAGATAATCATATGTTTTTGTTAATTTGGTTATTAATATAATTAATTATGCTGATAGTTTTCCTAATATTGAACCAGCCCTGCATCCCTGGTATAAATCCTACTTGATCATAGTGTACTATCCTGGGGATGACTTTCTGTAATCTCATTGCTAAAATCGTATTTAAAATTTTTGCATCAATATTCATTAGGGAAATTGGTCTATAGTTTTCTTTCTCTGTTTTTACCCTACCTGGTTTAGCTATCAGCACCATATCGGTCTCATAGAAGGATTCTGGCAGTATACCTTCTGTCCCTAATTTCTCAAATAGTTTGTGTAGTATTGGAATTAATTGTTCTTTGAATGTTTGGTAGAATTCACATGTAAATCCATCTGGCCCTGGAGATTTTTTCTTAGGGAGTTGGTTAAT